>JAPDNY010000001.1:24489752-25013726 GCA_029375565.1 Gekko gecko | reverse complement strand
GAACCCCTGCCAGCCAGTTTGGAAAAGTTAATAAAAATCTGTGTTGAACTCAGTGATTTTACTCAAATTATAAAGCATGCAAGGGAAACGGAGGAGTATCAGAAAACCGTGACTTGGCCCCAAACCCCCTGAAGCAATTAATAAAGGTGTGTTGAGGGATGCATCCAGATTACAGGGCACGATGACAAGAGCACTTATGAAAACTTCTGTTAAGTGAGTAAATTGGGGAAAGATTCATGAAGCTAAACAAGAAGAGGAGGAAAGCCCACGGGATTATCATGAGCCCCTGTGTGCTTTAATGTGTCAGTATTCTAAAATGGACCCTGATGATAATGATCAAGAACCCCAAATGGTCTCTCTCCTTCATGAGGGTCTTCTCCTGAACTGACTAAAAAAATTAAAAGTTTGGTGTAGTGGTTAAGTGCGTGGACTCTAATCTGGGAGAATCAGGTTTGATTCCCCACTCCTCCACTTGCACCTGCTGGATGACCTTGGGCAGCCATAGTTCTGGCACAGCTGTTCTTGAAAAAGAGCAGTTCCTGTCAGAGCTCTCTCAGGCCCACCTACCTCACAGGGTGTCTGTTGTGGGGAGGTGAAGGGAAAGGAGTTTGTAAGCCACTCTGAGACTCCTTTGGGTAGTGAAGGGCGGGGTATAAATCCAATCTCTTCTTCTTCTTCTTAAGAAAACTGACCCTGAATGGCCCCCCAACAAAATTTTACAAGCAGCTACAGTGGAGGACCAACATAAGACCAAGCGGAAGAAAGCAAATCTCTCCACTAAGCTCATAGTTTTACAAATTGAGGAATACAAAACTGGTGGATGTCATGGCTGGGGGCAGGGGAGGTAAGAACCCCTTCTCCCCCACAGGGGCATCCTAAGCCCAAACGGGCTCTCCTTTATTTTTAAAACGATGATGCCCACAGCTACTGTGGGAAGACACGATTTTGGTCTTGGGAAGCTGGAGCCAGCTCTTTAAAAATATCTAATTGGGCCCTCAGATAAGCTGACGCACAGATTGTTCTAACATCATATCAATATAACAATATGATTAAGAAAAAAAACCTGGAAAAGTCTGGTGGCCAGGACGGGGATGGGGGAGAATGGCCGCTGCCATGGGACAGTCTGTCCCTGAGTGAAAAACACCGATATCCTTTTCTTGTGGGAAGCACAGTGCAGCGCTATGAGGTCTCCTTTCATCATGCCCTCTCTTTCTCTACCAGACTTAAAGGAAAGGGCCTGGGAGAGGATATAGGGATGCCAACCTTCAGGTGGGGGCCTGGGGACTCCCCCAGAATTACCACTCATCTCCAGTGGTGCCTTAAAGACTGAAGAAGTGAAAGCTCATCCCTTGCCACATATTCTGTTAGTCTTTAAGGTGCTACTAGACTCTTGCTCTTTTCTACTGCTAGGTAAAGTAAAGGTAAAGGCTCCCTTGCTCGAAAGCCAGTTGAATCTGACTCTAGAGTTGCGGTGCTCATCTCCGTTTCAAAGCCAAAGAGCCAGCGCTGTCCGAAGACGCTTCCATGGTCATGTGGCCGGCATGACTAAACACCAAGGTGCACGGAACGCTGTTACCTTCCCACCGAAGTGGTACCTATTTATCTACTTGCAACTTCTTGCTTTCGAACTGCTAGGTTGGCAGGAGCTGGAACTAGAGACAGGAGCTCACTCTGTCATGTGGCACCCTCGGGTCTCGAACTGCTGAACTACTGACCTTCCACAGCCTGCAGTTCAGCGTCTTAACCACTTGAGCCACCGCAGCTCTTTTCTACTGCTACAGACAGACAAACACGGCTACCCATCTTGATTGCTTATCTCCAGACGACAGAGATCAGTTCCCCTGGAGCAAATGGGTGCTTTGGAGGGTGGACCCTACGGCAGTGCACCATGCTGAGGTCCCTGTTCTGCCCGGGCTCCATCCCCAAATCTCCAGGAGTTTCCCAGCCTGGGTCTGGCAGCACTACCCTCCGCTGATGGCCAGGAGCGTCTGGCAACCCTTGAGGGGAAAACAGCGGCCCGTGTAAATCCTCATCCCCTGTGAATTTTTTTTTAATAAACATCCACCTTGACTGATTTATTTGCTGCAGGAGAAACCAGTTCAAAAGGGAGCCAATGTCTACCGCAACATCCCCTTCAATCCCCAGTTTACCAGTTGTCTTTGTGGGAGAAAGGGGTACAATGGAAACCAAGACTCACTTGGCATAGCCGAGCGCCACGGCTATTTCTGCGGCCCGGGCCCCTCTTTTGCCCATCTGGCAGTGGAACACCAAGTTTTCGTCATCTAGCCGTGGCTTGTTCACCCCATACTTCATTTTAAATGTTTCCGGGTCCATTTTAAAAGCCTCTTCTACCGCCGCCACTGCAAGAAAGTCGGGACTGAAAAAACGTCAGGCCTCCCAAACCGAGCAACCGCGTCTTTCATTTGTTCCATTAAAAGCCTGCTACTGCTTGTAAAAATAAGGGCAGTTAAACCTGTTTCTGTTTACAGCAAGTGAGAGAGGACTGAGCGAGAGAAGGTCAAAACCAAGGCTGGTGTCAGGGGTGGCACTGCTGGGCAGGCGCTGCAGCCCCCCCGCCTTGAGAGGGCCCACCGGTGCAGTGGTCGCAGCCTGCCCTCCTGCCTTATCTCAGGGTGGCAGAAGTCATGGCACTGGAAGGAGAGGGCAGCATCTCGCCAAAGGTCCTAAAACCTGCCCAGGTCAAAATGGAGTTTTCCTGCTCCAAGGTCACAAACAGAAGAAGTACCAGGAAATGAGTTTGACATGGAAGCCTCAGTAAAGTTCTGGGAGAGGAGGTGTATCTGTAGGTATACATTTTACTATTCATAAAATGGCCCTTTCTTACATGCCCAGGGAAATGCTGAATACCACGCTGGGGTCAGGAAACCACAGTTCTTCAGGCCAATTTAACCAGGGATCCTGGAGGGCTTTGGGGGTTTTTTGCCCTCTTCTGGGTGTGGAACAGGGGTCACTGGGGGGGGGAGGTATTTGTGAACTTCCTGCATTGTGCAGGGGGTTGAACTAGATGTTCCTGGAGGTCCTTTCCAACTCTTTGATTCTAAGTGAATGGGACAAACAAATTTCACTTATATATTAGCCGTGGAAGGACTGGGTGGGTTCCCAAAATGGTAATGGGCCTGGTTTTTCAGGTACAGCTCAGTCCTGCACCTCAAAGAAACGTCTCTCCTGCTGGCAATTCTACACAACTTTGCATCAAGCGTCCTGCATGCACAGACCCTGTAGCATAGCTGTTCTCACCTGGAATATTAACAGCATTTGCAATTTTCCCATTGGCTACCTCTTCTGGCGACCGGACGTCAAAAATCCGGGCCTCCCCTTCGGCCACCAGCTTCTTTACATCCTCATAGGAAATCACTTTTGCTTGAAGAAAGGGAGAAAAAGCAAACATCCGCTCACATTTTCCCCAGGGTCTTCTCAACATACCCAGTTATCCTGAGAGTTAAAAACCCTGAACTTGTTCCAATTTCTGATTTATTTATGTATGCAAAGGATGGGATACACACAGTACACCTGGAGGACATAAAGCCAATGAAACAACCATGACAATTTATGAATAGTAAAATGTATATCTACAGATCTACCTCCTCTCTCACCCCCCCTTCTTTTCTTTTCTTTTTACAAGCTCTTAGCCACTGCTTTCAAAAGCAAGTAGCCCACTGAATTTTTGTTGGGAAACTTGTCATATCACAATAGCCCACTGCCAAGAGAAAGCTACACCTATTACATTTCCAAGGTTCAAATGTACATGGCTGGGGCTAACGCTGGCCACTCCACGAGACATGATACTACTTTAAAATGTTCCACCAGGCCTATGGTTGAGGACAGCAATGTTTTCCTCCATCTAGCCTGGCTCCATCCTCCCTCTTTCCATTAATGGGGAAAGGACACTAGTTTGTCTGTTTATGCACCATCTGCAAATTCTCAGATCACTTGTTAAATTGTTAAGCTATTTTGATTTCTGTAAGTTTTAAAATTCTAATCTGATTGCTAGTGCTGTTATTGGAATGTTGTTCCCCACCCGGGAGGGGCACTTTATGGGGGGGGCACCATAAGTCTAATGAAATAAATAAAAGGTACCACGATGAAATACGTTAGGTAACAAGATCCTTTGTAAGACAAGAGATCCCAGAATTCAAACTGCCCTGGAAATTCCTTTGATTTCCAAGTGCTTCTATCTAAATCCAAGAAGGCTGTCATCTTTCTACCCCCAGGCATGCTCTTGTGTCTTTTAACAGTAGCTGTGTATTAATGTCTTAGATCCTGGGGACCCATTCTGTTGGCAAAGTAATTAACACAGCAAAGGTGTACAACCTGATTAAAGTGTAGATAAAGTTTTACTCAGGAACTAACATACTTGATAAGAAAGAGGACAGGCAGAGATACGTTCCTCGATATCTATCACTAACCGGGGGGGGGGAGTCTAAGTATGGAACTTCCAAGAAGAAGCAGGAGATTGCTCTAAGATTAGCAATCTGGAGACAGACAAAGAATGGCACTTAACAGGAGGCAAGGTGCCGACCTCACTATGCTATCTAATGGTCTCCTTGCTGCCCCCTGCAAGGTTGTCTTCTTCATACACCAGTCACTGCCTGTTCCAGCACCTTCAGAAAAATATGCCTCTTCCACCAGCTCAGAACTTGGGAGCTAAGCGAGGTCAGCCATGGCTAGCACTTGAAAGGGAGACCACCAAGGAAAACCACACAGCAGAAGGCAATGGGAAGCCACCTCTGCTCACCTCTTGAACACATGAATAAATTAAGCCCCTTATACTGAATCAGACCCTTGGGCCATCAAGGTCAGTGTTGCCTACTCAGATTGGTAGCAGTTCTCCAAGGTGTCACGCCAAGGTCTCTCACATCACTTACTGCCATATGCTTTTAAGTGGAGATGCTGGGGATTGAACCTGAGACCTTCTGCATGCCAAGCAGATACTTTAACACTGAGCCATGACCCCTCTTACCTAGAATGCCCTGTGGATGGGATGGTCATGATTCAGTTGGGACTCACCAGTACATACTTCTCTGCCAGAGGAGTGTTGGCAGAGTAATTAACACAGCAACGGTACCCAACCTGATTGAAGTGTAGATAAAGGTTATTTAGGAACTAACATACTTGATAGGAAAGAGGAGAGACAGAGATAGGTTCCTAGCTACATCTTTAGCTAAGAGAGAGAGAGAGACACTAAGTGTGGAGCTTCCAAGAAGAAAGAGAATATCACCCTAAGATTAGCACTTTGGAGGCAGACAAGGAATTACACTTAAAAGGAGAGAAGGTGACCTCACTATCCTATCGAATTGTCTTCTTGCTGCCCCCTGTAAGGTCATCTTCTTTGTACACCAGATACTGCTGTTTCCAACAAGAAGGGCTCCTTGACCCAAAGGAAGACTCTGCTGCCACCAAAAGAGATCCACAGGATCCCACTAGGGATGTTAACAGACTTGGAGAAAAATGTCCCATCTCTTGAATAGAGGCATAATCTGCAGAAGTAGGGAGCTGAAGCTTTCCAGAAGAGTGAGATAAATATCCCATTAAGCCTCTACTCAAGGGACAGGATAATTTCCTTCCAGCCTAACTGTCAACCCCACAACCCACCCGCATTTGCTGACGCTTTTGGTGGGGAAACTCTTCAGCTGCTAATTGTTTGCATATCTACTTTTAAAAGTACAGGATCATGGCCTGGGGAAAAAAGTCAACACCTTGGACAGGAGACCACCCCAAATCAAATCATCCTACATTACTGCCTTGGAAGAGTAGGATCCATTTTACAAACACTGGGACCAAAACTTCAGAAGGTCTTTGTTAGTTCTTCCATATATTTCTATCCTCCTCACCTTTAATTAGGATGTCTAAAATACACCGGTGTCTACCCGACAGCCTTCTGGCTCCTGCTGCTTCCCAGGACCTTGGCCATTCCCAGCCCTTTGCAAGCCAATAACCCTCTCGAACTCAAGGTTGTCCATTTCTGTACTCACTTTGCTCACCTTATTTAGCAGCCAGGTAAGCTGAAAGTCAGCAGGGCAAAGCTTTTCAAAATACCTTCTCTCCAGGCCTGGAACATCATCACCCTGCTGTGTTTCTCCATGATAGGCTGTTGTTAAAGGCATAGGGACAAGATGGGTTTGGTCCCCCACCCCAAACATTATAGCAAACTTTTGGCCAAAACCTGACCCATCGTTTTAGGATTAATAAGCCTCTTTCTTGCCACCAAAGTCTTCCAGTTAATGGCAACTTGGAATCAGACATGTCTCCGGGACATTCCCGGGACACAATCTGAGCACCAGCGGTCTGGAGGAGGGGCAAGCAATCGCAACTCCCTGGGAGCCTTGGGGTAAAGGCTCCCAGCCAAGGGGCTTTAGAGAGGGTGTCCTCTTCTCCAGCGTGATGCTGGAGAATCGAGGCACTCCTTCGCCCCAGTGGTCCAACCGTGTGTCCAAACGGACCTAAAGACACTGGCCGGAACAAGCAGCGGAGATCGTGTGACCAAACGATTGCGAGTGATGTCATATGACGAGCAAGGAGCTGTGAGTTATTAAAAAGTGTTGAATTGGCGGCTTAAAAGAAAGCACCCCCCTTGACAGAAGCATGGGAAGCGAGCAGGGGAGGGGCCCCTTCCACATGCAAAAATTTTAAAGTAGACTAACAAGGGGGGAGCGGAAGAAAGAGAATTAAAACCAATTTTAAGAGCCTTACCAGTTAAAGCTAAAGCACAACGGAGGCTTTCAGAGACTTTATGAACTCTCAATTAAAGTAAACAATCCAAAAAGATGGTGGGGAGGCGACTTGACAAAGGACAGAAACCAAAACCACCAGGTGGCTCGAGCCCGAGGCCAGAAGAAACCATAGAGTTTCCTAGGCTACTGGCAGACTCCCTTCGCCCCCTGCTGGACCAGTTGACCACCATCAATCAGCAACTGACAACTCTGAACCAGAATTTTGCAGCACAGCAATTGCAATTGGCAGAAACCACCAAGAAAACAGAGCAGGTGGTTGAAAAAGTGAAGGAACTTGATGCCAGCTCTAGAAAAGCAGGGAAAAAGATGCAAATGCTAGAAAAAAAGCATGCTTCGTCGGAAACTCAAGTATTACAGCTACAAATGGAAAGAGCAAATATGGTACTCCGGTTCCAAGGGGTGTCAGAAGCCCCTAATGAGAATCTAAAGCAATTACTGAGCGATGCATTGGCCCCATTGACGGATTTAAAAGCAGAAGACATCTTAAGCGAAATGGATGTGGCCTATAGAGCCTATTCTACATATATTAAAAAGAATAATCTGCCAGGGGAAATTGTTGTGAGATTCTCAAAGAGACATACAGGATTTAATCCTAAAAGCGACTACAAACACACCCCTGAAAATCAGAGGCAACAACATAAGGATTCTAAAAGACATTCCATTTGAGTTAAGAAAAAAAGAGACAGAAGTATAAAGAATTAATCCTTTTCTTACAAACAAATAGCATTGCATACAGGTGGTTAATCCCCGAAGGCGTCACATTCAAAGGAATGGAGAAAAAATTGACTCTGTTTTCAAAGCTCGAGAGTTTTTGCAGCTGCAACTGGGAGGCCCAGAAGAGGAGACGAAGGAAGAAGAAGACAGCAAATCTACTGGCAAGTTGGACTCTGTGTCTTCCAACGAGGACTCGGATGCAGAAAAGGGGGCGGCTGCTCCCAAACAAGGCTATCAATTGAGAGATCTCAAGGAGAAGCAAAACAAGAATTGAGACTCTGAAAGTCACACAAAGCTTTTTTATTATGGGATGACTGGGGGAGGGCTTTTGAATTGGGAAAATAGTTAAGCCGAAGCAGTTGTGGGTTTACTAGATCACACTCAATGCTTTTTGAAGCTTTTTTATGGACTAACATGGATACAAGCATTTTGAAGATCTCCATCTCTTGGGGTTTTAGTTAGTAGTGGTTATCTTTTCTTTCTCCCTAGTGTAGATGCCCCCCCCTTATTTTCTGTTATAGTTTGTAGTTTTTAGAAAATGCAAATAAAAAAATTCCCTTTGGGGCCAAAAAAAAAAAAGATAAGCCTCTTTCTTGGTCCCCCAGGAAACGAGCTGTGGCTCAGTCGTACAGCATCTGCTTGGCACCCAGAAGGTCCCAGGTTCAATCCCCGCCATCTCTAGTTAAAGAGCCTGGCAGTTGGTGCTGTGAAAGACCTCTGCCTGAGACCCTGGAGAGCTGCTGCCAGTCAGAGTAGACTGACCAGGTATGTCCAACAGGTAGATGCAGAGGGGTCAGAGGTAGATCACCAGCCCCACTTGGACTCCTGGTTTGCTGGACAGGTGTTTGGGTTTTTTTATGATTGTTTGGTGGTATTTGATTACTGGTGCCAGTATGATGAATTCTTATTTTTACTTTTAGAACTGCATGTGTGGTTTTGGCATCATCCAAAGGTCTTCAGTTCCTGTTGATCCTTAATACTTTGGGACAGTGACAGTTTTGGACCAGATTCAGCCTGGTCCAAACACTATAAATACCAAGCTATGCTAACCTAGCACCCCAGCCACCCCAGTATAACGAAGATGAGTGTTCCAAAGAATGTGCATTATAAATGGGGGGGCAGGGTAATGGAACCCAACTTTAGTGGGTTAAAATCTAATTTGAAACTAATTTGAAACTTTATTTTCATGGTGGTAGATCACCAGCACTTTTGGCCGGGAAAAATAGATCACTACCTGTTTGAAGTTGGACGTGCCTGGAGTAGACAATACTGACCTTGAGGAACTGATGGTCTGACTCAAATAGGGCAGTTCCATGAGTTTAACTGCACAAGGCATTCACAAGAATGCAGCCTTCTCTCTTTTCTCAAAGGAAAGAGAGACTGATAAGTGGACTCCAGTGCAAGGAGACCTGGTAACACTAACAGCTGCAGAGTAAAAAATTAAAGCCAGAAGGGGGGGAGGCTTAACCCAAAAAGAATTGAATTAAGAAACAAAAGATTAAAGAAATCAGAATGTGAGGGCCCAATACTTCTATACCTAAAATTAAAGCATAAATATTACCAAATATACAAAAAGTACATGTTGTATTACAAATTAGATAAAAACAAACATAAGCCCAAAAAGTAGCCTCAAATCGAAATAAAACCATACAATTGTCTCAAATATAGACCATTTGTGACATCCTGACCAAAGGCATTTTGGCCAATTAACCCTCTTCAGTGGTCAAACAATGTTGTTACACAATGGGTGCGTTTAGACAGCGTGCTGGAGCGGTTTAAACTGCTCCGGCACGAAGCAGGGTTTTTAAACTGGAGAATCGCGATCACACTCACCTCCTCCTTCCCTCCTTCGGAGCTCCCTGCCGTCCTCCTGCAGGTGGGGGGGGGTTTCCCCTCTCCTTTGAGCATGCGCACAGGCAGCCCTCTCCCGAACAGGAAGTTTGGCGCGTGCGCAGAACAGCGATTTCAACCCGTCCCTTTAAAGTTTAAATGAAGACTTCTGTTTAAATTTTCTCCCCGAAACTGGCCTCCCCAAGATCCTGGACTTGTCTAAATGCCTGAACTAGGCACCACTGAAGCTTTTCTTTACATAACTAAAGTGCGGAGCTCCGCTCAAGCGCACACCGGTAAGGAAAAAAAAAATGGAGGGAGGACTAAAACCGGAAGCTGGAGGCAGCTTCCCAGAGGGAGAGGGGGTTGAAGCACCCGGAAGTAGCTGGATGGAGCGATCAGACAGGGAAAAGTGCGGCTTGAAACGGAGAATCATGGAAAACACCGCTTGGGTAAGTGGTGCCAAAATACTCCGTTTCAAAGGGGTTTGCTCCAGAAAGCGACGGCTGGGGATGGTGGGCAGATGTTGGGCGTGTGAACGCGCAGGGAAAAGCCGTTTCTGAGCCGTGCCGAAAACGGCTCAAACTGCGCGTCTGAACGCACCCAATGACTCCAGACGTTACAGTAGTAATACAGGTATTTCATGAACTTGGAGCAAATCGAAATTGTTTTATAATCAATATCTGTGACCTAAGGCACAGAAGATATAATTCAAAGGCCTCATTCTAAATAACCTGCTGCCCTGGTCAAAAATAATTTTTTAGATGCAGTCTGGAGGCAGTAGTATGTAATAGGGTAACATATAGTATGTAATAGAGTAAAAAATTAAAACGGGCTACATGTACATGTTGACTCTCCACCTGCTCTGTAGAGGCTAAACAAGATGTGTGTGGGTTTTTTGCTGCTATTTTTTTTTGCAGATTTCCCTCAAGGGCAGCGGTCTTGATCATACCTCTATCCACGCTGCTCATGTTCACACGTGCAAGGGAGCCGGGGGAGCGTGCAAGGCTCGGATGCAGCAGCTTCCGCAAGGCTTTCATTGGCAAGAAAGGACCGGCTTCCTTACTGTCCACGAAACGGAGGTCGGATTCGAAAGTATCACCTGCACTTCCAGGCACCGTCGCCAAAGTCCCGCAGCACAAACAAAGCTCCTAAACGCCCATGGCCGGCTCGCTCACTAGGCGCTCGCCTAGGGCGCGCCAGCCACTGGGGCGCCAAAGTGCGCCCCGGCCCCTCCCGTGAAAAGCGCCCCCACCTCTCCCGCCACCTCCCCGAGGGCCCTGCCGGGGCTCAGGAGACGGCTCAGGAGCGGGGGAGAGGAGATGTGGGCGGCGGCTAGCACCGCTAGTGAAGAGCGCCCTAGCGGGCGCTCAATACCAAGATAACACTGAACGGGACGAGGCTTGGCCCTGGGGCGGGTGGGCAGGCGGCGGCGGCATGGCTTCTCAGCCAGGGACGGCGGGAAGCGGCCCACTCTGCTCTCCCCGCCGAGGCGCTCGTCCGCCCGCCCGGCCCGGCCCCTCCCTGGCTGGCTCCCCCGCCGGCCCCCTGGAAGGGGTGGTCCTCTGCGTGGGGCCCGGCCCAGCTGTCCAGGGAGGCGAGGGGGGGGGGTCGGAGCGCCCTCTGGGGAGGGCGCTGCCAACTCCAGGCTGGGAGACTCTCCGGGGGCGGGGCGGGTTGGAGAGGTGCCCTGACCACGCCGTGGGTTTCTGCCTCTCGCTTGCCTTGGGCAGCGGCGGCGGCGCGGCTTACTGGAAGGGGGGGGAAACACCTAGCCTCTCCCCCTGGAAACACCTAGCCTCTCCCCCGCACGGCCCTCCCAGTCCCAAGCCCACCGCGGGGCCGGGATGTCCGGGCTGGGCCGTAGGGCCGGCGGCGGCGCAGCTTCTCCCCCTCCCCCGGCCTTCCCAAGCCCACCTCTGGGCAGAGAAGAGGTTCCCCCCCCATAGCCCTCCCAAGCTGCGGCCCAGCTTTCGGCACTGGGGGGGGGGGGCGCCAGAAGGTAGCCCGCCTAGGGCGCGAAGAACCTTAGGGCCGGCCCTGTAAAACGCCACAACATTGCTCAACTTTTAGAGGATCCTGGCGGGTCCCATTTTAGGGCTTAATACCCAAACAGGGTTTGGCGCCGCCGGCTCTTCTGCTGTGCCTTTCGACTGCCT
Organism: Gekko gecko; assembly: GCA_029375565.1. NCBI lineage: Eukaryota > Metazoa > Chordata > Lepidosauria > Squamata > Gekkonidae > Gekko > Gekko gecko. The sequence continues at coordinate 25,002,271 of JAPDNY010000001.1, read as the reverse complement.
GTGCACAAGGCAAAAACAAAACAAAACACCCAAACAAACCCACACACTTTGTACTGCTAAATTTCTGCTCATCAGGCCGGCGGTGATAAGAGGAGCAGGGAATACGAGCAGCGATTCTACAGCAAAGGAAGCCCCTTTGGTCCTCTCTCTTTGCAAAGGCTCCCATTTCCCTGTCCGGTTTTTGAAAAGGGAAAAAAATCGCAGAAAGAATTGCCAGCTTTTAAAATTTATTCTTCTATGTTCTGTGCCAATGACCGAGAAGCTCGAGTCTCAGAAATAAATATGCAAAAACTCGGGAGTTATGCCCCCCCCCGGGTAATAAATAAACCTGGGGTGACTCAAACCGTCCCAGGCTTAATTTCTCCCGTTCAGCAGCAGCGGCGGGGCCTGTTAAACCCATTTTGCAAAATTTATTAACTTTATACGCTCTGCTGCTTCGAGTCTTATTTAACACAGAGTAGAAGGGGAGCATCACGTGAAGAAAATTAGCAAATCGTTTAGAAGTTTCCTCAAACACGGGAAAAAGGAAACGTTTCTGAGGCGGGATGGGAATAGAACCATATTCCCTGAGCGCAAGGCGTGACGTACGCATGTGACCGTCCTATCAGAAACGCCGGAGTTGCTGGGGTGGGGCTGGGAAGAGCGGAGAGACGGGCAGTTCCGCACCACGGAGTTAGGATCCTTTGAAGAGTCGTATTAAAATATTTTCCTTTTGAGGATGCAAAGAACAGCCTTTTCCCTCCCTTATTAAGAGTAAAAAACCTCAACAGTTGGAAAAATCAAGCTGGCTGGGGTCGCCTGGGAATGTATTAGTATGGAATGAAGTTGGCTGGCGCGTTGTGTGTACAACATTCATTTAGTGTAAATGTAAGCACAACAGATTTTTTTAAAATAATTCTGTTGAAGGACGGAATTCCAGCGATTGCAGTTTCTGCCTCGTACCTGTGATAGGAAAAGCCACGCTTGGTGACCAGACTCCTTTTATCCAGTTGGTTAACCGTGCTAGTCTGAAGCAGTACGAACTTAAGAGTCCAATAGCACGTTTGGTGCGCATGCACACTCTGGCATTGTACCTTCTCCAAACCCCGCCCTCCTCAGGCTCCACCCCCAAAATGTCCAGGTATTTCCCAACCCGGAGTTGGCAACCCTAGGAGCAGCCCCTGGTGAGCTCAAGGGACTGCAGTGGGAGGCAGCAGGAAAATTCTTTTCTGTTGATGGAAGTGGTCCAAGGTGTTACACTGCTATGCAGAATACAGACGAAACCGGATCCAGTCAAGAGTGAAAGATACAACTGGGGTTTATGTGGACTACTCCAAAATGATGGTTACATTCACAAAATGTAGAAGTATAAATTAACTGTGGTCCTAAGCAAAGTTACACCCTTCTAAGGTATAACTCCTCCAACGGTGTTTAGGATTGCACTGTAAGTCTTTGAAAAGGAATAACAACTTGCTCTACTGAGACCAAGGGCCAGTTTATACCTGAAAAACGGGGCAAAACTATACCACCTCGGACTGTGGGGGAGGAATTATATTTGTTTCCCTGCATTAATAGTTCCTGGAAAATGGCAAAGCAGCACAGCATACAAAGGGATATTTTACAACCTCTACCTACTGGCTTCATTTTTTTTTATTTGCAGGGAGTTCTTTACATGAAGGAAGCATTAAGAATGGGACTCCCCTCTCCCAAGGGCTAAAATGGTACAGCCCACCCGAACGCCTCAGGCTTTGTGTTGGTCTGAAGCAACAGAACACAATTTGAGTCCAGTGGCACCTTTAAGACCAAGAAAGTTTGATTCAAGGTATGAGCTTTCATGAGCCTTCACACTTCAGTGCATGCACATGAAAGCTTATACCCAGAATTAAACTGTCCTGGTCTTAAAGGTGCCACTGGACTAAAACTTTGTTCTCCCTCAGATTTCTGTCACTTTATTTTGCTGTATAGGTAGACCCAAAGTTTGATAGTATCAGATCTGCATATGCAATGAAACCCTGTAGTTTCACAAACATGCTTATTTATTTTGTTTTACAATGATTGCTATTCAATTTATGAATAACATTTTTGAATTTTATGAATTTTAATTTACAGTACGGATTTTATTATGCAATACGATTGCCATTCAGACTGTGCCATCAATGTACAGTGTGCTTTCCCAGATAACACTCTGCTAGAAAGCCCTCGCTCAGGGGCAGAACTCATACCTTGTGTGGCAGCAATTCCCAAGCTGGCATCTCCAGAAAGAAGATATCTGTGGCTAGAAAGGGTTAGGACAGGCCTTAAACCTTGGGAGTGCTGTATATGTTCATGTCTCCTTGAATCAAGACCAGTCCCTGCCCTGAGGAATTGACAGTTAAATACTCCAACCTAACTCCGACTGAGGGAGAGGCAGACCAGAAGAGATGGGTGGATGAAGAGAGGGAGGGGAAATGTTGAGAAGATCACAGAGGGGTCAGGGAGGGAGGAGTGTGCATCCTGGCGAAGATTCCTCTGGACTGGAGACGGTCACAGCATGGATGCGCTTGTGGGCTAACTTGACTGCCCCAACCATGCTCTCTGGAAGCAAGAGAAGACTCAGGTGTTCCAGTGTTGTCTTGAATGTGTGCATTCTTTTCAACTGTGTAACAGGTACGTAGGGAATGAGGGCAGAGAAAGGGAGAAAATTGCTCTGGAAAAAACTGAATGCTGGAAGAAGAAACCAAGAAGGGAATTTTAATTCATTGTGTGTTCCTTTTGCTTCTCTTGGTATCTGTTTTCATGCTGGTGTGTGTTTTAATGGTGAAATCTGTGTGTAGAGGACTGAAAGGCAGGGGGATGCAACATTTATAAACGTATGACTGGTACAGAAAGAATGGAGAGAGATAGGGTTATGGTCTTTCTCTGTCTCAGTAGCTGAGAATTTTGAGGGATAAAACCATTCAACAGAAAGTCCAGGTTGGATGAGTGAAAGTACTTTTCCACGTAATGCATAATTAGCTTGTGGAATGCACTGTTTGTGAAAGGCTACAATCACATGACTGCCAGCTAAGAAGGAATTTTCAAAAGCGTCAAGACAGATTTCTGGAGGATGGGTCTATGGATCATCTACTAGCTGGGATAGTTACATGGCATCTCCACCTGCAGAGGCAATAGATCCCAGCTGGCTAGGTACTGGGAGCAACTAAAAGGGTTGTCTGTCTTCTTCATGCCCTGTTTGTGAGCTTCCCATTTGGCTGGTCCTTGTTGGAAACAGGATGCTGGAGGAAGACAGACCTGTTGCAGTAAAAGCAGTTCTTGGGTCAGAGCCCGCAGATCCATTCCACTTTCCCATAGTGCAAGGAGGCTTCCCCTGATGCCAGAGGTTCTGAGCCTTTTGAGTCAGGGTAAGATTTCTTCCAAGGCAGGAAGACACTGTTGTTACTTGATCAGAGGAGGACAGTCTAAAGGCAACCAGCCTCAGTCCCACCTCTGCCATCTCTGTGCTGCGACACCACTGGCTGGCCCCTCTCTTTCTATCTCTCTCTGAAAGATTAAACCCTGCTCAATTATCGTCAATTATTTTGAAGAGTTGTCACTTCTGCAGGCGCTTCAATTAATTCTCTGGCCTGGGAATCCATCAGAGGGGCCATTCTCATTCCACGCAACACCCTGCGGCTCCAACAAGAAGGAAAGCGGCGGGTAGCTACTCTGCATTGGGACACACAGCCTCATTGTTTAGGACAAACTGTTCCTCTCTGGCTCAAGGCCCACAAGTTAACGGGTCAAGAGCAGGGTTAGAAATGGCTCATCCCCCAGCCATCTCTGAAAGCGCTTTATCTGCCCCGGATCCAGTAATTCTTAGGATCCAACCAGGGATAGTCAAAGGATGAGATGGTTAGACAGTGTTATCGATGCAATGGACATGAAATTAAGCAAACTCCGGAGGATGACAGGAGGGCCTGGCGTGATGTGGTCCACGGGGTCATGAAGAGTCGGACTCGACTGTGAGACTGAACAACAACACAACTCCTGCATTGTGATTTGTTAATAATATATTGGATAACAATTATGTTTTCCTGTTATTGCAGCTTTACTGAAATCCAGCCTCTTGACTTTTAAATCGAAGGAGCAGCAGTGCTTCAGGTCCCCACAAAGGAGAAAGGCAGGATATAAACTTTAAAAAACCAAAAAACAAAATAAAACCCAAACCGATATAGCCAAAGAGTAGAGGGGAATGTTAAGGCAAAGACTGTTACTCTGAGAAAAGGGAGTTACAGGCTTATCTGTATTTTCATCTGTGAAAGGCTAGGCTCTGAGAGAGCCACCTCCACTCTACCACAAAGTGTGCTAGCTGACCTTGGGCCAGTCCCTTTTTGTCAGCCTAATTTAGGATTGCCAGCTCTGGGTTGGGAAATACCTGGAGATTTGGAAGGTGGAGCTTGAGGAGAGCAGGGTTAGCAGAGGGATCTCAGAAGGGAATAATACCATAGAGGCCACCCTCCAAAGCAGCCATTTTCTCCAGGGGAACTGATGTCGATTGTTCGGAGATGAATTCTAATAGCAGGAGATCTCCAGGTACCACCTGGAGATTGGCAACCCTTCCTATCTCATAGGGGTCTTAGGAAGATAGAACTGTGTGTGCTGCTCTGAGCTCCTTGGAAGGTGAGTGTGATAAAAACATACTCAGTAGATTGGTTTCTAGACTTCTCCATGATGAGTGGCATTGTTAAACAAAAAACTTCAGTGGAAGATAGGAACAGCCTATCAGAAACTGAGCCCTCTCTTTTCCTCAAGTTTCAGGAGGAGTGAAGGTATCAGTGGCGGCTGACAGCATCCAAGTAGTTCAAGGAGGAAGCGTCCTTTTGCCATGCTACTTCCACACCACGGCGCCTCTGAACCGTCTCAACATAATCTGGACAGTTGTCCCAGCTGCAGACCCCAACCACCCACAACAAGTGAGTGAAAGCAGGGGTCTTTTGTTGTTTGTTTGCTTGCTTTGGAGTCATAGTCCTTTCCATCCTGGAAGGTTCAGGTTCCAGGACCAAAGTGGTGTTATGGCACATTGGAACTACATTTCCCATGATCCCATGAGGCTTGGAATTCTCCTCAACAAACCCACAGAGCAATGCAAGAGGCCATCCTACAGTTGCCAGTTTATATTAGGAAACATGAGGGTGGAGCCTAGGCACAGTTGGATTTGGGAAGGGGAGGGACCTCAGCAGGGTATCATGTCATAGAGTCTACCCTCCAAAGCAGCCATTTTCTCCAAGGAAACTAATCTCTGTGGTCTGGAGATCAGTTGTACTTCCAAAAGATCTTCAGACCCCACCTGGAGGTTGGCTAGGACTAGGAAGTTCACTGAGTGATCTTGGGCTAGTAATTTTCTGTCAGTCTAACCTACCTCAAAGAGTTGTTGTAAGGCGGGAAGAAAACATTCATATACCAGTCTGAACTCTTCTGAGAAAACATGAGATAGATTAGAATCTGCCTTGACATGAGTTGTCCTATGGTTTCATTGGTCACAGCACTTATTGATCTTGGCAAACTCTCCAAAGCAGAGTTCTCTTTGCCAGCTGGCCTGTGCCTACAATTCCCAACTGTTAGTTTACTGATGGAATCTCGACCATTAAGAACATAAGAAGAGCCTTGCTGGATCAAACCAGTGGTCCATCTAGTCCAGCATCCTGTTTCACACAGTGGCCCCAACCAGTTCCTCTGGAGGGCCAACAACAGGGCACAGAGGCCAAGGCCTTCTTCTGATGTTGCCTCCTGATTCTGGGATTCAGAGGTTTAGTGCTTCTGAATATGGAGATTGCCTTTAGTCACCATGACTAGTAGCCACTGATAGGCCTCTCCTCCATGAATCCGTCTAATCCCCTTTTAAAGCCCTCTATGCCTGTGGCCATGCCGACATCCTCTGGCAGCAAATTCCACATTTTAATCACACTCTGTGTAAAAAAGTATTTCCTTTTGTCCATCTTGAATCAACTGTCCATCAATTTCATTGGATGCCCTCGAATTCTAGTATTTTGGGGGAGGGAGAAAGAGTTCTCTTTGTTATCGCTCTCCACCCCATGCATAATTTGATAAGCCTCTATCATGTCCCTCCTTAGTCATCTCCTTTCTAAACTGAAAAGTCACAGACTCTTCAGCCTTTCCTCATGGGGAATCTTCAGTGCCCTCCTCTGTTCTTTTTTCAGCTCTCCAATGTCCTTTTTGAGATATAGTTACCAGAACTGTACATAGTGTTGTGTTCTGGGGTTTAGTTCTATTTTGTTGGAATTGCCCTCTAGTATCATAGTTTTCTCATTCTATTGGCCGCCTAATAAAGACCACCCATTGGTCCTGAAGCCACCTAAGGTAACCAATCACAGAGCTTAGGTCCAATCAGACCTTGTGTATATAGTTACGTTGTATATAGTTACTGTTGAAATCATATAAGTTTGAGTGCCGCTCTACACGGACTAGATCAGAGCTGAACAATGTCTTGAATAAAAGCCTTGTTATGATTCATCATCTCCTGACTCTCAACACATTAAACACAGTATTCTAAATGAGACCACACCATTATAATATTGGCCGTTTTATTTTCAGTCTCTAATAATCTGTAGCATAGTTTGCCTTTTTCATCACTGCAGCACACTGGGTTGACACTTTCATTGAGCCATCCGCTACAACCCCAAGATCTTTATCCCTCTCAGTCTCAGCAAATTCAGACCCCATTAGCCTATACTTGAACTCAGAATCTTTTTGTCACCATTATTCGCTATAGCCTGGCATCATCAACGCTGAAAGGGGTCGATCTTTAGCTGAGGCTGCCAGGAACCAAAGCAGGGAGATTCAAGTCTTGTGCTCCACCCACTGAGCAAGGTTTCTCAAAGCCTAACCTCTCTTTCCCCCAAGGCCTGGGCTCATCTGGTAACTGAATGCAGGACTTCCTGCATTGCACGTATGATTCAGACCCTTAGTCCAGCAAAGCTGATCATCTCACTCGGGGTTTCCTCTGCTCCACAGGTGCTTGCTTACGAGCAGGGAGAAGTGGTGGAGAGCATCTCCCACTATACAGGCCGGGTGGCCTTTGCCTTCTCGCCGACCCAGAGTGCCACCATCATCCTGAATGACACGCACAGCTTAGACAGTGGCACTTACCAATGCAGCGTGATGAACCCGCCAGATACGGCCACAACCAACATTGGGGTCATCCAGCTCACTGTGTTTGGTATGATTGCAGTCCCCTCTATAGGGTTGCCAGGCCCGGGTTGGGAAATACCTGGAGATTTGGGGGGGGGGGGCAAAGCCTGAGGAGGATGGGGTTCAGGAAGGGGAGGGACTTCAATAGGATGTGATGCCATAGAGTTCAAATACAAGTTGCAGTAATAAAGAACCCCTTTTGGACAACATTCTTCAAAAAGGTGGATTGTTTTAACATTCAGGGTTGTCCTCCTTTCAAACCAATATGGGTAAATCCACCTTGGGAGGGAGAAAAACATCAGTGGGAAAAGCTGCAAGGGAGAATTGGCCAGGACAGGAGAAGCTAAACTCCTGTGCATATGATAACTGCCATCAAGTTGCTCCTGACTTATGGCGATCCTATGAATTACGGACCTCCAAAATGTCCTATCATTAACAGCCTTGCTCAGGTCTTGCAAACTAAGGGCTGTGGCTTCCTTGACTGAGTCAATCCTGCTACCTACCAATTCTCCTCTCCCCAGAGGGTTGGACAACTCCTCCCTCTTTGAGAACAACAAAAGATACTGGAGGTGGGCAGAAGGGGAAGATGTGCTAGGCTGCTGTTTGGCCTGTGACTACTGCAGGGCAGGGGCAAGTAGCCCTCATCCCTGGCCTTTCTCAGAAACGACACCATAGCAAAATGGAAAAAGACGCACATTCTCAGCTTCAGTGACTTATTGCCCACCCCTCCCACACGTTTGTACATTTATTATGTAGGTGAGCTCTTGCAAAGCTTTCATGGAGCAGCTCAGCTCTTGCCAAGCTGATCTTACATATTCTGATCATTGCTGCTTAGGATGTTAGCTGGAGAAAAACAGTCTCTTCATGATATCTTCTTGCCTCTGAGAGGGGTAAGCTGGCAGATCTGTCGTTGCAGCAGCACGCACCATTCAAGGCAGGTCCAGGAATGTTATCCTCTGTCCTACAGTGCCGCCGTCTAGTCCTAGATGCTCCAGTGAGGGCAGTGGGGACGAGGGAGACACTCTTCAGTTCTCATGCACAGTTGACGAAGGAACGCCCGCACCTGCTTTTGCTTGGGAGAAGATTCCGCCCACCACGCAGCCCTTGGTGACCAGTTACGAAGGTATCAAGAATATCGGTGGGGTGCGGCCAGAAGGAGATCTTCACTGTGAGACAATTGGTTGTCCCAGTAGCAGGAAGCCCAGATAAGGACACAAGAGCAATGGCGGACCTACATTTTCGGGACTCTGAAGCTTGAACTGTTATGGGGGCCCCTTCTCAACCAGCAACGATAGAGCGACAACAGGGCAGCAGTGCTGCAAGCCCCCGAGAAATTTTTGAAATTTGATCATATGAAACCAGTATTAGGGCATATTCTAAGGTCAATAGGAAGCACTTCAACCCATTGGCTTATGATTCTGTCACTAAAATAGCCTTCTTTTAATAACAAACACTTAAAAAAAAACTCCATCGATTTTATTAGTTGCTGTAGATTTTCCGGGTTGTGTGGCTGTGGTCTTGGCATTGTAGGAACTGACGTTTTGCCAGCAGCTGGGACTACTGGTTGTGTGACAGCCACACAACCCGGAAAATCTACTGGCGAAACGTCAGGTCCTACAATGCCTACAATGAATGAACTCCAGCCGTGAAAGCCTTCGACAAAATATCCAACGATTTTGTTGGAAAATTCACTCATTAAAAAAAAGTTGCTTCACGGCCCCTGCAGGATTAGGGGCTCTGAAGCTTAAAATTCATTAGTTTCATAGTAGATCCACCCCTGCACGAGTCTTGCTCTTGAGACAGAGTCCAGCCTGCAGGGACCCACTGAGTAACCCTGGGACATACAGGCAGTGTTCCCTCTAAGCTGAGTTAGTGACAGAGGCACAGCTTATAAGTACACAGTTTGTACACACATAGACTTCTCTTTGAAAAGAGGGGGGATATTATACCCCTTGGCAGCATTCCCTCTAAGATGAATCAGTGTGAGCTAGCTCACAGTTTTTTTATCCCCCAGCTCTTTCATTTTTGTCTTAGCTCAGGAAGGATGGCCCCAGAGCAAACTAATTTATGCAAAAGCCAAATCGCTCACTCACAACTTTAATGCCAGTAGCTCACAAAGTAGAATTTTTGCTCACAAGACTCCATAGCTTAGAAGGAACATTGCCCCCTGGGGCTTTTTAAAACAGTGGCCTATCACAAGCCGTAGTGTGATGGGCCCTTCCTGAGCCACTTGTAGTTTAATCACTGCCCAGAGGTAAAACACGAACGCTTTGCTCTTAGGTTATCTTGGTTCATAGCGGCTGCTGGACTTGTCCACCGTGATTTTCTAAGAACCTTTACAAGAATTGCCTTGATGGATCTGACTGAGGCCCTTTCTGCACTCGTTTTTTGCCTCGGTTTCTGAGCGCATCCTATTCTTCCATTCTGCATTCCCTCCCACTTTCACTTCCAGTTTGTGTTGGGGCTTTTTCTTCTTTCTGCATTTGTTTTACAGGAATCTGCATTCAGACCACTTCCAGCACACTGTTGCCCCGCAGCTACCAAAACTCCTTCTGCTGCGATTCTTTGTTCTCATTAATTGCTAATCCTTTCTAAAGTAGAACTGTTTCTATGGGTACTTAAAGTACAGCCTACTGCCCTCTCCCGTTTTTGCCTCTCTGACTTTAGGTTGGTGCTCCCTCCCCCCGTTCTGTTTTCTTTCCCTCCTTCTCCAAAGACAAAAGAGGACCTGTCCTCTTGTTCAGACAAACTTTAAAAAAGCCAGAGAGAGCATAGGAAGGAACCAGTAAATATAAAGGACTAGGGGATTCCCTGCTCCTAAATGTGTCAGTCTTGCATGTGTGGACCTGGATTTCCCCCTCCCTTCCTTTTCTTTTTTGCAGAATCAGGGAGGGAGGGAGGGAGGGGTTGGGTCTCCAGTTAAACGTTTTGAAAGATGTTTGCCACTCTCTTCATCTTAGACAAAACAGCCAGTTAGTTAAAAAAAGATGCAGAATGCATACAGAATACACAAATAAATAAACCTGAGGGGGGGAAACTAGTGCAGGGGGAATGAGTGCAACTGTGAAGTCAACCATTAAGGTTTGACTGCTCAGTTTCTCTTGAGCAAGCTGTCAGTGCAGAAAGGGCCTGAGAGTCCATCTAGTTCTACACCTTGGCTCTAGCAGTGGCCAAGGCATGCATACAGCAGGTCTTTGTAGTTGCTTACCCCCAGCAAATTGTATTCAAAAATACACTGTCCCTGAATACGGATAAGCAGCAACTTGGACACCCTTCAGTGCATATTCTGGCTCAGACTCTGGTGAATTAGACAGCAAATCACCACTGCAGGGCAGCCTCAATTCCTCCGGTTCATCTACCTGAGGGTCAGAGGGGGGCTGCTGGCCAGCTGTGGCAAGGAAGAAGGGTGCTTGGCCATCCTAACCCTCTGCTTGCTTTCCCTTTGGATCTTGCATTCCCTGTTCTCATGTGGGGCAGACGACCACCGCATCATCCTGACCTTCCACAACCTGACAACAGAGGCGTCTGGGGTTTACCGTTGCACGGCCTCCAATATGCTGGGCTCTGTCTCCTGCTCCTTGGAACTGCGAGTACATGGTGGTGAGTATCCTGGTGTTGGCAAAGAAAGCAAGTTTGGTGTAGTGGTTAGAAACACAGAATCTAATCTGGAAGAACCAGGTTTGATTTCCCACTCCTCCACATGCAGCTGCTGGGTGACCTTAGGCCAGTCAAAGTTCTCTCAGAGCTGTTCTGGAAAGAGCTCTCACAAGGTGTCTGTTGTGGGGAGGGGAAGGGAAGGGAGATTGTAAACTGCTCTGAGACCCCTTTGGGTGTGAAGGGCAGGGCATAAATCCAATTTCTTCTCCTCCTTGGCAAGCTGAACCTACCCTTTTAACAGCAATTGACCAAATACTCACATAGTATGGCCTTATTTGGGGCGGAAGCAGCAGGACTGCATTGCCAAGTCCTCTTTTCTAGTGCACTTATTTAAAAAAAACAACAAAAAACTTGCAGCAAAACCTCTCCCCACAATTGCATGCTGATAGCTATCCCTTCAGGGGATACCAGGGGATTTGCAGAGAGTAGATCAGTCCACTTTGCTCCCCTGCCACAAAACCTCTCTTGGCCCTGACACCACGTCCACAGAGACATGCATTCAGTACAGCCTGGGGGGGAGGGAGGGCATATGAATGCCTTATTTCTAAGTCAAACCGTGGGTCCATTTAGCACAGTATTGTCCACTTGGCCTGGCAGCAACTCTCTACAGGGACAGGAAGAGAAGAGTCTTTCCCCACACCCATGCCAATCCCAGAGTTGACGGACAGCAGGGATTAAATCCTTTTCTGTTTTGCCTTCAAAAAACACGTGCTCTACTCCCTTCCCAATGAGACCGCCTTAAAACAGACTGTTCATCCAGCTAACTCGGTGTGTCCACCCTGGCTGGTAGCAGCTCCTCTCCAAGACCTTGGGAAAGGTGTTTGTCCATTCTTGCTATGTGTGAGATCCTCAGAAACTTAAGCTGCAACCTTTAGCATGCAAAACAGACACTCTGCCATTACCTCTCCCTAATGCATAGCGATATAATCTAAATCTGTATCAAAGCAATTTGATACTTGCAATCTAAATTTCATTTTAGAGAAGGGTTCCCAACACCCTGTCCATGGGTTCTGGGGGCATTTACCCCTGTGTTAGACTTCCAAAAGTGCTCATATGCTGATGAAGGCTGGGGACCCCTGCTCTAGAGGAACCACATCACCACTGACACAGCATGTAAGAGCAAAACCCAAGGCTTACACCCGCCCCCTGGCTCAACCTTGAATTCCTTCCCTGCCCAGTACTAAGATTCCACCTGCCATTCATGAACTAGCACACAGAGGGCCTCTCGTGCATTGTCGTATAACCACTGATAACTACACTGCAGGGAAGAGGATTTTAGCTCAGGGTATCTGGCTCTTCCCAAGGCACAGCACCTTTTTAAAAAGATGAACTCCTTGGACGTGTTACCTAGCAGCATCCTTTACAGATGAAAGCTTAATAGTCGTGTAGGCATTTGAATTGGGGTAGGAGCCTGTGCGTGGCCGGGAGAATGCACAGCACCAACCAGAAGCCTCACTTCTTCTGTTGTATCTGGAGTCAAGGTAGCACACACAAGGGAGAGCAATCAGGAAAGCCCCAGTTCAAAGCCTACCAGGTAGCCTTGGTCAAGGAACGCCCCCCCCCACACACACACACTTGTGCTTTAAGCACCTAAAAGCCATATAGGCTATGGATTTAGATCTTTAAAGGAAGATTGGTGTGCTTTATACCCACAGAACGGAGGCTGTCTTTCCAATTTCCATTCCACAGCTCTTAAAAAACAACGTAGTGTAGAGATTAAGAATGCTGATCTGGAATCTAGAAGACCCAGGTGCCAGAGCCTGCTCTGCCCTGAAACCAACTGAACTGGCCCCACACATTGGAGCCTAACCTAACTCAAAAGGCTGTTCGAGGATTAAATGAAGCAGAACCACGTTTTCAGTTCATTTAAAGGTAAAGGTTCCCTTGCTCGAAAGCCAGTCGAATCCAACTCTAGTGTTGCGGTGCTCATCTCCGTTTCAAAGCCAAAGAGCCAGCGCTGTCCGAAGACATTTCCGTGGTCATGTGGCCGGCATGACTAAACATTTAGGGAAGGACAAATACATACACTAGAAAGATACGTGAAGCCCTCCACCCTCCTTTGCTTTGAGCCAACTACAGTATATATACATACCAATACAGTTAAGTTCAACTCATACTTGTGTATATTTATGTATCTTAGTACAAAACACTCTACAATGAAAAACAGCAACAATCTCTGTTGGAACAGTACAAACAATAGAACAAAGGAGGGGAAAAAATGTCCAGTGAAACCTTCCAGATCTGTGTAAATAGATCACAAGGTCCCGGATGCATTACGTCCCTCATTTCGTCCTAAAAGACGCCTCTCCCCACAAGTAAAAAACTGTTAAGCTTCTCCACATCAGTTCATTCTAATGGGAAGCCACTAGAAGTTTTTACAAAAGCTTTAACAAAAGGGGCATGTAACTTAGTGTTTTTAGTCGGAGGAAAAAACCGGCAGCCGAAATGAAAGCTGCTCACAAGCACCTCATACTCAGGTATGAGTCGAACCTAACTGCATTTGTATGTATATATACTGTTGATTGTTGTTGGTTCCTTATGTACGCTGTTTGGGTTTGAGCCACCTACCGCAGTTGTTCTGCCTTGCAGGCTAAGGTGACCTGCACAGGACAGCTCAAGATGGTGGCACCAGTTCTAACTTCAGCACCGTTGCATTTCAGCCCCTCGCAGCAGCACCTCTCTGGTGGTGGGGATCACCCTCATGCTCATCATGGGCCTCGTTCTGCTTACCCTCTTCGCTCTGGTCCTGTGGCTACATCATCGCAGCAGGAACAAGTGGGAAGAGGACGACTCGTACAATGAGATCAGGTAAGCCGGTGGGGCGGCCAACCGGATGCATGCTGGCATTCCTTTCCCTTGCACACTCATGGGTGATGGAGATCCCTCCGCGTTGGGAGATCACGCCCCCAATATGAGTTCCAGTGTTTTTACCTGCATCACATTTAGTGTTACTAAATGCTGCAGTTTGCATTTAAGCTCTCCAAGAGCTGAGCCTGCCAAAGCAAAGCGCTGTACAAGGTAGGAGTACAGTAGAATAAGATCTTACAAACCCGAGTTGTTACCCACCCCCCACAAAAGCATATTGAACCCACATTTAATTTTATGCACACATCATTATAGTTTATTCTGAATGATCAGATGGGCATGGATGCAGCAGGAGATTTCACTTATATAAATTCGAGTGGGAAGAGTGAGTTACGATTATTTGGTGGTGTTGCCAGCTATGCTAGAGTATGTTTAAAAAAGTCTAAGGGTTGAAGATTTTCAAAATAGCAATGACCTTCCATTTTGTCCCACCCCTGAAACACCATGGGTGATTTCCCACTACAGCTGCCTCGGGGTTGCGCCACCGTTCGCCCCGATACTATTTGTCAATTTCACACCCGAAGCCGCGGGGCTGCATTTTGACCTGCGGCTTCGCCCGATTTCCCCCGCAGTTTCGTAATCCTCAAAAAACAGGATTAGGAAACTGCGGGGGAAATCGGGCGAGCCGCGGGTCAAAATGCAGCCCCGTGGCTTCGGGTGTGAAATTGACGAATTTTATCGGGGCAAACGGCGGCGCAACCCCAAGGCAGCTGTAGTGGGAAATCACCCCATGTGTTAGTTACCTGAGAGAATGCTGTGACGGAGAACTTGCTCAAGATTGGAATACACTCAAACCCTTAAGACCGACAGCAGCATCAACGCTCTGCTTCAGAGAAAGCATAAACTCAGAACAGTGTAAGAGTTTACATTCAAGAATTTTTAGATCCAGATCCATTGATACCCAGTTAGAGGGGCTGACGGAGCTGTAAGAAATGTCCTCACCTACTTGGAACTTGTTAGCATATTACTATCCCTGATAACTTAATCAAGAAAAATCGGTGGTTTGATAAATAGTGCAAGGATGGATCTCTTCTTGGAGACCACGGGTTGGATCCAACATAAAGATCTCACACAGATCTTCCCTGCTTTGCCCCCACACCCCAGCAGTTCTATCAACCCCCAGTAATGCTTATTCCTGGGGTCACAGGCAATGCTCCCTCTAAGCTGTGGAGTTTTGTGAGCAAAAATTCTACTTTGTGAGCGACTGGCTTTAAAGTTGTGAGTGAGCAATTTGGCTCCTGCATAAATCTGTTTGCTCTGGAGCCACCCTTCCTGAGCTAAGACAAAAATGTGAGAGCCGGAGAGAGCTAAAAAACTGTGAGCTAGCTCACACTAACTCAACCTACAGGGAACACCGGTCACAGGACAGACGTAGAATAACAGCCACATGGCAGAGTGGAGGGAAGGGTGAATCACTTCCGCCTGGGAAGACCTCCAGCCCCATGGATGGACGGCAGGACATGAGAAAGAAAGCTGCACTGCATGTCAAAACCACATAGAATCAAAATGCTTTTAAATGCTAATTTGAACTAGAACTTCGCTTACTTTGGATACGCATTGCAAAACTCTCGGATTTAAATTAGGATCGTCTAAAGCATAGCAGCTACTTAACTGCAGTTTTAATGTCTTTAGCGTAGCTGACCGTCTCTTTCCTCTTCACCCCCCTCCCGGGCATCCCACACTACAGGGACGGTTCCAGGTTTGGGGGAATGCCCAGGACCCCCCCTTCTCCTCCCCTTGAGCACTTCCAGAAACCACCCCCCACTCATGCCTTCCTTCCAGCCCATCCACATCACCACCCGCCCATGCTTCCTTCTTTCCTCCTCCTGCCCCTCTGTCCTTTCCCCAACAGTGCTGGGTGTCGTATGCAGATAGGAACACCACCACTGTGCCCGTCGGGAGCGCCATCATCGTATACCACCCTGTAGGTTCTTCCCTGGCAGACTGTGGTTGGGGGGAACTGCAGCAATGGACCCTACCAGACACGTTGGGTCCCAGCAGCTGCCCTACCTCAGGGTATACTCACACCGGGCCTGCTACATTAGACTAGGTCACAACCTTCAAACAGAAGACTGACAACCTAAGACTCATACCATTCACCTCTTAATACTGGAATCTGTGCTTCAGGGGGAAATGCTAATGCCGAATAGGTGACAGCATGAATCCCAATGCTGCAAACGTTTCTAAATCTTGGCCATCTCCCCCACCACAGACTCGACAACCTCTCATTGGGACGGCTGATTGTTACCAAGAGCCCCGCTGGGGACCTTTGCCCATCCAGCCCCGTGACCCAGCCTCTCTGGATCTTCACGAGCTCCACTCCCAACACCACCTATGCCCATCGTGAATGGAGACCCCAGCCCGGGGCTGCGAGCCAGGCCACGCTTCCGGGAGGGCTGAGAGAGCCCCCATTAGCACACCGGGGAAGGCTGAGAAGCGACAGCCTCTCCGAGCAGCACGGATCCTCATCTGGAAGCGAGGAAGAGAAGCAGCCCTTGCCCGGCCCCTCCCAGAAGCCCACAGGATTCCTGGTGTAGTAGCAGGAGCCACAAAACTTGCACGTGTGAACAGAAGCGTTTAATCTGAGCCAACAGATGGCTTTGGGAAACTGGGATTTGTTTCCAGGGGAATCCTGCCTGCAAACTCAGCGTATTTACGGCTACCTGGGGGCTCTGTGCTTTGCAAAGAAAAATACACCGTTAACCTGGAGCATTTTGCTGAATGCCGTCTGACTGCAGGAGTTGGAAGGGTTAGGATAACAAACATGAGACGGTAGAAAGGTCTTGTTATTTTGAGCACGTGGCTCCCAAATTCAGTCTCCAGCATCTTCTTAAAATGGAGGGTAAGCAGGTCCTAGGAAAGTCCCCCAAGGCTGCTAGCCTGAGAAAGTGACCCTGGACAGAGGAGCTGATGGCCACACCCACTCGGGGTAGGCAGGTTTCAGGGCACGTAGCAGGACAGTAGCAGAGGATGTGCCACAAGTCCCAGGCACAGTCCCTGGCATCTCCAGTGGGCAGCTCTCAACCAGAAGACTTTCTCTGCCTGATATCCCACCGCCAACTGAAGTGAGCTAGAATGAACCAATGGGTCGGTCTGTTTGTTTTTTTTAAAGGAAGTTGTCATGTGATTTAAAAAAAGCTACTCACCCAAGGATACTTAAATAAAAAGTTTTGTGATGCCTCCATGCAAAAAGAAATCCTTTTCCTGGGTGTTCTCTCAAGCTATGGCTCTGCTTCTTTTAAAACCCGGATCGCTTCCGGGAGAGAATGCATGAGAAATCTCCCCCCTTTGGTGAATACGCAGAGAGAGGAGAGCCCGGCATTAGGCTTCTCCAAAACTAAAAGCCCAGATGGCCGAGGCTGGAGATCAGCATCCTCATTCTGGTTCGCAGGTGTAGCAGCCTCCGCCCGAGCCTGAAAACAGAGGCTGTCCTTCCTCCCATGCCCCTGATCTCTGCCCCTACAAGCCAAACCAGGCCAACCTGCAGCCACAGAGGAACAGAATACCCACAAGTGCTTTTCTGTTACACTTGTTTTAATTTAGAAATGTATTACTGTTTTGCTTTTTTAAAAAAAGAGAGACAGAGAGGAAGAAGTGAATCGACTACATTGGTATCCCAAAGTGCCTCCAAGAGGATAACGGCTTCTGCTTCTGGTGCACTCACCTCCTTTTGCACTTGGCTTCCATGGTTCGAGACTGAAGTTAATAACTGACTGGGGGCGGGCGGGTTCAGATCAAGAAGGGGAGGAAACGGAAGAGGCGTGTTCCCAGCACCAGCCTGGGTTCTCTGAGGACAGGGAGGGCCCCACTTCCCCATCGTGGCCTTACAGCAGTGAGGATAGAGGAGGCTAGCAGGCAGAGCCCTGGCTGCAGTCTTCTGTGCTCGGAAAGGTTAAGCCCAGGCCAGGCTGGAAGAGAGGCCCAGAGAAAGCCATAAAGCAGGGCTTGAGAGCTGGCGGCGAGTCAGCTAGGCCATGAGCTCAACTGTCAGGATCCATTCCACTGCGTAACAGGATCAAGTTTCGGAAATTATTCGGGGGTGGGGGGGACGGGGCTGGGAGAAGGGAACATGTGTGGGGACGTGCAACGTGACTATGTGACTTAGCATGCATGCGCAGATGTGCCAGGTAGTCTGAGTGCCCAGATGTGTGCTGCTGCTCAGCAAAAGAAGAGAAAGGGAGGGGAATGAATGGTGAGGCCAAAGGACACAACCCGGGAACCAAATTTGGCTATCAAACAAGAAGTACTTTGTCAAGAGGCAGCATCCGGCTCAAAGGGGGCCAGCCGAGGGGGTGAGGCGGAGTCCCAAGTTCAGTCCCTGGTCCCTGAGCGAATTCGCTGCTTTCTGGTTCTGCTCAACAGAATGGGAGCCTGGCTTGGAAGCACTGGGGGTGGGGGGGCGAGGGGCGGGGTCGAAGGATCCCCCGTCTTCTGCTGTGCCGAAGAGTGTGGTGGTTGGAGCAGGGCCCTGCCCAACCTCTGCAGGTCAGTGGGCGTCTTTAATGATGATCTCCACGCCGTGCTGACGCAGTTGCGCTCGCAAGATCAGGTTCTTGTTTTTCATCTCTTCCACCTGCCCAGTGGGAGACGAATGGAGAGAAGGGCAAGCGGGTAGGCCGCAGCTGGGCAAGGAGAGGAAGGGGTGCCACCACCTCCCTCTTTCCCCAATTCAGCACTGGGTATTTCAGAGCCCTGTAGCCGCCAAGGACAGACCCGGGGGAGGCTGCAAGCCTGACCATAAAGCACACTGGCTAGCATGTTAAATCGCCACACTCACAAAGGGGGAAAGGCTCCTGTATCTTTTAGGAACACAAACAGAGGGCACGTGCAGCAAGAAATATACAGCAGCACACTGCACCCAAATCCCTAGACGCTATTTTAGAACTGCTACAGATACTCATGAGGGGCACGTGGTTAATTCTGCCCCCCTCCCCTTCCTCATAGACCCTGCCTGGCTGCCCTGGGACCTCTAATTTTTACCTGCTGTCTCAAAACTTCATTGTCCATCTGCAGCTGTTCGAGCCCTTGAAGCTCCTCCGACAGTCGGAGATTACTCTGCCTCAGCTCCTGAATGTAGTCACAGGCTTTGGACAGGATCCCACCTTTACTCTGCAGAGAAACAGAAAATCCGCTGGACAAGAGGAAAGCAGAAGCTCACCCTGGGGGAGGAGGGAACCATCGCCTAACATCCTGCCAGCCCACGGAGCTACTTCCCGGTGGAACAGCCAACTCCTCGGGCTCTGAGTCACCCCTCCTTTCCCCTCTTATTGTGGTAACTGATGCAATCACACACAGACACACAAAACTGTTGCCCTGCATTACCTTGCCTTCCTCATGGCTGGGAAATGGCCCAAGCAGCCTCTCTTTTGTCATGTGCTGCATAGAGGTAAAACACAGGCCCATTCTAGAAGGACACCTCAGTCATTTTTCAGGACAACAAAGGCCTTCCTGCCAGGACTGGTAAAGGAAGCTTAACTACATTTTGATGCGATTTTCAAATTCTCAGATCCAGAATATGAAATGAGCCAATAAACCATCATTTGGCAAGTTGTCTGAATGGGGGTGTGTGTGTGTGATCTACTGACTGGCAAACCAGAATACACAACCATGGTTTAAACTGGGGTTTTCATTCTAGAAGTCCAAGCTCACTTTAGGCGCCAATTGCCTCTGAAGGCAAGAGCAATGGCCCTTAACTATGGCTTGTCAGACATCACATGGAACCAGGGGCCAGAGGAACAGACATATAGTTCTAAATCATGGTTTGCCTGTTGGCACATATGATAACTCGAACCATGGTTAGGATATGCAACTGCAGTTAGTGTGAACTGTGCTCCAGTGCGATGCCTGAACAGGACCCGAGGTCCTCTGAGTAGCCAGGTCTGTGGCAGAGGCTGCTCCCTGCCAAGGATAGAAATTTGCCCCATCATCACTGACAGGTGGCAGCTATAGTCTCAAATTCTAGGATTCCTAATGTGAGGCTTTTGGACTTCATATTTCCCAGTGCTGAAAGAAACACCAGGAGAAAAAGACTGCCCCATGTCCTTCTCTAAGCTGACCTCCACAACAATAAAAAAGCACATGGGTTTCCTCCATTCTGCACCCCACACCAAATGCCAGATTAACCACTGGGTACAAGGACTCTAACTGCTGAATTTACAGGCCCAATTTGTGGAGGAAGTGGTGGCACAGAGAGATTGCCTCCGCCCTAGAGGCAGACCAGCCCAAGCCCCTTTACCTGTCCAGATTTGGTGTTCTCCATTGAACAGTCTGGGATAATCTTGGAGAGCTGCACAATCCAGTTGTTAATCTTGTCCCTGCGCCGACGCTCCACTGAAAGATGGGGAGGACATCAAACCCAATGAACCGGGAAAGAGGGTCTCATAATCATCCCACTTATCGTGGTTCAGAAGTAACAGCAAGCCAGAGTTGGCAGCTGCATGAATGAACCTGGGAGATCCTCAGGTTCACGCTCCATCCCACCCCCACCTGTAGCAACCAAACTGTCTTCTGCTTCTGTGGCAAAGCCATACACTGAAACTGGCAAACTACAGCTTGTGCTTTCCCTGCAGACCACCCCATTCCAGGCATTTGGAGTCCTGGCTTGTGTAGAAAGCAGCAGCCAAAACGCAGGCCGTATCAGGAATCTAGTTATGCCTCATCAGATCCAGGGCTCCTACGACATCCTCCCTCCCCCCAACTAAAACTGGCTTGCCCATCCTATATTTACATCTGAACTTTACCCCAGAGACAAAAGAAGAAATCTGCACGATGGGGGTCAGGTATAGAAAAGGCAGGTACTTCTCACACACCTGAATAGGGGCCACCAGGTTTGCAGAAAAATCCCAAGACTTAAAACTTGGGAAATTTAACTCCCCCAAACACGCCCCTCCCAAAGCCCCTACAGAGAAAGGATGTGCACTGGCACACACATTGCACCTGAAATGTGCAACTAACGGTCTATGCACTTGAAAAAGGATATCATAGAGCTTGAAAAGGTGCAGAGAAGAGCAACCAAAATGGTTGGGGGCTAGAGCAGCTGTCTTGTGAGGACTGGTTAAAGCCGCTTAGGGCTGTTTAGCTTAGAAAAAAAGTGAGCAAGTAGAGACATGAGAGAGATCTATAAAATTATGCACCGTGTGGAGACAGCGGACAGGGAGAGCATTTTCTCCCTCTCTCATAATACCAGAACCCGGGGCCATCCACTGAAACTGAAGGGTGGGAGGTTCAGTGCAGACAAGGAAGGTACTTCTTCACAAGGCACGTAAATTGCGGAACTTGCTGCCATAGGATGTGGAAGGCTTTAAAAGGGGAGTGGACACATTCATGGCGAATGTGGCTATCAAGGGCTACTAAACGCAATGGCTATTAGCCATGACAGATATCTGCCCCCTCCAGCGTCAAAGGTCATATGCCTCTTTATAACACTTGCAGGCCAGCACAGGTGGGAGGATGCTGTTGCAGTCTCCCTGCTCGTGGGCTTCCCAGAGGCAGCTGGTCGGCCACTGTGTGAACTGAATGCTGGACTTCCTGGTCTGATCCAGCAGGGCTCTTCTTATGTTCTTATTTTCCCTCCCAAAACGATGCTGACTTAAGATCTTGGTTGGCATGAAACCAGATACAGAAGGCATTTTTAAAGAAGAGGAAACGGTGGGGCCAGTGGGAAAGAGGTGGGATTCTCCCTCTTCTGTTCAGTTCCCTTCTTGTTTGGTCCAGAACCCACTCAAGAGTCTGTGGGACCAGAGGGGCTAAGAGTGCAAAGAGGGCCGATGCATTAGGTGGACAGAGTCATGTCACTGAACGCACACTTCTCCCCTCAGCTCAAAGCTATTAACGAGAATGCATCGACTATTCAATCTCCCCAGAAACTACTGCCTGTTTCAAAAGAGGGGCAGGAATCAAAAACTACATGCTCAAAATATTCAACTATCAGGACATTTCCTGCAAGTGGATCCCTTTTATACTGGGATCATGGCCAGCTTTTTTATTGAAAAGTTGGTTTTATACCCCCAAAGGAGTCTCAGCATGGCTTACAGTCACCTTCCCTTCCTCTCCCCGCAACAGACACCCTGTGAGGTAGGTGGGGCTGAGAGAGCTCTAAGAGAACTAGAGACTGGCCCAAGATCACCCAGCTGGCTTCACGTGGAGGAGTGGGGGAATCAAGCCCGGTTCTCCAGATTAAGGTCTGCCGCCCTTAACCACTACACCAAACTGGCTCTCTCTGTTGTTGGAACCCAGCTAAACAACTCACAGCTAGGATGGCCACTCCTTCCTTACCTTCATTGTGTTGTGCTCGGCGCTTCTCATCCCGAGTCGTCCGTGGAGCTTCCGACTTTCTGCCAGGAGGGAAGAATAACAAAGTTTAATGCTTGTGCAAGCCAGAGGCCCAACCTCACATGCCGGGAAAAACTGCCCCAGTTCCGAGTGGCCCATCATTCTCGAGCCAGTCTCCAAGCTGCAGTCAAGCATAACACTGTGCTGCCAACATTGCTTCCAGGAGGGAGAACACCAGAGACGCTGGCGATCAATGCCTAAGGCAGGAGGGGAGGGTGGCTGGGGGACGACAGAGCAGAGGGGCACTCACGGGGAATAGGGGTGAGTCCTGGGGGCGATAGACCTCTGTGTTCCACTCTGCAGAACCTCCTGCGGCGACATCATGACAAAAAACTGCCCTAGACAATTCAGAAAAAGAGAGAGCATTTCAGGAAGAGAGGTGCACAGCCCTACGGGAGCTGTGGGAAGTTACTGAGCATCACAGCTGCCCCAGTTCTCCAGCAGGCAAAGAAGCGCGTTTCCCTGAACTGCAGAGGAGGGGTGTCCAGGGATGACTGCCGGTGTCCCCTGGAGTTACTCACTCAGCTTCAGCTCCTAATCCCAAAAACGGTTTGGCATTTTGTGCAAGGGAGGAAGTGGCCTCAGCAATTCCTTTATATAACCCACAAAGAACTTGTCCCACCTTGGTGGGGACGTTCTGCCAGAAGACTGAGAGCACTTGAGGAAGGAGCATTCCCCCCCTCCATCCACTTTGGAGAGCAAAGGCTACACCTGCCAGGTGAGCTACTGGGGGGAGGTCGGCTTATCACCAGACCAGAGGAAGCTCTTTTGGCCAATCTCGCACACAAGCCGACCTGACTGACCGGTGCCAGTTGGCGTGGCCTGCCCCAGCAAGGCATCCGAGTTCTGGGTCGTCACCACAGCCGTGGCTGTGGTCCCTGCCCCAGCCGAAGTGCTGGTGTCCGCCACCGCGGTGGCAGGGTAGTACGTGTAGTGTGTCTCAGTGGCTGTGGCTTCTGTCTCAACTGCATCTTCGCTGGTGAACGCGCCTTGGATGACAGCCTGGGAAGACACAAAGGGTGACAGAGGTCCTTTCCGCACTTGGATCTCATCCCTGGTTTTAGCGGAGTTCAACTCGTGACACAATACCTCGCATTCATCCCCGGTTGTAACAGTATCCATTTATCCTGGGACAAGTGTTGGGCAAGACCGGGGTGACCTCAATGTAATGTGGAAACAAAAAAATATCCCATGATAATTACAGGGGTGAACTCGAGGGTAGTGTAGAATGTAGGTTCAGGGACAGGGCTGAACCAGGATTCAAGGTCTAGGGTGGAAATGACCAGAGTGAGGCGGCCCCTCCGGCCCAACTGCCGTGGGCTGTTTCAGGTGAAAAGGAGGACAGAAAGAACAGGCGCCTCAAGATGGTCTGTAAGCGTCTGGCCAACCGTCTCTGGCCCCACCAACCACTGGCCATCGAAACAGAAGATGACTTGACAAAAAACCCTGCTTTCATCAGCCGCCGTACAACTCTCCTGATCCACCTGCGGTTGTCAATGTTTGATTTGGCAGCAGTGACTAAGGTGGCCTTCCTTCTCCTACCCACCACCTTCTCCTTCTGCCCACGCCAATGACTCAAACAGCGCTCACCTGTGTCATGGATTGCGTCGCAGGATAGCCGCTGATGGCACCGGAGCCCTCCGTCTGCCCGTCCAGCTGCCCCTCAGCTACCTGTATCACCCTATACATCAACTAAAAAAAAAAAAAAAAAAGACCACAAGCAATTCTTCAGAGCTTCTCTGGAAGCAACCCCAAGAACCCTGGCCCTCTGTAAATATCTCCATCTCAATACTCCTGCCTCATCTCCGTGGATTTAGGACTTCCTGCTGAAGTTCTGAAATATTACTGGAGAATTTATGCAAAAGGTAGTTATAATGCCTGGCAGGGAAAACGGAGCCCTACAAAAGGGAAGAAGAGAAGAAGAGATTGGATTTATACCACTCTTCACTACTTGAAGGAGTCTCAGTTCAGCTTACAATCTCCTTTCCCTTCCCCTCCCCACAACAGACACCCTGTGAGAGCTCTGACAGAAACTGCTCTTTCTCAAGAACACCTCTGACAGAACTAGGGCTTACCCAAGGCCACCCAGCAGGTACATGTGGAGGAGTGGGGAATCAAACCTGGTTCTCCCAGATTAGAGTCCACGCTGCTAACCAATACACCAAAAGGAAATGCAAAACCATCTTGAGGGTGTGAGGGTCTTTACACTGGGTGACATGATGTATGTCTGGTGAAGTGTTGCCTCCTGTCCCCTAAAGGGAACACACTAGTGTCTTCTATAGAACTGGTAAAAGACAAGCTGTGCTTCAGAAACCAGTAAAGGAAGGAGCAGAGTGAGATGATCCCAGGATGGAGCGTGTGCGGTATAGCCACATTGCATGCAAGGATGTGGCCCCAGCGCCTGAACAAGAGAACTCCTGGAAAGCTGTGTAAGTCATCTTTAATTCTGTGACAGGAAGAAGGCAGGATACAATAATAATAATAAACTGTGACTACCAGCCTTGCACAGAGACAGGAGAAATGGAGTCACACACAGCCACAGTTCCTTGTGATACTTCCAATCTATAGCTTACCTGATTTTTCCATTCTAACCTTGCACTGTAAAAGATGTCTAGACGTTTTATTTTCATCAGAGAGGTACCTAAACGGGCACCGTTATGTACCCACCGATAATCAGTGGCAATGGCCGCTTTCAATCTATACCACAATTCAGGCCACGCATTGCTGTAGTCTTCTCTTCATTTCCATGCACACCATCAAAGATGGAGGAAAGGACACCACTCGGTGAGGGAAGCGAGCATATCTCACCTGAGCACCCCCATTTTCTGTTCGGAAGACGTACTTGATGTTTGGGTCGGAAAAGGTTGTGGCTGACTGGATGCTGGCAATGGCCACGCTGGTGGGATCTTCACCTGTTGCCACTGCACCTTCAGGAAAGAAGAAAAAGGGATGCCGCAAAGGGGGAGGGGAAGGGACACTGTCGCTTATCAGCCGCCTCCATGCTGCCAGCCAAGCCACTGTGGTGGGACAACATCCGTACGGGAGACTCAGCAAGTAGCACAGGAAAAAACCCAAGTGCCTTTGCTGTCCAACCCTGCTGCAGTGGCTCAGCATTACTTTCCACGGGGAGCTTTGCTAATTTTGTATTCATTTAACCCGGTTTCTTCAAGCCCTCTCGATTCTGCCCACATAACCACACAGACAGAAAGGCAGGATATAAATTTAATGAACAAAAATGAATTTTTTAGGGTTAGGGTATGTGTGGCAGGGGAGGAAGGATGCCACTGGGAAAGGGCATTGGGTGTGCATGTGGGTTAATTGCTTCCGACTTATGGTGACCCTATAAACTGGCAACCTCCCAAACATCCTATCCTTAGCAGCCTTGCTCAGGTCTTGCAAACGGAGGCTGCCTTGACGGAGTCCGCCCATCTCCTGTTGGGTCTTCCTCTCGACCTGCTGCCCTCCAGCTTTTCCCAGCATTATGGTCTTTGCCAGGGAGTCCTGTCTGGTCATAATTTGTCCAAAGTATGATAGCCTCAGCTTAGTCGTTTCAGCGTCTAGGGAGGAGGCTGGTCCCACCCTCCAAAGCAGAGGTAAAGAAATGCACTGGGGGAGGGGGCAGAACGGCTCACCTTCCTGGATTTGCACTGTACCTTCTTCTGTCTCTGTAGCTTTTTGCTGTCTGAAAAGGGATAAAGAGACACGTGAAAGGGGGCAGCCTCTGGCGCCCCTTCATTTCAAACATATTTAAATAGTGAAATATTTGAAGAAGCTGTTTTTCTCGCTAGGATGACCGGATGAGAAAGGCACGGGGGTCCTGCCCTTGAAGTAGGACGGAGAATTTTGTCAAGGGAGACTCACACCTGTTGAAACCCCCCCATCTCAAAAACGCAGGGGGGGAAACTCTTTAAAAGAGAGAAAAGAATGGCAGCACTAATGTGGTATGAACACTCTGATGGTCACAGGAAGAGACGGATCCTACAGATCCTGTTCAGTACGATGGCAGCACTCTGCTGTGGCATGAGGAGCCTTCCCCAGCTGCAAGAGGGGAGTTCTTTGCTTAACACACCTTACGGATTTTATCATATTGATCATGACAACAGCCACGTAAGATAGGCTAGCATTATCCTCCCCTGCAGATGAGGAAATGAGGTTGATGGAGACTGGTCTGTCCAAGGGCAACGAGTGAGTATGTAGCAGAGCTGAGATCTGAACCAGGAGCCCTGAGGATTGTCACTCATTCTCTTAGCCACTCTGTCACGAGGAGGCCAGGACACACTTCAGTACTTATACTCAGCCTTTCAGAAATCCACTCGTACAGTGGCAGCTTATACCAATAAAATAAAAATAAAAAGACAACAAATGGCAGCAGAAAAACAAAAAAACAAATTCAATACAAAAACCACTGCAGAAAGCAGAAGAGAATATTAGGCGAAAACAAGCCCTCAGGTGCCCAGGGGAAAAGGACTGATGCCTAAAAACTTAACTGTGATGATGACTGATCAACTAGGCAGGTGGTGCTCCTTGAAAAGAGCAGCAATACAGAGGACACTCCCGCCAATCTAAATTCAGCAGACAAGGAGATCTCAAGAGCCTCAAAACAGGATCAGAGTGCAAGCAAATCCACGCAGGAGGATAACCACTACTCTTGTGCCTGTTCTCATTTTACAAGTCAAGCTGAAGACAAGCTAACCTCGGAAGACCTGGGTTGAAATCCATACTGAACCAGGAAGCTCACTGGTGAACCTGAGGCGGTCACTCTCTCATCTGACCTAAGATAAAATGGGGATGAGCTCCTTAGAGGAAGAATGGGATCAAAACATGACTGGTCATCTTAGCCTCTTGTTCTCACCCCTTCATTTCTCTCCTCTGTTATACATCAGTAGATCAGACCCTGGATTCTGCTCGTGGGTTCTTCAGAGCCTCGTCATCCAAACCCTGGGAAGGAAAAACAACAACACAGAAGTATGAAGATGAGGTCTGATAGATAAGGCCCGTTTAGTTGCCTCAACTTCAAAGGAATGCCAGTTTCAAAACTAAAGGGGTATGTGAGGGAGCGGGTCCATCTGCAATTCTTCATCCATGACAAGTGTTCACAAATGGTAACTCAGCATTGTTGCAGACATCACATCTGAAATTCCAACAGCCAGCAGGGTAGAACAGAAGAAAATTTCGCTTATTGGGGATGCACAATTCCATAGATCCAGAACTCTCAACCTTTATGATCCCTTCTTTTATTTGTACTGCCTTCCATCCCCTCACTCTGCTGCTCTTTCCCCTCCTGCTCCAAAATTATAATCTCAAATGGGTACAGGCAAATGCTTCTTTTGTTTCCACAATAAAGTGCCATGTGCACTTTATATATATATATACTAAGAATAATGCCCATTGTGGAAATAACTACAACAAGCTCTAGAAAGTGGCTCTGGAAGAGTGCCCCAGCCTTGGGCACTCAGCATCAATTTGCTGTGGCGTTATACACAGCAGGGTATAACGACACAGAGTCCACCATTTTCTCCAGAGGAACTGATCTCTGCCACCTGAAGAGCAGTTGTAATTTTGAGTGATCTCCAGCCCTCACCTGGAGATTGGCAACAATGGTTCCCCAGGAGGAAAAGTACAGTTTTCCTCTGCAATGGGGACCAAAGCAGCTTACATCATTCTCTTCTCCCCCTTTTGATTTGCACAACAACCGTGTGAGGTAGGTTAGGCTGAAAGTCTGCGACTGGTCCAAAGTCATCCATTCAGCTTCCACAGGAAGAACCTGGGTCTAGCAGACTGTGCTCTGAAGTGTTGACTGCTACGCCCAGGGTAGCCAACCTCCAGGTGGAGCCTGAAGATCACCAGGTACCATAGACTCTACCATAAAATCTCCAGGAATTTCCCTACCTGGAACTGGCAAACCTAGGCCTGGCCCCAGCGAGTTTTCTCCCAAAGGCCAAAATAGGTGTGGAAAGGGCCTTTTACTGACAGAACCAAGCTTGGTTGCCTAGCAACAGGCACTGAGGGGAAAGTAGGGTTGTCAGCTCTGATCAGGGAAATACCTGGAGAGTTGGTATGTGGATCCTTAGAGGGCAGCATTTGGGGAGGGGAAGGACTCAGCAGGGTATAATGCCATAGGGGAACTGATCTCTGCCTGGTAGACCCTGCTCTGAAGCGCTAACTGCTATACCTAGGGTAGCCAACCTTCAGGTGGAGCCTGAAGATCACCAGGTATCACAACTGAACTCCAGACAACAGATCCCCCCCCCGGAGAAAATAACTGCTTTGGATGGTGGGCTCTATGGCATTCTGTTCAGCTGAGGCCTCTCCCCTCCCCAAACTCTGGCTTCCTTAGACACAGAATACCCAGGAATTTTCCAACCTGGAGCTGGCAACCCTAGTCAGAACGGGCCCCAATGAGGTCCTCACAAAGGCCTGGAAAGGGTTTCCTTCTACCAGCAGCCACTGAGGGAAAAGTTAGTCCCACAGAGGAGCCAAGCAGGAGAAGTGTCTTCGGTAGGAGAGACAGCCATTTGCCAGTAATTCTAATTTCTGACAGGGAACAGTGGCTGAAGTGGGAGTGGGTGAAGAAGAGGAGCAGACCCAGAACCCGGCCAATGGCATGCGAGGGAGAAAGAACAGAGCAGCAGCCACCGCAAGATCACAGATTCATCTATGAACCTTGAATCCCACATCTTCCCCCCCATATTAGAAATTTAGATTGCACCCAAAAATTACAGTAAACTGTCTGAGGTTTGGAGGTTTTCCTGGTTATTTTGTGAAGATTTATGTACACCAGTGGCATTGTATAAGCAATTTCCAACAATTGGGGAAAGGGGATATTCACTTATCTACCTAATACATCTCTTCTGCTCTTTTTCAAAGGAGCTCAGGGAAGCATGCATTGTTCTCCCTTCTCCAGAGGGGACAGTTGAACAAGAGATACAGCAATGGATGAGGAGAGTAAAAAAAGGTGGGAGAAAAGAACATGTTCCAGGAAGGCTACACACAAAGATCTTTTCTTACGTTTGACTCTCTTTGTCCTTCCCTTCACCCCCTGAAATCTAGACTAATCTCTTCAGGGCAATGACCCAGTTTCCCCCTCTGACCTGGCTAATAGCTTTTTGTCAAGTGCTATGTGGACTGAGTGTAAAAGCAATACTCCCTCCAGTATGTACACACATGTGCACTGAAGGGGGAGGTGTTTTGTTTTTTAAAAAGAATTCATACCCCATATTTCAATAGAAAGTCCCCGAGAGGGCTTACCATGATGATATATTAATAGCAGCCAGTACTAAGTCAGTACTAATCTTGCTGCCACATTCTCCTGAATGCTTTTCAAAGGCAGCAAGTAGCCTGACACACATGAAGCTGCTTTATCCAGAATCAGACCAGTGGTCTATTAAGGCCACTGTTATCTACTCTCACTGGCAGGAGCTCTCCAAGGTCTCAGAAGATGGTCTTTCACATCACTTGTTGTTAGCCATCTGGTCGTGTTCGACTCTTGGCAGTTCTATGGGCCAGCTCTCTCCATGTTTTCTGATCTTGTACTGTTTCTTTGAGTTGTTCCATGCTCAGGCTGGTGTCGACTTTTATGGTGCCTAGCCACCATGTTCTTTGGCAGCTAGGTTTCATTTTGCCACTAACCAATCTAAGCATAATTACTCACATCACTTACAACCTGAGATTTTTACCAGAAGTGCCAGGGATTGAACCTGGAAACTTCTGCATGAAAAACAGCTGCTCTGCCACTGAGCCATGGGCACCAAGGCTTGAATCCTGTACTTTCTTTCCACTTGTACTCCTCCTTCTCTGTTGTGAAAGTGGTTGCCCACTGCAGAGCATGTTTCCTGTGGTGCTAGTCATATACATTCACGCAAGACCAGCATTATTTCAAAAGGAGACTTCAGTTCAGCAGGGAACTGCTTCTACAGTGAACAAGCAGGTGTGCAAATTTTATTTATTTATTTGTTTGTTTGTTTCGATTTGTATCCTGCCCTCCCCGAAGGCTCAGGGCAGCTAACAGTGGGCATGAATGCCAATTTAAACAACATAAAAAAATATCAACAGATAAAATTATAAAATCAGACAATACAACATCAACACAACATTTAAAACCAAGATGACGGGAGTGTGATGGCATGGGTTATCGAGGTGGGATATCGAAGGTGGAATAGCGGCAGTGGCGGCTCCTACTCAAAAGCCTGGCGGAAGAGCTCCGTCTTACAGGCCCTGAGGAACTGGACAAGGTCCTGCAGGGCCCGGATCTCCTCTGGGAGCTCCTTCCACCAGGTAGGAGCCGCCACCGAAAAAGCCCTGGCTCTTGTGGCAGCCAGCCTCACATCTCTGGGGCCCGGAATTTCCAGAAGATGTCGGCCCCCAGACCAAAGTGCCCTTGGGGGAACATGTAGGGAAAGGCGGTCCCTCAGGTAAGCCGGACCCTGGCCATACAGGGCTTTAAAGGTGATCACCAGCACTTTGAAGTGAAGCCGGTACGCTATTGGCAGCCAGTGCAGTGCTTTCAGCACAGGCTGAATATGATCCCTCCTAGAGAGACCCATCAGCAGCCTGGCTGCAGCATTCTGCACTAGCTGCAGCTTCCGGATTTGCGACAAAGGCAGCCCTAAGTAGAGAGTCTAACCTTGAGGTGACCATCGCATGGATCACCGTGGCCAGGTCATTGCGGCCAAATGACAAAGAAGGTATAGGATCCAAACCTAAGAAGCTACCTTGTGCAAAGTCATGGCATTGGTCCATTGAGCTCAGGCTCTCAGGTAGACAGGGGACTTGCGAGCACCCAAGACAGGGCCAGAGAATGATTTTGGGTCTCTCAGCATGTAAAGCAAGTGCCAGGATGCCCAGCTGTTTGCCCCTCATCTAACCTGCGCATTTGCCAACTGTTCCATAACAGCAGCTTCTAATAAGTTATCCTCAGGTCACTGGCCTACCTAGTTCTTCTCAGACCAGCAGCAGAGGTCTCAAGCAGAGAGCAGAGAGAAATCTTTCCCAGCACTTGCTCCCTGAAATCCTTTGAGATAAAACCACAGAGTTGGAATGAGCCCTACAGGCCATCTAGTCCAACCCCCTGCTCAGTGCAGGATCAACCTAGAGGATCCCTGACAAGCATTTGTCCAGCCGTTGCTTAAAGACTAGTGTCAGAAACTGAACCGCCAGGCCCTTCTGTGTGCAAAAGGCGGGCTATGGGCTCAGCCTCAGTGAGGCAATCGTCCTCGTCCGCTCAACACAGCCTACTCCGACGGAGAGCGGCTCTCCAGAGTCTAGTCCAGCCCTGCTACCCACGGCCCTTTTAACTGAAGCTACCAGGAATTGGAACCAGGCTCCGTCCTGCCTACAAAGCCGAAGCTCTCCAGGCGCTTTTGCTGCCCTGTCCTCCCAGATACTTTTAACGGGAGACCGAGACCGGGGCTTTCAGCATGCGAAGCCGGCGCTGGACACTATGAAAGCGCACGGGACACGCTGCGTCTCGGCGAGACAAGGAGACAACGAACAGGCAAACCGGGCCCAGGACTCCGGTCTCCCGGAGCACACGAAGACCGAGCCCCCTCCCCGTGGACTAGACACCGCCGCCACCGGCTCGTTCCACCCGAGGCAGCAGCGGGGCTGCTCCGGCCCACCGCAGGGACTCGTTGCTCGCCGCAGCCGCTCCCGTCTGCCGTGCAGAAGCGGCTCCAAGGAAACAAAGACTGCTCTTTCGGGGGGGGGGGGGCGTCCAGCCAGACAAACCCGCCGCACCGCCCTCTGAGCTGGTGGGAGGCGCCAGGCCGGAGCCGCTGAGCGGCCCAAAGACCGGGGGCCGAACCGCGTCACTCACCGAGCCGAGCCTCCTCCGGGGGAAGCCAGCCTCGCCTGCAGCCCCTTAGACTTCCGAGGCCTCCGACATGCAGGAAGCGAGTCCACCACGCCGCCGGGCCTCTCCCCCTCGCCGGGTTGGGTGGTCTCCGGAGGGGGGGAAGGCGCCGTTCGGGCCGGGTCTTCGACAAAAACTCTCCGGTTGGGGTGGGATCCGCTGCAGCGTGGCCCGTCACTTCCGGCCCAAATATGTTTACTTCCGGTCAGGCAGTGGGGAGCCGACGCCCGGCCTTTGAGGGTCCGTACGCGGGGAAGGGGCGGGGTTTGTCCTGGCGTCGCGCGTCACTTCCGTTCCTGAAGTAATTGATTTCCGGTAGACGCTCTGCTGGCCCTGGGAGGCTGTGAGTGAGCTCGGAAACGAACGGGACTGTTGCAGTCTGAGCAATTTTATTCTCTTCACTTTTAGTAAATGTGATGGACTGCAGTTTTTACATCTGCCATCGGTGGGCTAGGCAGACATTTTATGTGAAAAGCAAAACAGAAGTCCAGGAGTACCTTAAACACCAAGGTTTATTCCGCTAAGATAGAATCAGGTGGGTAGCCTTGTTGGTCTGAAGCGGCAGAACAAAGTTGGAATCCAGTGGCACCTTTAAGACCAACCAAGCTTTATTCAAGGCATAAGCTATCTGAAGAAGTGCGTGTGCACGCCAAAGCTTATGCCTTGAACAAAACCTTATTGATCTTAAATGTGTCACTGGACTCAAACTTTGTTTATTCCGCAATGAGCTTTCGTGAGACAGAGTTCACTTCTTGAGATATGATGGCAAGAAAGAAACTCATTTAGAAGAAGAAGAGTTGGATTTATACCCCACCCTATACTCGGGAGTCTCAGAGCAGCTTACAATCACCTTCTTTTCTCCTCCCCACAACAAACACCATGTGAGGTAGATGGGGCTGAGAGAGCTCTGAGAGAAGTGGGCTTGAGGGAGAACAGCTCTGAGAGAACTTGTGACTGGCCCAAGGTCACCCAACAGCTGCACGTGAAGGAGTGGGGAATCAAACGTGATTCTCCCAGATTAGAATCTGATGCTTCTAACCACTACACCAAACTAAATTAGAGGAATATATATTTTTCATTTTTATGGTGGCATTGTATTCTATTGTAGCAAAGCTTCTGTTTCATTTTGCTACAATAGACTAACAGAGCTAACCCACTGAAACTTTGTGCATGGCCATGAATAGAAAGTGAGCTTGGGTGCTCTTGGAGCTGCCAGAATCCAAAGAATCCATCCCTTCTTGGGCAGCAGCTGCCACTACTCAGTTCTGAATCCAGTTCCCAGGGACACAAGCCCTGATAAAGTAGTTTGAATTGAGGGAGGTGCAATGACTGGCAAGATTTCCAGGGTATAGTTTACATTGAGGGAGGGTGTTTTGTCCAGAATTGTTCACCTTGAGCATAAGCGGGGATTTAAGAATGGCCCCAGATCGTTCTCTTCTGGCCCAAGACTGACTGAACCGAAAAGCAACCTTTGGGCAGACAATTTTTCTAAAGGTGTCAAAGAAGCAGAATGGGAGTCCTAAGGCACAGATCACAAAATGCCCTGCCATGCCCAGGCTTCTGTTGTGCAGCAGCTCTGAACCACAGATAGATGGCTTATATTAGGGCTCAACTTTTTGGGCTCAGCTTAGATGCTGCAGTATTGCAGAGATATGCTGCAAACTGTTTAGCGGTTAAGTGCATGAACTCTAATCTGGGAGAACTGGGTTTGACTCCCCACTCCTCCACTTGCAGCTGCTGGATGACCTTGGGAAAGCCAAAGTCCTGTCAGAGCTGTTCTTTCAAGGACAGTCCTGGAAAGAGCTCTCTCAGCCCCACCTACCTCACAGGGTGTCTGTTGTGGGGAGGGGAAGGGAAAAGAGTTTGTAAGCCACTTTGGGACTCCGAGTGAAGGGCAGGGTATAAATCCAATCTCCTCTTCTTCTTTATTAATTTGTGATGGCAACCAACCGCTTGCTGCTGAATCTAAAGGGCCAGCTTTCTAAAGCGATCTGAGTCTTGGATGAATCAAAGGCCATCGGTAAGCCTCGGACAGCAACATGGCAGAGAATCACTCAAAAGTGGCAGGAGCTCACTGCCCTCATTCACTTTTAAGTAACCATTCAAGGGGAGATTCACATCAATGGTGTATTTTTTTTAAAAAAGATTAATTTTTAATGTTAGTTGTAACAATTGTTTTATTTTGAGAACGTTTTGCTTTAGAATAAAATCAGAACTGAATACATATCCTGAGCCAACACATAATTCTAAACTGAATCACGACAATCAAACATTGAGTTAAAAGTCTACTTTGCTGTGTAAAAGAGAACTGTGGGACAGCTACCTGACTACTGACATTAAGCACTATAAATGTCCCCAAAGACATGATTTAGATTTCATCTAGACTGCCATGTGTGAAAGGGGGGCCGGTTGCTGATACACCTTCCTGCAGGAGACCTCTAGTCCCTCCCCTCAGGCTATTCCTGGTTGTCTCCTAGGAGTAGCATTTCAGCGGCATTTGAGGCTGTCATGGGACAGAGAAATAAGCAAAAAATCACCTCCTTTCTTCTGCATGCAGAAATCTGTTACAGTGGCTTATATTATAGCATAGTGGCTTATATAGTAGAACCAGGACATAGCAAGTCATCATGGGAATTAGGGTTTGGGTGACACCTCCTTGTGTATCAACAGGATCACAAGATGATGCCAATGCAATATTCCTGTTCTACTACACGTTCTGTTCTCAGATTATCAATATTTTTGGTAAATAAAATAGTATGGAGAGATTTTGCCCAGCAACTGCTGGACCTTGATTAGAAAGTTCTGAACTTCGAACAGACCAGTCCTACACTAAACTTTGTCCAGAAGACTGGAATATTGCAGTGTCATCCAAATCAAAGTTATCTCCTTTTTAAGCCCACTGATTTCCACGAAGGGTGTAACTGTGCTTAGGATGGCACTGCTAGCCTTCAAGTGCCCAGTTCTGCTTAGGAGCATGGTGTATATACAGGAAGGGCCAAACAGAAATCTTTTTAGGTTGAGTAAAAATTCTGCAGTGCACATGGGTTGCGTGGCTAAACGTTTGGATGGTCCAAAGGGTGTATAAAGGCTGCATTATTTGGAAACCGTTATGGTTTAATTGTTACAACAGCAACCAGTTCATATGCATGTTTGCTATTTAAATCAACAGTCCCATTTAGAAAATTCACATATTTTCTGAACAAAGAATGTGCACTAATCAGCCACTGTAGCAGTGAAATGTATTGTAGGCAAACAAGGGGAACCTTTGCACAGAGTCGTCACACAACATTTAATTAGGGGAAGATATGCCAGGAGATGTGATGATGGCTGCTGGCTTGAAAAAAGGAAGCAGACAAATTCGTCAAGGATAGGTCTCACCATCAAAATAGTGAAATAAAACTCATATTTGACTAAGGGAGGTTTGGCTCTTGAAAGCTCATACCCTGAAAATCTTGTTGGCCTCTTAAGGGGCTACTGGACTCGAATCTGGCAATAGCAAAGTAGCCTCTCCATGTTCAGCAGTAGCACAGATCCAAATAACAGTTGGGGAGGCAACAGCAAAGGTGGATTGCTGCCTTCATTCCTTGCCATTAAAGCAGTAGCATCTGACTGGCCCCTGTTGGAATCAGAAAAGTATACTAGGTGGACCTCTACTATGGTGCTGCCAAACTCTTCCTGTATACTTATTTTCATATTAACTTGTAACCAGTAGAGATACAGCGAGGGAAGGCAGCATGGTATAAGCTCGGTCTCATCAGAATCTGGGAAGCTAAGCAGCGTTGTTCCTTGGATGGGAGACCACCGAGGAAGATTCTGCAGAGGAAGGCAATGGAGAACCACCTCTGTTTCTCGCTTGCTTTGAAAACCCTTTGCTGGGGTGGCCATAAGTCGGCCATGACTTGACAGCGCTTAGGTATGCAGAGATGCAACCCAATGTTCAGACAATTCTTTGTCTGGACATTGATTTCAGTCGTGGTTTATTCCTCCCCGTTGGCTCATATCATTTATTCATCAGGCAATGAGAATGGAGAGGATGCTACAGTGACTGCTATGATTTGTTTACCCTGCAGGATTGTTCAGCCTCAGACGTGATCTGCTGCTGATATTGAGTCTAATCTGAGAAGAGTGGAAGTTTTCCTTCTCTAGGTGCAAAGGTAAGAGGCAGATGGAACCACCAGTATGTTGCAAACTTGGCCACCAGGGGCACTGCCTTTACTGGGGCATTTTTGATATTTTCAAAGAACAATCAAAACTCAATCAAATAATAGAAAAAATATGGCCATTGCCAGCTTTGGTTAGATGAAAATTCTATTTATTTCGCTGAAGTTACACACATATATGGTCAGCCCATTGATCCATCTTGCCCCATGTTGTCTGCCTTGGCTGACATTGATTCTCCAAGGTCTTTCCTAGCTCTCCTTGAACCTGGAATCCTTCTTTAACTGGAGATGGCAAAGGATTGGACCCAAGACCTTCTGCATGCAAAGCAGATGCTCTGCCACTGAGTTGTGGTCCATCCGTTATTACCCACTGGCCCTTTACAATTAAGAGTTACAAAACTAGGCATTTTCAAGTAGAGTTCTGCATAGGAAAAAAAGATCTGTGTTTAACCAGATCGTTGCTTACAAACTGAAAAGGCTTTCTCTGGAAGAATACAAGCTGAATTCTGCTGCATTATGAGCAACTAACATTTTTTTAGGCCATAGTCTGGCACAGAATTAGGCATGGCTGAAGCCCCAGTCCCACAATTTAGCTTACAAGGCCAGTCACCTCAGTTGCTATCGTGCTGCGCCTGGTATCTCTTCTGACATGGATAAGCGCCTTCCCATCTTTAGCAAGCCCAGCCTGCCCCTGGACAGAAGGTCGCGAGCAACACAAGGCACTTCCTGGTTAGGTGAAAGCTGACCTTCTGAAGTGATGTCAGACGATGCTTGAGCAAGGAGCGGTTTCCCCAAAAGGAGAGCCTCTGGGGACGCAGCTGTGCCGATGCAGCTCAGAGGTCTCAGCGGGCGCTGTCCTAAAGGTCTGAGGGCAGGTTTCGGGAAAGGGGGAGGTTTCTCTGCTCTGGAGAGGCTGTGCAGACCCTCGGCATCTCCGCAGCAATAGGTCTGCATCCTTCTGACTGGTGCTTGAGCCACATGCCTCTCTTTGGCAAGGGCAACAGCCTCGTCGAAGGACATGCTCCCCCCGTTGCGCCAGCTGGTCCACCTCTGCTTCTGAGGAGCAGCCCCGCTGCCTTCGCCATGCTTATTCAGCTGGTACTTCTGAGATAGCTCCCCTTTTCCGTCTTCCCTCTTAGGATTTCCGCTGCCTTTATCTAAATTCTCTGGGAGGGAGGACTTCATCTTCTGGAGGTCATCTCCACTGAGCTCATCGCTCTTGGCCCAATGGCTGCACTTATCCAAACTTACAGGCGAGGAGCACTGCAAGTTTTGGAGCGCGTCCCCTCTGCTCTCATCTTCCCTGTCATATTTCTCGAGATACACCGGCATAGAATTCCGCTGCTTCTGAAGGGTCCCGGAACCACTGAGGCGGTTACCCGGCGAGGTGGGCGTCTCAGAAGATGCAGGAAGATTTTCTGTAGATTCACTGCTATCAGTGGTCAGGCTGACGGGGCAAGGTGGTTTGTGCGTAGTGTCCTCATTGGACCCCTTCCTCATCTCATTTCCATCATTATCTGATATTGGTGGGTCAGGCCACAGGATGGACGCTTCCTTGCTAGGAGAGACTGGCGTTAGGAAAGGAGGGATCTTGGCAAACTGTGGCTTTGGAGGTATAACTGGGAAAGATTTCACCTGCTGGACTCGGACGGTGCTGGAGGCCTTTCTCATGGAGACGCTTCCATCAGGTTGCACATTGTGCTCAGGGGCCGCTGAAGCGCCTTCTCGTGTTGCATAATAAGGTTTCTTCAGAAGAAGAGTTTCTGGGCAGCTTTTACGGAAAGAGGCTGCGCGCAACAAGGAAGAAGACTCAGTGCAGCTGTCAGACAGCAGGACATAGGGGAGGGAGGTGTGGGACCAAGGAGGTTCCTCAGGACTCAAGCCGAGCACAGGGGCAGACAGAGGGTGCGCCTCAGAACATGGCATTTCAGATGTGCTGCCTAACGAGAGAGAAAGCGGGATGTGAGTCCCAGTCAACTGTTGATCTTCCAATGATGAAGCTTGGGAAATCTCTCTGTTCAGTTGGGAAATCTCTCTGCTCGGTAGCTGCTGAGCGTCTTGAAGGAGGAACTCGCAGTCCACGTGTTCATCAGATGTTCCAGCCGTCTCTGGAGCTGGCCCATCAGCCTCTGAGCTGGGCATGCAAGGAGGCCACTGAACCTGCTCCGCTTCTGATGCAACCTGAGCTTGTAGTTGTTGCTCATCCTTGAGGCTCGGTTGAGTTGCCAGAGTTACATAATCTGGAGCCACAGTTTCTTCCTGGTTTGCTTCTGAAACTCTGAGAGGGCATTCTGCTTGAAGCAAGCGTCCTGTTTCAAGAAGGAGGTCATCTTCATCTCCAGCACTTGCATCTTCTGCTTGCAAAGACAATGGCAAACTGGGCTTTACATCGGTGGCTTTGGTTCCATTCTTCTCAGACGTTTCCAACTCATAGGAATCGCTTCTGGGACTCAGGGACACCCCATCGTCTTCCTCTACTAGGCTTGCTTGTTCTGAATCTAAATGTGAATTGGCTAATTGTGGGTCATTTGCTGGAGGGCTGCCTGGCGATAGTTCCACATCTGCTTCAGATACTGCTGAGTCTCTAGGTGAAATCTCACCAATCAGACTGAAGGGTTGATTTTCTGTCAAATTTCCTATGAGAGGGACATCTGGAGCATCATTAAGATACTGATAATGTTTTAATTCATTAGCTAACGGGCTGAGATCATCATATGCACTCAGATAGACTTCTTCAGAGTCCACCTCCTTGGAGTGCTCTTCCTTATCCAGACAACCTGTGGCCAGATAGTACTGGTCATCTTCCTCATCTGACTGTTCATTCATACACTCCTCGATGGACAGATAGTTCAGTGATGGAGCAGCAGAAAATGTCTCCAGCTAGAAATGATGGAATAAGGAGGCAGAGAAAGAGGGGGGGAAAGGTTTTAACAAGATACCATCCCAATTCATATACACACTTACTTCTTTATTGTATTTTCTGTTACTCTGTACTTCTCACTATAAGTTTAACATGTTTCTCATAACTTGCTCTGCTGATGTACTATTTGCCCAGTGCTCTAGGATAGATGCACTAAAGCAATACATATTAGAAATGGTTTGTCTGGACTGGAGAGAATTGTCCAAAAATTGTTTGTTTTACTCACTTCTAGAGATGCAAAATCTAGCTTTGCAGAACATCAGTGAAGAAAGCAAATCATTGATTAAAGGTACTGGATTTAATTCTGTTCAGGTAAAATGTTAACCTGTGTATTAAAATCATAGTTGTATATTATGAGATTGTGATGTGTTAATGATTTAACAGGGAACTAACAAGTATTAAAGGAGTCATATGGATGTTTCCTTTTTCATGTGGACAAATAAAGTTGCCTTACATGGAGTCACTGTTGGTCCATCTAGCTCAGCATGTTTCTATGTTGCCCTGATCTGGATAGCCGAGGCAAGCCCAGTCTCGTCAGATCTCGGAAGCTAAGCAGGGTCGGCCTTGGCTAGTATTTGGACAGGCAACCTCCAAAGGAATACCAGGGTCATGACGCAGAGGCGGGCAATGGCAAAACCAACTCTGAAGTGTCTCTAGCTCGCCACCTAGTGGTGCATAATGCTAACTTCTGGCTGCCAGGCCATCTTAGGATCTCCTGGTTATTCTATACACAACACCATACGATGATGATGATGTGTCTGTGTTGATTGGCAGCCAGTCTCTGGGCTCTCAGGCAAAGAAGAATTGTTCCTAATACCTATGACCTGAGATCCTTTCTAACTGGAGCTACCAGGAATTCAGGCTGGGATTTCTGTATGGTCTGCTTCTGAGATACTAACTTTTTCAAAAACTACTGGTCCACTGTATTCAGTAATAGTCTTTCTAAAACCTGATCCTAAGGTCCTTTAACTGGAGATGTCAGGAACTGAACTGGGGACTGCCTGCATGCAAAGTATGTCCTCTACCCACTGAGCTACAGCTCCTTCAACAACTTTTCTGCCTGACACTGGTAATAATCTACTTATCCAAGTCCTCATATTCTTCCCTCCTTCCCTTTCTTGCTATGTAAATACCAGCATTCAGGAGGGGAACCTGGTTTCAAGAAACTTCTGAGATCTGGGCAACCCCAAAATAGTTCTGTCCCTCCCTTCATGTCCTGGAACCTGCAAACAATCAGCTGGTAGATGAAATGCAGCGACCAGTAGGGCAGAGACTAGAGACTGGACAAAACATTGTGGGCAGTGTGACATAATTGAACAATGGAAGGTCATCTCAGAATCATAAACTCAAACAAGAGAGTATGGCTTCTTTAGATAACTGCCCATTGTGGATAAATGCACAGACAGCCATTGTGAATTGTAGCCAGGCAGATCAACTGTCTTTTTTTTTCTTTTTTCTTTGCCACCCAGTCAAGCTGACTTCTGGAGAACCCTATTGGGGCTTGGAGGCAAGGGACGTTCAGAGGTGGCTTGCCATCGCCTGCCTCTGCCTCACAACCCTGGTATTCCTTTGGAGGTCTCCCATCCAAATACTAGCCAGGGCCAACCCTGCTTAGCTTCCGAGATCTGACGAGATTGGGTTTGCCTGGGCTATCCAGTTGAGGGCAGAGATTAACTGTCTTTTGAACTATGCAAATATTTTTCCCCCCAGCATAACTAACCTGCCAGCTTTCTCTCATCATTTCATTCATGAATCCGCTTCCCATATCATCATCCATGGCTGGGAAGTTATCTGTCTCTCTGGCTGCAAAATCGGGGGCCATGTGCAAATTCTTCCAGGGCTGGTCACTATCAAGGCTGTCCCCCAGCCAAGCATCCTGGCTGTCCAGGAAGGAAAAGGAATCCTGGACTTCCAGGGACAACTGGTTCTCCAGGTCCGGAGAGCTGTCCGCTATTGCATCTGGTTCTGCAATGCATAAAGACAAAAGAATAAGTGGGGTCATTGTAGCAGGGACTAGTACCTTGATTAGTCTCTTTTGTGACTGGGAAGGAGTCTCAGAGCATCTTACAATCTCCTTTCCCTTCCTCTCCCCACAACAGACACCCTGTGTGGTAGGTGGGGCTGAGAGCTTTTTCAAGGACTGCTTTTGAGAGGACAGCTCTGAAAGAACTTATGACTGACCCAAGGTCACACCAGCAGCTGCATGCGGAGGAGTGGGGAATCAAACCCAGTTCTCCCAGATTAGAGTCCACGCTCCTAACCAACTACTGGCTCTCTAAAAGGGGATTCAATAGGTCTATCAGTGGCTAGTGGCCATGATGACTAGAGTGCACCTCCACATCCAGAGGCAGTGAGCCTCTGAATCCCAGTGCCAGAAGGCAACAGCAGGGGAAGGCCTCGGCCTCTATTCCCTGTTGTTGGCCCTCCAAAGGAACTGGTTGACCACTGTATGTGACAAGCTGCTGGACTAGATGGGCTACTGGTCTGATCCAGCAGGCCTCTTCTTATGCCCTTAAGCTTTTCGTACACACAGATTCCTCCACTGCCGCTTGAACACTTGAGGGCAAGGAGAGTGGGGAACTGGGTGGATCTCTACAGTGTTGTCCTGCTGTTTCTATTCCCACTGCCACCACTTGTCAGGAATGAACAGTGTCACTGCCTCGTTTTGTCAGTGGCAAAGGGCTCACGTTCTGGTGCAAAGCAAGCCTCTAATCTCTGGTGGAAAGATGGCTTCCCAAATGCTCTTAGAGGAGGCGTGGGAAAGACTGCAAGAGGACCACAACCTAGTATCAAAAGATAACCCTTTCAAATGGAGATGAATGGACTCTAGGTATGCTTTCTGTACTCTCCCCACCCAAATTTCTCCCCAGATTTCGAAGTTTTGGGTGAAGGTATTAGCACTTCACCATTTAGTTTTTTGCTAAGGTGAAATCTGAATGAGAGACTTCCTAGCTTTGTATGTAGACATCTGCAGAACACAGATGATGGACGTTTATAATGTGACTGAGCATTCTGGCCAATGGTAGGTTATAAAATCCAAGTGAACCCAGTGCGTGACCAAACCGTATGGGAAAACCAGCTGACTTACCTGTAGGATCTTCCTTGTCCATGCTGCTCTCAGACACCAGCTTAG
Source organism: Gekko gecko (assembly GCA_029375565.1). Classification (NCBI taxonomy): domain Eukaryota; kingdom Metazoa; phylum Chordata; class Lepidosauria; order Squamata; family Gekkonidae; genus Gekko; species Gekko gecko. Next base: position 24,960,209 of record JAPDNY010000001.1, on the reverse strand, counting down.
GCTTGTCTTCTTTCTGCTTCAAAAAAGGCATTACCTCTGTGGCTAAAGACGTCTCGGGAGTGTCCTTCTCCAAAGCACAGTGGCTCAGGGCAGGGCACTCCAGCCCCCGAGTCAGTCGGGACAGTGTGAGGTTGGAGGTAATGTGGAAAGGGACCGTGACGGAGATGGGTCCCGAGATGTGAACCCCAACACACTTTTCTGCCCGGCTCCGTGCAGACTGGGGTGATCGCCCTTGAGGGGCCACCCCAACAAGGCTGGACCTGCTGGCCTTTGGGGTGGTGGGTTCCGACTTGGCAGTGGCTTCCCCCTCAGATTCACCCGTTCCTTCCTCAGCTTTGATCTTCTCTAACTCCAGGGAGCTGTTGTCTTGGGAAGAACGGCTGTTAAAACTCTCGCCGCGGGCTTGAACAAGCTGCTTCTGGGGCCTCTTTCTCCCCAGCTGAGGAACATCTGGATGCAGAGAAGACAGCCAGATCAATAAGAGACCCTAGAAAGACTGAAACCCAACCACTTTCAAGGTGCCTTCTTATAGCCTCAGTATGGTTGTGAAATTGCTGACTAATTAGCCCTAATAGGTCTCTCACCAATGCCCCCCTAAGCTGTGGAGTCTCGTGAGCAAAGATTCAACTTTGTGAGCTACTTGCATTAAAGCTATGAGTGAGAGATTTGGCTACTGCATAAATTAGTTTGCTCTGGAGCCTTCCTCCCTGAGCTAAGACAAAAATGTGTGAGCTGGAGGCTAAAATACTGTGAGCTAGCTCACACTGACTCAGCTTAGAGGGAACACTGTAAGGTTTGGCCTGATCAAAGTGAGGGATTTGACGGAGGGGTGGATAAGCGAGTTAAAGGTGATGCTGGAGTTGCATGAACTCTAAAGTCTAGCCCCAATCCTACTCTGGGTAAGGTTGATGCTGCAGTGCTGGGGAAGAAGGAGTTCACTGTTTCCTGATTAGGAATGACATCACTTCCAGAATTTCTCATAGCTCAGGGAAGCACAGAGTACACAGCTATGGTGCTGTGTCAGTTCCATTCTCAAGTTCCATCTGCCTGGTACTTTTAGAGACACAATACTTTGTCACAGAAAAAAATAAGGAACATAGAACCAGAACATAGCAGCACCCTTTGGTAACCACAGTCCTTCTAGCCTTTCCATCTCCATGCCCCAGGAGGTTCATAAATGGCAGCCAGGGCTGGTGTCAGGGGTGGAGCATCTTCCAAGGACCATGGCCCAGAGGAGGGCCCACCACTGACCTGAGATGCTTGGCCCATGTGCTTCCATCAGGAATGAGGGATCATTCCCAGAGTCTCATGAGAAACCGCTGGGGGGTCTCTAAGGGTGACCTCTGACTTCAAGCAGGGAATGGAACCCCCACTCTCCTGACCTTCTACGCCACTATTAACAGGGCTTAAAAGAAGCACGAAAGGGCATGCTCTGCTCCCTCCTCCAGGAGTGGGTTCATATGGAAGACCAATGCACAATGAGAAGATGTGCTTAGGGAAGACGTATTTGAGGGTGCCAAACTTGGAGCCAGCCTTAAGTAGATTGAGAGTGGAGTTCCCGGCAGTGAATCTAAATAATGCTCGATGATTTCTGCACCTACCGTCGTTCACGCAGGGCATAGAGCTAAGGGAATCCATGCTTTTGGCTGGTCGCAATCGCATTTTGTCCACTTCTGGAAAAGAAAGCCGAGATTGAGCCACCATGTATGAGGAGCAAAATCCTTGCACTCTCAACGTCTCTGGGAGATGCAGCTTAATTTGAGAAAAACTTTCATGGAAATACCTGTAGAAAGTTCCCCCTATCTTACCAAGGCCTGAGTGTTGTTTCTGCATGCGGACTTAGCTCCTGTTTGCACTGAGACTTGGACTTGGAGTCTGCAGTTGCTGCATGAACAGGGACCACAGTCCTTATGCAGACTTATGCACTCAAGAAGTATCAGCCATTGAAGCCCATTACCTTTTTCCTCAGGCTTGTTCAACTTGCGCTTTGAGTCATTACTGGATCGGCCAAGGTTGAAGATGGACCTCCATTTCTTTGCCTTAAGGGAGCCCTTTCTTCTGTGAACAATTGAACTGAGTTAAGAAACTGTGCAAGATGTGTGCACGATGCATCTCACACCACCACAACTCTGCATAGGACCCTGACGATTTCCCCCTCATCATCCAGACTGGCCCCAGAACAGAAGCAGTGAAGATGGGAATTGGTTCTCTTCCTCAACTCTGGGGTTCCTTGCTGAGAAAAATGCCAGAGCTTCTTCCTCCTTGTGCCTCTTACAGGCAAAACTCCAAGCTACCATCCTTTTTTGTTTCCTACTCCCCACCATACTCGTGAGTAGGACCTTGCTAACTAGTGGGTGTATGCCCAGCTCTTATCCAGAGGAATGTTCCTGGCCATGGCAGGTGGCTACTTCTTCTGTGGGTCACCCCACAATTCTGCAGTGCCTCTCATCCATCTTATACTGAGTCAGGCCACTGGCCCAACAGAATCAGTCTGCAATGGACAGTGGCCAATCTGTCCTGCCCAGGACATTCTGCCTGCAAAACATGTATCATCCCCATTACCAACTAAAGAGGAGATCCAGCAATCGCACCATCAACCATCCGTCTGGTCTTCCCTCAGGCCTTCATTAGTGCACATCCTAAACAGCCTGTCCAGGGCTCTTATCTGGCCCACAATCTACTGGTATATAAGGAAATATAAGGTATTCCCTCTTTTATGGTATCCCTTGCATATGATTGAATACATTTATTGGGCCTTTTTGTGGGCTCCCCAGTAAATTAATGGCTTTCACTGCTAGGAATTGCTTTTGTTTGTCGTTAATTGGGTTTGCCTCTGTCTTTTATACCTGGCAGTACATTTCATGGCACACTTGGCATGGCTTGACAAAGTGGTATTTATGTCCGATCCAGCCCTCGTAACAAATGAGTCCGACTCCTCTGTCCTAAATACTCAGTTCCCACTTCGTGTGTATGAACATATAAATCAGCTTTATAATGAGGTAGACCATTGATCTGTCTAGCTCAGTATGGCTGGCTGTGATCCGCAGCAGCTCTGCATGAGAAAGACTGGTCCTTTCCAACTCTTGCTATTTGAGATCCTTTAACGGGAGATGCCAGGGCACGAACTTGGGACCATCTGCGTGTGAAGCAGGTCCTCTGCCCCTTAGCTATGGATCCTCGCCTATTGACAATGTCTCTGGGGTTTCAGGCATAAGCGGGATCTCTTCCAACACAAGCTGCTTAAGATCCTTTAAATGGGGTCTGAGCATGGGGCTTTCTGTATTAAGCACAGTTCAATACTAATGGCCAGTTTTGCCGGGGCTAGCTGACACCTGAGTTGTCTAGCGTTTTGTCTTTATGTCCTTTCCATCTCACCTCAAGTCCACCCTGGTCCTGTCAGCCAGATGTGCAGCTGGGAGTACTGTGCTTAATTCCCACCTGTCCTGGGCCCAGCTTCAGACTGGGACCATAGTACATGGGGAAATGGGGCTCCAGCCTTCCTTCTTGTGCCACTTGTATGACTGTTTGCCCCACTGGGGAAACCTGGGTGTTAGCAGTGTAGCCCTATGCCTGGGGAGAATACTCCTGAATAGAACTGCTAGTTCTGTTGTGGGCTGGTTCCCTGGGCAGACCACCCAAGAAGTGCTTGGGGTGGCACAAAGGGTGCCAGTGTCCTGCAGGGACTCAGTTCCCAGGCACAGGGAGCATGGTAGGTGATGGACATTGCCTCCTGGACTGGCACTACCAGCTCAGATGTTGCCAGTGGCAGTGCAGGAAAAGTTCATGAGAGTAATAACTTGAACTAGCCTTGTTTTAATGCAAATTCGTTCGTTTCCCCTGAACATTGTTGGGTCGTTTTGCTGCTTTCACACACACAGTGGATAGTGCACTTTCAATGCACTTTAGCAAACACTTGCAGCTGGATTTTCCTGTTTGACACAGGGAAACCCAGTTGCAAATGATTGCTAAAGTGCGCTAAAAGTGTGTTGTCCAACGTGTGCGAAAGCAATTCACTTTGAGATTTCATTTCACAGGAAAAGCTGTAGCAAAGCTAGTCCATCTGCATTCAGGCAAACACTGGAATGAATTTTCAACCCTTCTTTAAACTCTGGTGTGGGGGGGTTCTACATTCAGAAAAAGGCTTTTTTTGAAATAAAAATCTAGTGGCATTCTTAACAGGTAGTTTCAGAGGATGGCTATGTTGGTCTGTAGTGGAATAGCTATATTCGAGACTCACCCGATGTTCAGGATATGAGCTTTTGAGAATCAGTTCTCCAGATATCTGACCGAGGGAGCTTTGACTCTCAAAAGCTGATACCCTCGAAATCTTGTTGGTCTCCAAGGTGCTCCTGGACTTGAATCTAGCTATTCTTGACAGGGAAATTCACAAGTGGAGGAAAGGGGAAAGAGAAGGAATGAAGTGTGTACTTATGATCGTTGAGATCAATAATGGTGTGATATGGGCGCATCTGCGGAGGACCATCTCCCTGGTTCAGCATAGTTGGAACGTTGCAGGGAAAGCAGTATTTGTCATCGAAGAGGACTGTCGGGGATCCCATGAGAAGGAGGGATTTCCTGAGGGATTCACGGCTGCCTGCTGCAGGGGGAGGTGAAAGAGAAACAGGGTTTGAATCAACCATGAGAACAAAGCGAGAGCACCAACTGTATCCAATCTATGCCCCCACCAAGGGATGTTCTACCAGCAAGTCATGGCTCTCCTATGACCTGGTTGTCTGTACTTTGTGCAGATGCTAGGCCTGCCATCCAGTGCCATTTTGGACTCTGAGTGGCAGCACAAAGTGGATTATAAATCTAATGCATCAGCCCTGTCTTTGGTCAGCTTGGTTCAAGAAGGAAACGTGAGCAAATTGTGGCAAGAGCAAGATGAAAGATGTTTAATCTGTCCCCAGATTTTGGCAGCAATTGCTGTGAACGGACACTAAGCAATTGGTAGGCAGTGCAACAGCTCGTGTTTGCTTGATTTGCCAAGATTAGCCATTGATGTAACATGTAAATTAGGTTTCCCGGGTTTGTGGAGCTAGAATAATGGCAACCCTCAGCAGAAGAGCAAAAACCTCCGGAGGAAAATGGGGACGCAGCAGCCAAAAAACACGGTAGTCTAGGGGGGTGGCAGATGTGGTCACTGTTCTCATGCCAGCTTCCCTGCATCCTCCTTTAACCCCCATGCCAGAACAAGAACTTGTGGGCACTCAGTGAAATTGCTGAACAGTCAGGTTAGAACGGATAAAAGGAAATACTTCTTCACCCAAAGAGTGATTAACACATGGAATTCACTGCCACAGGAGGTGGTGGTGGCTACAAGCATGGACAGCTTCAAGAGGCAATTAGATAAACATATGGAGCAGAGGTCCATCTGTGGTTATTAGCCACAAGGTATAGATAGGGACTCTGGGGCAATTCTTGGTGCTTGGGGGGAGGGGCAACAGTGGGAGGGCTTCTAGTGTCCTGGCCCCACTTGATGGACCTCCTGATGGCACCTGGTATTTTTGGCCACTGTATGACAGAGTGTTGGACTGGATGGGCCATTGGCCTGATCCAGCATTGGCTTCTCTTATGTTCTTATGTTCTAACCCAAATGCAAGCCAATGGCGGTCACAAGAGCAAAGAGAAAGCTTGTTGCAGTTGTCTCTGTTTCTTGACCCAGGGTGATCTGCCCTTCTTCTCCCTCTGACCTCACCAAAGAACCCGGATATTTGAAAACATGAGCTAGCAGCTTTACCCATGCTCTTCCTGACATCCCTTTTTTGTAGATGGTATAGCAACTTAATATGCTTGATCTGCATAATGCAGGGGTAGACTGGGACATGTGAGTAGACTAGTGCTGTCAATCGGTACTGTGCGGGCTACTCAAGCTCAGGCCGAGCCAGCAGCGCTGCTAATGGGCATCAGCTCACCTGTTGCCAGTGGGGCAGTGCAGGAGAAGGTAACAGGTAAGCTGAGACTGATCCTCGTTGCCACTGAAGAGTTTGAGCCAGTGATACCTGCAGCACTTGGCGGAGCTACTGGGGTTTGGCTGTGCTTGTTCCTGGCCACCAGTGGTCCTCCAGGACAACAGTCCACCATGAACTTTCTGCAGCTATGAGTTGAATCTTGCAGATCTGTTCCTCGAACAGCAGAGCTATCCCCTTGTGGAACATGCATAAGGTAAAGGTTTCCAGTCGAATCAGACTCTAGCGGGCGGTGCTCATCTCTGTTTCCAAGCTGAAGAGCCAGCACTGTCTGAAGACATTTCCATGGTCATGTGGCTAGCATGACTAGACACCGAGGTGCATGGAATGCTGTTACCTTCCCACCGAAGCGGTACCTGGTTATCTATTTGCAATTTCTTGCTTTCAGACTGCTGGACTGGCAGGAACTAGGGCCAGGGATGGGAGCTCACTCTGGCATGAGGCACTCAGGCCTCGAACTGCTGAACTACCAACCTTCCGGTCTGCAGTTCAGCATCTTAACCACTGAGCCACCACAGCCCTGGTGGGTTGTGCATACATGTATCTGTTTTCTTCATTACGGCTGTCGTTTCTCTATGACTTGTAGCTGATTTGTCTGTTTGCAGTTTATGAACAATACTAACGCCATTCTGGTTTCAAAACTGTTGCAGCTAACATTAGGCCTGCTGACACATAACTAAATTAGGAGGCATGTGGCCTGCATGCTGACACATAACTAAATTAGGAGGCCTGCAGATGGAAACATGCTGGAAAACTGAAGCCATTGTTCCGCAGTAGCTATCCCGAAGGCCACAGTTGACCACAGTAACATCTGCTGGCAAAGCAGAGGGGTAGATAAGAGAACAGTGAGAACTTGTGAAAAATCTAAAGCAAGGGTAAGAAATTATATATGTGATGCTCTCGTCATTAAGGTAATACACGTGCTTGAAAGGAAACTGTTTATTGCATACTATAAAAGCGAACACCATGATCATTTGGACTAAACGCTTGGCTGCTTTTGCTTGTTTTCCCTTTATTCTGAATAAAGCTTGCTCCTGCTGTTTTAAAAGAAAGCTCGCCTGTGTGCTTTATGGGACCGGGGCACACAAGAACCTATATTTGGTAAAGAGCCAGTCTCTGAAGCCAAAATCTCTTCAGGAGATGAGTCCTTGAACTGCGGTAAAGCTGCCGTTAGCAGAATGGATCTGCAGTGTATAATCTGCAACTTGCTGGCAAGTTGTAGCCAATTTATGGCGACCCCCTAGGGTTTCCAAGGCAGGAGACAAGCAGAGGTGGTTTGCCGTCGCCTCCCTCTGCATTGTTACCCTGGATTTCCTTGATGGTCTCCCATCCAAGGACGAACCAGGGCTGATCCTGCTCAGTTTCTGAGATCTGGTAAGATCAGGCTAGGCCGGGCCATCCAGGTCAATCTGCAGATGATGCTTCCCCGGGTTTGGGAAACTGGAATATGGAAGCTCTCTACAGCTGCAAAGAGGAAGTAAAAGACATGAGAGGACCAACCGCAGAGAGGAGCGTCTCCAAAAAGCTGTTCCACATGGGTGAGGATAAATTCCACCACGATGGACTGGATGCGGACCTCCATGAAGGCCGCGGTGCCATTAAAACCAGATGCCTCGATGTCCTTGGACCTGAGGAGAGAGGGACGGGGTGTGTGTGTCAGGAGCAAATGTACAGCTCTGGATGAGTCTCTGTTGGGCTTCCCTTAGCTTGTTCTTCAAAAAGAGGGCTCCAGCTGCTGAAATGGTTATTGTGGCATACTGGGAGGGGGGGCATCCACTGTTATAAACGATTGCTTTAAACATACCCGGAAAGCAACCTTATTAACTAAACATACTACCAAAGGATGCCAAGAAATTATTTACAATGTACAGACAAATTTTGCGAACACTGGGCAATTTTTATTTCATACTGGAATGAAAAAGTTACAGATATGGCCTTTTGCTTATTATGGGCTATTGTAAATATGCTATTTCCCCCCTTCTCCTTTTTAAGTTATTATGTAGTGCAATATATCCATTGATTACCATAAAAAACTGAAACTGCAAGAAAAAGAGACCCCTGATTTTAAGACCAGTTGTCTCCCAGTGTGGGTTGGATTCAAGGTACGTTTCTCACCTAGCACACTTCTCTGCACTGGAGTTGCCCAAAAAGGGTAATGCGAACTGCACCGTGCTCGATGGTTTCCGATACTGTGTGTCTCACAGAAAACTTGAAGACCACTTAGCTCAGTAACTGAGAGCAATCCTAAACAGGTCTACGCAGAATCCTGATGAGGTCTGTTCCTCCTACAAAAGCGTTCTTTGGATGGCACTAAAGGCATAGGATTGTATTGTCGGATGGCTGATGGTTTCCAACCCTGTGTGTCTTGGAAGCCATGGGCACAGCCCCCTACAAGCCTAGACTGGAAGCACAAAAGTACCCCTAGCAGAACAAGAAGTCACCTGAGCAGGTTGGGAGCCCAAACGATCGCCAGGTTCCTCACATGCATGTTGGTCTGGACGCTGAAAGATGCAATGCGGACCAGATGCCTCATCAGGAACTCCAAGGTCCTAGTGGCAGACCACCAAAACAGAGATGGACAAGGAATGGAAAAAGAAAGGCGAAAACGTTATGAAGGTATATGAGGATCACCTGGGACAGAACTACTGTTCTACCAACTTAAGGGGCATGAGGTCCATGCCAGAAGTCAGTGCCTGATGGAGCTTCTTCTCTTTCTACTTCCCCTTTCCCATCTTTTTATGTCTTCAACCAGGAGCCAGCGTGGTGTAGTGGTTAAGAGCAACAGACTCTAATCTGGAGAACTGGGTTCAATTCCACATTCCTCCACATGACGCCAGCTGGGTGACCTTGGGTCAGTCACAGCACTTTCAGAGCTCGCTCTCAGCCCAAAAAATAAGTCCAGCTCACCATGCAGAACACTAATGAGCTAGAACCTCAGGCTGCCAGACAGTCTTAGGATCTCCTGGCTATACGACACATAATGCCATATGATAATTATTACTATTATGTCTTCTGAGATTATTTTTAGATTACAGACAGGGCCATAATTTAGTTATTAAAATTAATGTAAAGAGCGAATGCATAATTATAATTTATAATGAAATCATAATTTATTTTATGATCGACAATAATAATAATTACCATCATAAGCAAATGATAATGAATAGATTAGATACAGTCTGATTATCATTTAAATATGAAGTACTCATATTTTTTTTAATGAATCAAGGAAGCCACTTCATACAAATCACAGCATTAGACTGGGTCCCACGGATCCGTTCCTCCAGTGGAAGGAGTCTTCTCTTGATGCAACAGTGTCTTGCATCAGGGAAAGGCTCCTTCTGTTGGAGGAAAGTGCCACTTATCAGAACAGATCTGCAGGATCCAACCCGTTGGTATTCTGGTTATGGCTTTGGGAGTCAGCCAGCAGCCTTTCCCATCCTTGCCCTCTGAGATCCTTTGCTTGACTATGGCCACTCCTCAAATAATAATATCTCAAACAATCTCCCACACATGTGCTGCATCCTCTGGGTCACAATGTAAATCTTGATGGCCACCACAGATTAAGAGGGAAATGGGAGGTGGAATGAAAAGTAGTGAAAGTTTCCTTCACTGTATTCGAAGATCCTGTCACCCTCTCCAGATGAGAATCCCACCTGGAGGCTGACACGATTGCATCATACCTGGAATCTCAGAGAACTTCCCTCCTGTACCCCATGCAACATGTCCATGTGAACCTGTGAAGCTACCTTATCCTGAGTCAACCTATTGGTCTTCTCTTTGTGCCCTGTTGTTTGTGTTGGCTGCCAGGAGATCACCAAGGACTCCAGCAATGCTCTTTCTAAGCTAGGTGAGATCTTTTGAAAGGAGATACTGGAGATAGGATCAGGGGCTTTGCACATGCAAAGCATGTGTTCTAAAACTGAGCTCTGGTTCCTCGTGAAAGGCGTACTTCAAGTTGGGACAACCTGTCTGGCCAGAATCTTTCTTTCCCAGCCCTGCTTCAGAGATCCTTCCAATTCAAGACCCCAAAACTTGAACTGTGGACCTTCTGGGACCACTGAACTACATGCCTCATTGTCCATTCCATTGCCCTGTGGTGGTCACTTTGGTGTGGTATTTCAGATTGTCTTTAGCCTTTCTGCATATTATGACTGAGAAGAGCACACAATTCTTATGAGTTGGCCAGAGGAGCCCATAGGCCTTTGGGCCCATGAAAGGAGGCAGAAGCCAAGCTGAACCAGAATTTGCAAAAAGCTAGAAGCTGCGAGAGGATCTCTATCCCTCGCAAGTACCTGTAGTGTTGTGGTGGGAGTTCCTTTAGCACTTCCTTGATCTTTACCAGCCGGCCCTCTTCCAGCTGAATGGCCACTGCATCCTGGGCGAGGAAAGGAGAAGGTGCACAGCTCATAATTCTATTTGCTCACCTCTGCACAGTTCCCACCCCTGCTTCCCACTTTGGAAACTCTTAACTTTGAAATCAAATAGCATCAAATGCAGACATCATCCATTCAGTGAAATTTCAGCACATAGACGCATACATCCGTTCGTAAGAAAGAGCCAACACATGTCCACTTTTACAAATGAAAACCAGGGACCAATACTTAAGAACATAAGAGAATGTTGGATCAGACCAATGGCCCATCCAGTCCAACACCCTGTCACACAGTGGCCAAAAATACCAGGTGCCATCAGGAGGTCCACCAGTGGGGCCAGGACACTAGAAGCCTTTCCACTGTTGCCCCTGCAAGCACCAAGAATACAGAGCATCACTTGCCCCAGCCTGAGAGTTCCTATCTAGACCTTGTGGCTAATAGCCACTGATGGACCTCTGCTCCACCACAGATTAAGAGGAAAAATACTTGGATAAGTGTGGGGTTTCAATCACACTTGCAGCTATACATGCATTGAATGTAACATGAGAGTTATTCAACACACGTATGAAGAAAAAGCAAGTGTGCATTGTACATGGATTGTAAGTTCATTCACGGTAACTTGTGAAAAGGGCTAGTGTGGGTTATTGTTGGGTTGTAGCAGATGTTAGCTGCTTTGGATCCCCATTGGAGAGAAAGGTGGGGTATAAATGAAGCAAATGACGTTTCAGTTAGATCAGCTTCCATCCATCAGCAGATGCTTTCATTCCTCGTCACTGATTTCATACACAGGATTAACCTTACATTCCCCAGGCTGAAGGATGGGAGAACCTATTTCGTGGGAGTCAGAAATACCTAAATACCCAATCTTGTCAGATCTCGGAAGCTAAGGAGAACCGGCCCTGGCAAGTATTTGGATGAGAGACCTCCAAAGAATACCAGGGCCATGAGGCAGAGGCAGGCTATCAAGCCACTTCTCTGAACGTCCTCCATGTTCCAGTAGGAGTCGCCAGAGGTCGCCATGACTTCCAGGCATGGGCACACACACACGCACACACAAAAATGTAAAAATACAAAATAAATATTTAACTACATAGGACTGTCATCTTACTACAGATACTAATTTTTTGCTTCTAAATGTTTCCCCCTGGCTTTAATCAAGTTGATTCCATTTTGCATTGTACCTGTGCATCTTGACTCCTTTCTTTGCAACACCCCTCCCAAATTCTGAGTGGAACATAATGGATCAGGGTTCTCCATTCTGACTTGTACCTGATGAAGGGAGCTTTGACTCTCAAAAGCTTGTAGCCCAAAAATCCTGATGGCCTCTAAGGCATTACTGGACTCAAATCTAGATCAGAAATATCTAAATGCCACTAATTCCTACATTGCTAACTAGATCTGAGTTAAGTTTTAGTCCAGTGGCACCTTTAAGACCAACAAATATTCAAAATATAAGCTTTCGCTGGCAAGCCCACTTCTTCAGATATAACAGAATTCTGTTTCGCTGTATCTGAAGGAGTGTGAAAACATATCTCTCCTTATATATAATGCTGTTTTGGGGTGACTCTTTCCTGAATGTTCCACACGCTCCCAAATCAATTGGGTCCCTGATCTGTCACTCAGGAGGTGTGCCAATCCCTTGGCTCCATTGCCTTGCTGCGTGGTTTCAGAGCCACCCACAGAGCCGGCAGCCAGCGTCTCAGCCACAGTCTGGAAGGAGTTGGCGAATGGGATTGATCCTCTCAGTTCCCGATCACAAACAGCTCCCATAGCAATGGAAAGCCAGCAGCATTTGCCAATTAAGGCTCGTGCTTTTAGTGAGGGAAAGCGGTCAGGGAGGGAGGGAGACAGCCGTCTCACCACAGAGACCCTTCGGTGTCACAGGGAGATAAGTCTGAAAGTTGAGCCTGCTGGAAACAAGGCAAACCGATCTGGGAGGGTTGACTTTCACCCACTGCCACTTCCCCAGGCACGGAGAGTTCCACGCGGCCCGAGTAAGTGAGTACACGTGTGTGGTGGGGTGGCACGGCACCCACATTGCAATCACGGCTCACAAGAGCCAGGAGTGGAAGGCGCAGCTCCACTCACAATCGGCAAGCCAGGGGGGCAGAGAGAGGGGCCGGCGGGGGACAAGGCAAGGGAGAGGGGAGTGGGTGCAGCGCAGTTGGGCTGAGCGCAGGATGGGACATGCAGGAGCGCCTTCCAGCCAGCTGAGCCAGCCAGCCACCTCTCATGGATTGGGTTTCAGCCCAACTTGGGCTCGCTCCATCCGTCCATAGTAGCCAGCCTTCTGGCCAAGCCACATACAAACCCTCCTTGGGCTGCTGTGGCGCCCCCCACCCTGTCGGATGGCCAGTGGCGGAGATGGATGGTGACCTGGCTTTGTCTGCCTGCCATGGGAGGGAGAGAGGGTGGTCCCAGACAACCCAGCCCTTCCCCGGAAATTGGAAAGTGTATGCTCTTGCGCCTGGGTGCAGTGAGCCAGCCGGCGGTGAGCCCATGGAAGTGGTGCCCAGCCTCTTGCCCTTGGTGTGCTGTGAGATCTTGCTAGCACCCGTTGTATTCCTTTTACAGTGGGCTTTGCTACTAGTGTATTGAATAAAGCTTTGTTGGTCTTAAAGGTGCCACTGGACTCAGACTGTGTTCTGCTGCTTCAGACCAACACGGCTGCCCACCTGAATGGACCTGAGTTAATTTGATTGTATTTATTTACTTAATTTACAGGCTGGCAAAGACAGCATGATGCTCTGGCCTCTGATCATGCGGCACATCTGGGTGGCGGTGCTGGGGCCAGGACCTGCCTGAGCGTCTTCTGGCACTGCCTCCTGGCTCCCTAGGCAGTCACTTAGGTTGGATGGTCCAGCTCTGGAGGGGAGAGGAGCACTCAGCAGCATAAAGACTGTCCTGTCTGCCATACTTACTGCAAACTTGTCGTACAGCTGGTACGTGAGGAGGGGATTGGGCAGCTCCCGGAAGTAGGCCTTGCAGAGGGAGCTCACACAGTGGATGTCCTGCAGGTACACATCTTTGTTGAGATCAGGGCAGCGGTCGGTGTCAAATTCAAGCCTAAGGGCAAAGGGAAGGAAGAAGAAATTAGCAAAGGCAAGTGTGTGGGCAGAGAGTGTTTGAGCCTAAGAACTGCAGTTGCTGCATCAGAGCTAATCCAACATTCAGTTTCCAACACTGAATAACCAGGCATCTCCAGGAGGTTCCAAAATGGGGGCAAGAATGCAACAGTATCTGGTACTTTTAAGTTAGACTGCCTCTGCACATGAAGGTTCCATTTAGCTATCATCGCTAACTTGCTTTTGTTGTTCAGTTGCACAGTCGAGTACGACTCTTCGCGACCCCATGGACCAGATTACACCAGGCCCTCCTGTCTTCCGCTGTCCGCTGAAGTTTGCTCAATTTCATGTTCGTTGCATCAATGACACTGTCTAACCATCTCATCCTTTGCCGTCCCCTTCCTCTTTGACCTTCAATCTTTCCCAGCATCAGGGTCTTCTCCAGTGAATGCTCCCTTCTCATTTGGTGACCAAAGTATTTGAGCTTCAGCTTCAGGATCTGGCCTTCCAGGGAACAATCAGGGTTGATTTCTTTTAGGATTGACTGATTTGATCTCCTTGCAGTCCAAGGGACTCTCAAGAGTCTTCTCCAGCACCAAAAGAATCTATTCTTCGGCGCTCAGCCTTCCTTATAGTCCAACTCTCGCAGCCATACATTACTACGGGGAATACCATTGCTTTGACCATGCAGACTTTTGTTGGCAAGGTGATGTCTCTGCTAGGCTGGATCAAAGCTCCAGCCAGTTTGGCATCCAGCGGTAGTCAGCCAAATGTCTCCAGGAAACTGAAAAACTGGGCATGAAGACTTTTCGCTGTCTCATCATCTTGTATTTAGTGGAATGCTGTCTCTGGACATACAGGTTCCTTCTAGCAATTGCAGTTAGTAACTGCTGTAGATTTAACTTCCATCAAAAGGTATTGCCTTATGCCTTCACATATCGTCTGTCTGTTTACTCGTGTGGTTAAAAACCAAAATATTGCCTTGCTGAAACAGACCACAGGCCATCTAGTTCTACATCGTATTTCCAAAAGCAACCAATCTGATGTCTCTGAGATACCCACAAGCAGGTCCTGAAGGTAACATCCCTCCCCCATAGTATGACCCTAGCAACAGTTGGTATTCAGAGGCACAGTGCCTCTAAACATGGAAGTTCATTCACCTGTCATGGCTGATAAAGTTATGGGGGTTGTCTTGCTTGATCACACTGATGATGTGACCCTGACCTGGATAGCCCAGGCAAGCCCAGTCTTGTCAGATCTTGGAAGCTAAGCAGGGCGAACCCTGGCTAGTATTTGGATGGGAGACCTCCAAGGAATGCCAGGGGCGTGATGCAGAAGCAGGCAATGGCAAACCACCTCTTGGCTTAAAAAACAACTCTAGCTCACCACCTAGTGGTGCGTAATGCTAAAAGAGCTAGAACTTCTGGCTGCCAGAAAATCTTAAGATCTCCTAGCTATACTACACACACTGCCAGTGCCATATGATAATGATTAATTATTATTACACTGAAGATCCACCTAGTCCACCACCCTGTTGCCACTTTGGCTACCCTGAGACTTCTGGGAAGCCTCCAAGTGGAGCATGAAGGTTATGGCCTTCTCTGATGAATTTCTCCACCATCTGGTAGATAGATTTACTGTCCTGACTGGGATAACCCAGGCTAGACTGATCCTGTCAGATCTCGGAAGCTAAACTGAGTTGGCCTTGGTTAGTATTTGGATGGAAGACCACCAAGGAAGTCCAGGGCCATGATGCAAAGGCAGACAATGGCAAACCACCTCTGGACATATCTTGCCTTGAAAACCCCACAGCGTTGTCATAGGTCAGCTGTGACTTGATGGCCTTTGGCTAAGGTGGCAGACATCTAATCCATCCCGGCATCCCCTGCTTGCACTTCTCACATGGTTTGTACTGCTACAGTGCTACAGTGCCCTTTCTGGCTTGCCCCGCATAAGAGAACAACAAGTATGATCAGCCAACAACTTGCTGTTTTATGATCATCTTAATTAGCTTCCTTCAGAAGGCTGTAGTTAGCTCCCAGAATAGCTGCCATCTTTGGTCTGACTAGTAATTTCATCATTAGCTATTAACTGTTGTGGTTTTAATGTTTTAATTGTTCTATGCATTCATATAGGACTTGCTGTGACCCGCCCTGAGCCTGCTTGCGGGGGAGGGTGAGATATTAAATAAATAAATAAATAATGGCCAAAAAAAGGTAGGGATGCCATGAATTTCATGGTGAACGGGTGTTCAGCTGTGATGATCAGGTGTGGGCCAATCAGCAGGTCTGTTTCAGTTTGGCACTCAACAACCTGAACACATGCTGAGCAGGTTTGCGTCGGATTTTGCAAAACTGTGCATGCATACACACGCTGCAGAGGCACAGATCCTCTGCTGTTAATAGTGCTAAAAGGATTGATAAAAGGGTTGGAACACTTTCCCTATGAAGAAAAGTTAAAACACTTGGGGCTCTTTAGCTTGGAGAAAAGGCTGAGGGGTGACATGATTGAGGTTTATAAGATTATGCATGGGATAGAGCAGGTTGAGAAAGAAGTACTTTTCTCCCTTTCTCACAATACAAGAACTCGTGGGCACTCCATGAAATTGCTGAGCAGTCGGGTTAGAACAGATAAAAGGAAGTACTTCTTCACTCAAAGAGTGATTAACACATGGAATTCACTGCCACAGGAGGTGGTGGCAGCTACAAGCATGGACAGTTTCAAGAGGGAATTGGATAAACATATGGAGCAGAAGCCCATCAGTGGCTATTAGCCACAAGGTATAGATAGGAACTCTCAGTCTGGGGCAGGTGATGCACTCTATTCTTGGTGCTGGAGGGGGCAGCAGTGGGAGGGCTTCTAGTGTCCTGGCCCCACTGCTGGACCTCCTGATGGCACCTGGTATTTTTGGCCACTGTGTGACAGAGTGTTGGACTAGATGGGCCATTGGCCTGATTCAACATTGGCTTCTCTTATATTCTTATGTTCTTATGTGCTAAGGACTAGTCGGATGAATAGTGAACGGCTGCATTTTTGAAAAAAGCATTTGGTTATGATTCATTTGTATGACTCATGTCTGGTTTAACTCTCTACTTAAGCAATAGCCTGCCAAGAAAAGCAGCGGCATGGCATGGACAGGGGGAAGCACAAGATTCTTTTGTGAAAAGCTGGTTGAGCTGTGCGGCATTCTACTGTTATGAAGAATATGTTTGAAGCAACTTGTTGAATACCCACAAACAGCTGGATCAACAAAGAGTTCGTCAAAAAGTCGGACCCATGCTTGCAACTGGTGGACAGAGCATGAGCAAAACCAGAAGGGGGCCAAGAATCCCGAGAGATACCGAGGCTTCCTGTATCTGTCCTGACTTCTGATGGGTCCTTCTTCCTTTATGAATCTATCTACTCCTTCGTTAAAGCCATTTAAACGCATTGTCCATGTCGCCACACAGTGTGGCAGTTGAGTTCCACAAGTTAATTTATGAGAAATGGGGGACTGGAAGTGAAAGAAAGGGCCCATTCAGCACCCAAGGCAGCCCTTACCTTAATTTCTGGATGTTTGACGAGACTCCTGACAGCCGGTAGATTCCGTCCACTATCCCATGCTTTTCTACAAACTCTGTGCAGCTCTTCAGGACCTGGGGGACTGGGAAACAAAAGGTTAAATCTGGGAAATGACAACGTCTCTGGATAGACTGATAGTTGAAAGGCAGTGCAATAACTCCACAAGCAAAGGCCAGAATGATTGCAGGTTTTCTTAGAACGAAGCAGGGCCTTTCCCAGCCTCTGCTGGAACACAAAACTAACAGTCAACAACCAGCATAGGAAAATGAAACTAAACTAAAACTGCAGCACATGCTTTACTTGCCCCAAGGGACCAGGGGATGGTTACCTATGCAGTTTAATAAGGGAACATCACCATATGCACAACTTCCCACAATATGACAGTTTTTGCCTAGAATACAGCTGCTGTTTGAGAGGGAGAGGGGGATAAGATGAGCTCTGAACGTGCCCTCCCCCATGCAAAAGAAAGATCAACCCATGAAGCTTCCATACTGAGTCAAACTGTTGGATTATCAAGACGAATATTGTCCACTCTGACTGGCAGCAGCCTTTCACATCCCCTACTACCTACCTGATGCTTTCAACTGGAGATGCCAGGGATTGAACCAAGGACCTTCTGCATGGAAAGCAGATGCTCTGCCACTGAGCCACAGCCCATCCCTTCTCCAAGGAAGGAGTTCAAGGTGCTATAACATGGTCCTCCCTTCCTACTTTATCAGTACAACAGTTCTGAGAAAGGGTCAAGGTCACCTGCCCAATTTAAGGGCAGAATAGGGATTTGAACACTGATCCATCAGATTTAGTCCAGCACTCTAAAAGCTGCACCACACAAAGAGTTGGCTGGTTATATTTCAGATCAGTATGAGCACTGCAGCTCCTGTCTGAATTCACTTCTCTTCCCTGTTCAGTTTCTCTCCTGGTTTTCTTGCAGCATTCAGACTCATCCGCTTTATATCTAGAGTTGTCCTTTCATGCTTTCAAGAAAATCTCCATAGGCCTTTGTCTGCCCAGAGTGCACTGTTTCTCTGAGCCTGCTACCTGCTTAGGAGCCTACCTCCCACTTTCCTACATTTTTGTTTCTAATTCTCCTCCCCTAGGTTATTCTGTCTGCTCTGCGATACCAGATGTTCCAAGAAGAAGAGAACCAGAAAGACCCTTCTGCCTGCCATACCTTTTTGTGACATCAGAGAATCTCAGCCAATCACTGCTGCGAATTAAATGAATTCTAGAGTCCAATGGCACCAGTATTGATGCAGTTTGTTTTCAGATGTTTGCTTTAGGCCCATTCTGCATCAAGCTTTTGCTCCATAGTTTTACCAAACCCACACTGGAGCAGAAAAAGATGCAGCTCAAAACCACATTCATAAATAACCTGGGCCAACGCTGTACTGACTGCAAAGTCACCCCTGAATGGCCATAAAACAGCCATAAATCTATGTTGACGGTACCATAAAACTGAGAGATCAAACAAAGTCAAAGCGGCATGCAGTCTGGACTACCCGACAATCAATCAAAGTGAGAGTGGCATCCAATGTAGAGGGGAATTTCTGTTCCAATGTGGGTTTGGTAAAACGGCAGAACTAATACTAGATGCAGAATGGGCCTCTGTGTTTTAACTGATTATTTATTATTGTGCTGTGTAGCTAACTGCTATTGTGATCCACCTTGAGCCCTAGTGTTGCCAGGTCTGGGTTGGAAAATACCTGGAGACTTTGGGGGTGGATCCAGGAGAGGGCGGGGTTTGTGGAGGGGAGGGGCCTCAGCGTGGTACCATGCCATAGAGTCCCCCGTTCGAAGCAGCCATTTTCTCCAGGGGAGCTGATCTCTGTCAGCTGGGGATCAGTTGTAAAAGCAGGAGACCTCCAGGCCCCTCCTGGAGGCTGGCAACCCTACTGAGCCCGTTCTCAGGAAAGATGGAATATAAATTTGAAAAATAAGTACAGAATTCCCCACCACCACCACCACCTCCTTAAAGGCAAATGATTTTTTGAGAATTTCAAGGTGCAAAAAAGCACAAAGCACCTTATGCTGACTAAGAGCATTGTTGAGGACCCTAAGATGAGTGGAAGGGCAATATAGAAATGTTTTAAATAAATAAATTATTAGTCTAGGATTGTGTTATGCTGATTGGCAGTGGCTCTCCTGCGTTTCGGGGAGAGACAGTTTTTTTCCTCCACCAGGTGTCTGAACTCCTTTCAGTCGATGCTGGGAAATGAACTCAGTATATTCTTTTGCAAAGCAGGTGGTTTACCACGGAATGACAGGCCCACTTCACATAAAGACATTTGAAGCAGAACTGAAAATGCAAGTCTTGACTCTGAAGTCCAACTTAACAACACAGTTGTACGTGTAAGATTCTGAGAAACTTGGAATCCGGTTAGTGTAGCACATTACATGAGGAAAAGGATTTGACGTGATGTGTGTGTGTGCAAATGCCACTCTTTTTCTCACCAAGGTTGGTAAAACTGGGTGGAGTCCCTGAGTTATTTCATGCGTTTCTGTACCCAGGACAGGAAGTGAAAGGCAGGAAGTCGGAGAGCTAAAGCTCTGTGCCAATCTGTCACATGATGCATGGTTATGGTGTTTGTGGATACAGCATACTGTTTTAATAAGCATACACTGAGGGACCATCTAGTCTAGTATTCTCTTTCCAGCAACAACCAGGCAGATGCTTCTTGAAAGCTTGCCAATGAGACATGAAGGCCACAGCTCTTTGGTTTGCCCCCAGTAGCTGGTACTCAGAGGCAGACTGCCTCTGATCATGGAGGTTCCATTTCGCTATTGTGGCTGCTGGACCCTAATAGCTGTGCCAGCTATTCCTGTTTGCTGCAGTGGCTGGTGGGATGTTACCAGAATCTCAAAAATGTCAGACCCCCCACCCTCAGAGTTGCCAGCTCCAGGGTGGGGAATACCTGGAGCTTTGAGGGGGTGGAGCCTGAGGAGGGTGAGGTTTGGGGAGGGGAGGGACTTCCATGGGGTATAATGCCACAGAGTCCACCGTTTTCTCCAGGTCAAGTGATCTCTGTTGTCTGGAGGTCAGTTAAATAGTCAAAAGCCCAGTAGCACCTTCAAGACTAACCAACTTTATCATAGCGTAAGCTTTTGGGAAACAGTACTTTTTGTCAGATGCATCTGACGAAGAGAACTGTGTTTCTCGAAAGCTTATGCTACGATAAAGTTGGTTAATCTTAAAGGTGCTACTGGGCTTTTGACTATTTTGCAGCGACAGACTAACATGGATGACTCCTCCGGATCTGGAAATCAGTTGTAATCCCAGAAGATCTCCAGCCACCACCTGGAGGATGGCAACCCTGCCCTCAGTCCTCTCTCCCAACAACTGGAACAGAGCATCAGAAGTTTCTCTCCTGCAGCTGAGTTTGCCCCACCAAGGGTCTTGCCAGGTTTCTCAAAACTTATGCTTCTTAAAAGAAAACACAACAGTGTTTATTTATGACTGATTTATACGATCTTTGACTGATTTAAACCATTGATTGCCAAGTGAAGCAGCAGCACACCAAAGGCAGTGGGAGGCAGAACTTTACAGGGCCCATGGAGCATGTGCAAAACTTGGACTGCTTTGTTAGCAAGGAATATGGTGAAGCCGCTTGCCCAGAAACCACAGATGGGTCAATGAACTGAAGAACAGTTC
Source organism: Gekko gecko (assembly GCA_029375565.1). Classification (NCBI taxonomy): domain Eukaryota; kingdom Metazoa; phylum Chordata; class Lepidosauria; order Squamata; family Gekkonidae; genus Gekko; species Gekko gecko. The sequence continues at coordinate 24,939,589 of JAPDNY010000001.1, read as the reverse complement.
ATCAAAAGAACGTAAGAGAAGCCATGCGGGATCAGGCCAATGGCCCATCTAGTCCAACACTCTGTGTCACACAGTGGACAAAACCCAAGTGCCATCAGGAGGTCCACCAGCAGGGCCAGAACTCCGGAAGCCCTCCCACTCTTGCCCCCCGAGCACCAAGAATGCAGAGCATATCACTGCCCCAGACAGAGTGTTCCCTCTCTATACCTTGTGGCTAATAGCCACTCATGGACCTCTGATCCATATGCTTATCCAATCCCCTCTTGAAGCTGTCTTGGCCTGTAGCTCTTCCTGCAGCAGTGAATTCCACCTGTTAAGTACTCTTTTGGTGAAGAAATACTTCCTTTTATTTTTTCTAAGCCTACTGCTCATTAATTTCATTTGAGTGTCTACTAGTTCTTGTACTGTGAGAAAGGGAGAAAAGTACTTCTTTCTCTGCTGCCTTCTCCATCGCATCAGCTCTAGAAACCAGTTCCAGAAATCAGCTCCAGCAGATGCTAGCCAAATGGCAGGTGTTTAAGCATCTCTAACCAATGCCTCCTAGCTTCTTAGACTTGCACGGCTACTAGTTGGGTCCCACTGGCCCTGGATGGGGACTGTTGGCCTCAGCTGCGCAGGTAGCTGACCTCAGGACCAGCATCAGCTTACTCTTAGCTGCCGGGGCCCTTGGGGGCAGCCACTGATGACAGCGTGATGTCTTTCCCAGGAGATTCCCAGAAGTGATGTCAGTCCTCTCTAGGAATTACTGAAACCATTACGATTTTGGTGATTCCTAGAGAGGACTGATGCAATTTGGGGGAAAATCCATCTGCCCAATGGCCATTTTTAATTTTTTCCTCCTCCCACCACCACTCCGGACTGGTTTGCCTCAGGCAACGTTTGCTTCAGGCCTTTGTGGGAAAGGCTGCACTCAAGCACCACTTGGCCGCACTACTTGAAACCTGTTTTCCTGCTCTGCTGTTAGCATTTTAAATAAGATAAAATGTGTCAATTAAAAACACAGTTTCTCCATTAAAATGCTAATAACAAAGCAGGGAGCCCGGATGCAGATTGTGGAACGAAGTGGATTTGAAAGGTTATTTCTTTGGTGTATTTTTATCCCACCATTATACCAAGGAGTTCTGGGAGGCTTACATGGCTCTCCCCTCTTTCAGCTTTATCCTCACAAACACTGTGAGGTAGAGAAGAAGAAGAAGATTGGATTTATATCCCTCCTTTCACTTGGAGTCCCAGAGTAGCTTACAAACTCCTTTCTCTTCCCCTCCACACAACAGACACCCTGTGAGGTAGATGGGGCTCAGAGAGCTCTTTTCAGAGAGAACAGCTCTGACAGAACTATGGGTTGCCCAAGGTCATCCAGCAGCTGCAAGTGGAGGAGTGGGGCATCAAACCCGGTTCTCTCAGATTAGAGTCTGTGCACTTAACCACTACACCAAACTAGCTGAGGCTGAGAGAATGACTAGCCAAGGTCATCTAGTGAACTACACAGCAAGTGGGGACTTAGCCTCAGTTTGCTTGGGAATATGCAAGAAAGAGAGTCTATGTGAGCCGCAATTGCCATTTTATAGATGTCGCTAGATGCCTACCCTTCATCCAGCCTGTATAAGCCCACTGAGTCTTCAAAAGGAGCTGCTACCCATGGCAGCAATCTTATGTGCAATTACTCTGGAGTAAGCCTTATTGAACTCAGCAGGCTTCCTTCTCCCCAGCAGGCAAAATAGGAACAGTGCTGTCCCAGGAACTGGTTCCAAACAATAGGGGCAGTCCTTGCTAAATCCATTATTTGGCAGCCGCACCTAATAAGTGTAATTTTCATGAGCTCTCTCAGGTACATCTACCGAGGGTAGCTAAGGACTCCTAGTTGAGGGATTTCTTCCATTGATCATCCTCCAATTATGCACCCAAAGCAGTAGGCGGCTGTGCCAAGCAGCTCATTCATCAGCAGATGTCATCTAATTGTGCTCATTACACGCCTCTTATTGCTGTTCCCTGAATACTTTCGCCCCCAGATGTTGTCGCTGTATAAACTCCAACAGCCGCCCACATGCTTCTCCAGTAGAATGGGATTATAGCATGTCAGGACTTCAAGGGCCCTTTCATGAGAATGAATTTTCCCTCAGGGAGAATTTTCCATGCACTCTTGCTTGCTGTTGCATATCCTGTGATGTTTCATAGATTAAAACAGAGATCATACCCAGAATCATTGTTTGCAACCCCGTCACTCACTGCACACCCATGCAGGATCTCCTCCACCTCTCAATTACTCTGCTGACTGATCCAGCCCCTCCATTAGGTGGACCGAGGTGATTGCCTCTGACACCAGAGGACAGTTGGGGCACCACTGATTCTAACGGGCCCTTCTTCCTGTTCATGTGTTGATGTGTTTTGTTGCAATTGTTTTTCATAGTTTTTATGCATTTATGCGTGTTTTTAATCTTGTTTTAATGTTTTTATTGTTCACTGCCTTGGTGGACCCTAAGTTGCACAGAGAGGCAGCCTAAACATTATTTCAGTAAATAAATTAAAAGAGGCTTGTAGCTGGTGAGCAGCAGCCCCTAGCAGTGCCTCTGGCCCCGGTACCATTTCCCAGGTGCATGGCATAATCAGCGGCAACACTGGCTGCTGGGGCCTGCTCACTCAGCCTTAGGGCTTCTAGGTCCTACCTAACTGCCATCTGGGGGGGGGTGACACTAGTTTTTGGGCAGAACTCTATGGTTTGAGGCCAATGTTACCATAGAGTTTCCCCAAAAACTAAAGTGTCACCCCCTGACAGTGGCAACGTGATGATGTCACTTCCGGTTGATGTTATTATGTAGTGTTTGGGGGCATATGTGGGTAGGGTTCCTCCCATTGGTCAGCTGGCCAGTGGCAGAAAGGGGCCTGCTAATACAGGGGCACCCTACCTGGACTAGGGACCTGGCAACCCTGCTCAGCCTGCCTTCCCTTGTCTCACCCCCAGGAGGTGCCACTCATTGATGGCCAAGGGCTAGGGTTGCCAGGTCCCTTCTGGCAACCAATGGAGGATGGAGAGGGGACTTACTGGGAGCAGCAGAGAGGCCCATCCGACTACAGTGATGTGTCTACGTCACGGCCCAAGTGACCCAGAAGTGATGCTATCACTTCTGGGATTCCAGGGCGACAACTGCATTTTTGCCCACATACCAGAGTGTTTTCCCCATGGGTCACATGGGCAGTGACATAGCCACATTGCTGCACGTGGGAGGATTTCCCCTCTTTTTCAGAGTAAGCCCCCCCAAGTTTCCATCCACCAGTCAGCTGACTGGTGGTGGGGAGGTGGGGCCTGGCACCAGGGAACCCCCGACTCTACTGGGAGGTCTGGCAACACTACCAAGGGCACCTGCAGCCCTTAGGTTGGACCTGACTGCAGATTTGCTTGGCTAATTCACTCTGCAATTGCCTGCCCTCCATTACTTCAACCAAAGAGGAGGAGGAGGAGGAGGAGGAGGAGAAGAAGAAGAAGAGGAGGAGGAGGAGGAGGAGGAGGAGGAGGAGATTGGATTTATACCCCGCCCTTTACTATCCAAAGGTGTCTCAGAGCAGCTTACAAACTCCCTTCCTTTCCCCTCCCCACAACAGACACCCTGTGAGGTAGGTGGGGCTGAGAGAACTCTAACACAAACTGCTCTTTCAGGAACAGCTGTGCCAGAGCTTGTGACTGACCCAAGGTCACATCAGCAGGTGCAAGTGCAGGAGTGGGGAATCAAACCCGGTTCTCCCAGATTAGAGTCCGCGCACTTAACCACTTTGTGCTAAAGATATAATTGAAAAACATCATTTGATACATGATCAATAATTCCTAACACAGTGTTCAGTCTGTGTGTTTATGCATGTGTGCAGACACAATGCATCCATTCACCCACTCAGGTCCTAACTACATGTTATACTGTTTACAGGCCCACTCCATGTCCATTCTGCATTTTGTCAAGCCAGGTGTGCTCTTGGAGTTCAATGCTGAAACCCAGTTCTTGGGTACCTGGGACCTCAATTTGTATAGGTACACAGCCTGAAGGTGTTAAGCCTTCCCCAGCACCATTTTCCTGAACTAAAATGGCTATAGAGAGCCACTGTTTGCCCCACTAGGGAAACTGAAATGTTCTTATAGGCTACACTAAAGTTTCCCCAATGGGGCTATGTCAGACCCCTGCTTCTTCTTCCCTGTGGGCGGGTTTTCTCCACCAAAATTCTTAGTTCCCTTCAGGTACTGAGCTGGCCCGTCAATAGTGTGATAATATTTGCAGCTTTATAAATCTGAATGTCCCACCCTGTGACACAATCTAATTTAGCTTTTGCCCAGCCTAGGAACTTGCCAGGAGAGAATAGGAGCCCTCTTTTTACATGGCACTGGAGATTGTGTAACAGTGAACAATAATAAAATGTTTATTTGATAGGCAGGGATGGTATGAGGTAGTTAAGTATTGGAAAGGCTGAGGGAAACACTGTTGGTAAAACAGCTGACAGACACTTTTCAGTTGACAGACAAGATGGTGTTGCAGCAGCTTATTTTTACGGATTTGTGGTTCTTATCAGTGAGAGATGGTTGACTGAATACTTAAGTTTCAGTCACAATGTTTCTACATATAGTTTCCGATTAACTGTTCAGGTTTTCAGGAAAGGTCACTCTTTTAGTGTATCAAATTCTTTCCCCCTTTCCGAAATCACAATGTTTCTTCTTTCACAACAGATCAGGGGCTACCTCAGTGCCAATTCCCTATGTAACTGGCCAGGACTTATATTTCTTCCCTGAAAATATAATCCTGTCCCTTTTGGCCTGATTAGGAGCTTCAGCCTGCTACCCAGTCACTCTTTGCCAAAATCTCAAACCCCAGTTCTTGGTGGCTGTGTGAAAACGTACTTCAGCATAAACTGACACTAGACTCTGAATTCTTAGAGTGGAATTCTTTCTCAGGTTATGTCAGATTTCTGCTTTCTCGTGAGCAGCAAGAACAATTGTTCATTTGCTCTATTTTTTGTTGTTATTCTTATTATGCTGTTTTGAAACAACAATTGTGAACAATAAAAATAGTGACTAGTCACATTGCAGCCAAAGAGAAAAGTAGTAACAAAAGCCCCCCCCCCCAAGGAACTGATTGATAATACATAGTGCCACAAAGAGAACAGGAAGTAATTAACAAATTAGGCAGAAAGGGTTATAAAGTAAAAACATTTAAAGGGGCGACTGTATAGAGAAGCAAGACTACCACTGAACAGGATTTACTTCTAAATAAGCTTGTAGTAGATGGGGGCCAGGGCTATTTTGGACAGGAATGCACAGGAACGGAGTTCTGGCTGGCTCCCGACTTGGCCACACCCAGCAGGAACTCAGTAGCAAAATAGGCCACACCCAGCAGCAGAAACTCATTAGGATTGGCTACATTTGGGGTGTGTGGCCTAACATGCAGAGGAGTTCCTGCTACAAAAAAAGTCCTGGGTTTTGACAACAAACAAGGTAAACAGAATAAAAAGCAAAAGGTGGGTGTGGCTGGATGGCCACACTTCTGGTGACATGGGGGTGTGCCCTAATCTGCTAATGAGTTTCTGCTGTTGGGTGTAGCCTATTATGCTAATGAGTTTCTGCTGGGCTTTTTCTACAAAAAGAGCTCTGATGGGGGCTAATAGGGATGGGCACTGATGGTTTTCATGGAAGCACAATATTAAATTATATCAGAATACTGTGTGGAGTCACTCTGTTTTACTTGCAGCTGAGGAAGAAGAATCCTTCAGCAATGCAAAAGGGTCATATTGTGGAATCAGCTCTGGTAGATGGGACAGTCGGTTGCATGAGTTGTTGGGAGGGAGCCTGGGTGTTAACTACAAAAGGCAGCAAGGCTTGGTGGTGGTGCTGGTGGTGGAAAGTGCCATCAGGTCATAGCCAACTGATGGTGTCCCTATAGGGTTTTCAAGGCAAGAGATGTTCAGGGGTGGTTTGCCGTTGCCTATCTCTGCACAGCGATCCTGGACTTCCTTGCTGGTCTCCCATCCAAGTACTAAGCAGTGTGAACTCTGCTTAGCTTCTGAGATCTAATGAGATTGGGCTAGCCCGGGCCATCTAAGTTAGGGTAGCAAGGCTTGTGCCCCAATGAAATTTCCCAGGAGGTAACATTCTCCCCCCCTCCACCAGGCATGCAGTAAGGACCCCCAGGTTTAATTGGCCTCTGCTTCCTCCTCACCTGTTCTGGTTTTAGCCCCAACAAGAGAGATCACAACAAAAGTCCCCCCTCAACAGGCCCGTAGCCAGAAAATTTTTTATTGTGGGGGGCAACTGAGTACAGTGGTGGTCAGCCCATCATTATTTATTTATTATTCATACTTTATTAGTTATTTACCAGTTTTCTACTTGAGACTCAAAGTGGATTACACGGCATAGAACATTCTAATCACACAGCATGAGAGATCGAATAAACAGTGCAATAGGACTAGGCGTACAAAATTTTTTAAAAAATGCAAAACAGTATCAAACATGCTATGTCAAGCCATGCAGAAAATGGGATTACAAAAAATGAAAACAGTGCTGTAAGAGCATGATAGAACATACCACAAATCAATACTATAGCATACACCGTGGCATCGACTACAGTCCTGTTCTGTATAAATGTTATGAAAATGTCCTTCCAAGCAACTGTTTTACATAGTTTGCAGATTTATTTATTTGATTTATACCCCACCCTCCCCATCAAAGTGTGAGAGTCTTCTTCCAGTTACCGAAACCTAAAACTGTAAATTTAACCTTATTTTCTCTGTAAACCACTAACTCAAGCCTTCTAACGGTGCCACCCAACACCCCTGCAGGCTTTTAAAATCAGGACTCTTCAGCCCTGAGAACTGCTAATTCTGTTCTAGCCAACTGCATAGAGAATTCACTCTTGGAAGGTTTATGGCAGGATTCACACTTTTTACCCTTCCTTTTTTTGCAAAGAGAATTTACACCTAAAAGACTTGTGACAGATTTCACACCAACCTGTAATGCTGATTGGAGGGGCATGACAAATGATTGACGAGGCACCGCCCCTTTTTGCACCACCATTGCTACGGGTCTGCCCCGCAACATTTTTACACCCATATCCCTACAGAATAATAATAGGTACCAGCTGATAAAGGAGTTCTACTGGCTTCCACCCTGATCCTTGAGTTGTAGCTGGCTAGATTGATGTGTTGGCATATATTCGCCCACAGGATATTGAATGTTTCTCTGCTTTGCAATATGTCATCTGCAAACTGAACCATCTTATAAAAGCACAAGTGTTTTGCTATGTGTGGCGAAATGCAGCATAGCCCAAATTTCCCCTGGTAATTAAGTTGTGCTGGACTGAGATTGCAACAGCTCATGGGGAATAAGGACACTGTCAATGTATTCAAGCAGTTTTATACATTGAAAGAATCAAATGGACAGCCCACATGCATGGACAATAGCCTCCTTGGATGGAGAAATGCAGAGATTGCCAACCCCACTACTGTGGCATAGGGGTTGGTTCTTCTAACCATAGTTTTCCTTGTGGAGCCACTATTTGCCTTTTTGCCCCCCCCCATCCAGGTCCTTATTACATAAGTCCTGATCAGACCTTCAGGTTGCCAACCTTCAGGTGGTGGCTGGAGATCTCCTGGGATTACAACTGATCTCCAGGCAACAGAGATCAGTTCCCCTGGAGAAAATGGCTGCTTTAGACTCAATGGCATTACAGCCCATTGAAGCACCTCCCCTTCCCAAACCCCACCTTTCTCAGGCTCTCTAAATCTCCATATATTTCCCAATCCAGAACTAGCAAACCCTATCAGACCTGTATGTTTTCCAGGGTCATGTAGTGGTTAGATCATTGGACTAAGACCTTGAAGACCCAGCTGCAAATCCCCACTCTGCCATGACCATGAAGCTCACAGAGTAACTCCGGGCCCATCAGCCTAATTTCCTGTGAGGACAATATGGAGGAGAAGAGAACTATGTATGTCGGCACCCTTAGGTCCTTGGACAAAGGGTGGAATAAAATTACGATATCTAGAAATAGGTGCTCTGCAGGGTCAATTTAGGCTTGGAGATTTAAATCCACCTCACCTTGCACTGAGGTTGTGGTCCAAATTGGGGGCCCCTGTTCACCTACTTTTTTTGTAGCAAATACAACTTTTGTTCAGAGAACTCACAACCGCCTGTGTATTTTTGCCCATAGTGTTTGGAGAAGCATCACCTGCCATGTTCGTATGTGGCAGGTTGCAGTCAAAGGCAAGGAACAGAGCAGGAAAAGCAAAGAGATGCTAACACTAAGTTATACAGGGCAATAGCATTACCAGCCATGTCAAATGATTGCTCAGTTTTATATCAGTGCTTATGTGGCTGATGTAGAGGCCAGGACAGAATCCTGCGTTAACCCCCAGCTTGTTTACCAAGCCCTCTCATTGCTCTTTGAGCTTCTTTTGGTTGCTCAATTTACCCTAGTTGATGTAATGCACAGATTGGCAAGGCCTGAGACCAGCCAAACAAGGAAGCAACCCTGATCTGTCTTCCCCTCCCCTTCCCACTACAAATGCAAACCCGCCCTGCTTGCCTTCCTTTACACCCCACAGCTCATTTCCTGTGTGCCTTGAATGCTGCACAACCAGCTAAGCCAGGTCCTTGATTTGGTAGCTCAAGGATCTCCAACGGTTGCAAAAGGAGATGTGTACTCAGACAGCACAGTGGAGTTAGGCACTGCATGGCCGTTACCTTCCATGCAAAACCTCACTCTGTGTGGTGTAACAAGGGCAGGATACCTATACTGGGGTGGGCTTGGCTGAGGCTAATTATGGTGGATAGCCTTTACAGGCTCAGAGGCAAACTTCCATTACTGTGATGGGATAGTTGGAGCTGCTGAGTTGGAATCCAGAGGCATCTGACATTATCAGACGATCTTAATAGTGACGGTGAGCAGCTAGTTTCAAAGGGTATCAAGAACTGCTCTGCAGTAGAACCGCTTGATTCGAGTTCACCTTAGAGACCAACAAGATTTTCAGGGTGTAAGCTTTCGGAATCAAAGCTTCCTTTGTATTTCAGTTTTCTTTTTGTTTTTTTATTGTGTGTGTGTGCGTGCATGTGTGTGCACCTGGAAGTCCTGGTGACCTCTGGTGACTGACCCCTACTGGGGGCCCGGAGGATATTCAGAGAGGTGGCTGAGTAAAGCCTACCCCCACCTTCTACCTCTGGTATTCCTTGGAGGTCACCCTTGCAAATACTGACCAGGGCTAGCCCTGCTTAGCTTCTGATGAGCTCGGACTTGCCTGGGCAGCTCCCTTTGTATTCCTGAGGTGCTACTGGACTCAGATCGAGCTGTGTTTCATACCTGGTTTGTAGGGATTATGAGCCATCAAAGTTCAATTTAAGTCTCCCAGAGCACTTGTTCCTTTATATTTTTCTCCTTTGCTGCTGCTTCTTCCAGCTTAATTAACTATGCCCTGTTCTCTAGCAGCCTGAATTGTCATTGATGGGTCAGTTCTTTTTTTGATAAGGGAATTAAACACTGCTTTTTATTTTGCAGCCAAAAGTGTTGCTCATTATTTGATTTTTACAACCATATTTTTGTAATTGCTGTTTTATGGTCATCGAAACCTAATTAAAATAATGAGCAGCGGGTTTGGTGGCAACGTGAAAAGCAAACCCCAACCTGCTAATTAACGACTGGTTCAGGAATGCTGTGACCATGGGAAAATTATAATTAATTAATTAGCTGTAAGATTTTAAAGAAAGGAAAACTGGGGAGAGGTGAAACCTTTGCTGAACAGAATTTACATTTGGATGAACATAGTAAGGATAACTGCTGCTGGATCTTTTTATGGAATGTAACATAGCATTAAGTGCCATGTGAAACCGCAGTTTCAATTCTACTTGTAATTAATTGATCTATTCAGGTAGGTAGCCGTGTTGGTCTGAAGCAACAGAACAAAGCTTGAAAGCTTACACGAAAGCTGATACCCAGAATTAAACTTTGTTGGTCTTAAAGGTGCCTCTGGGCTCAAACTTTGTTGTGTAGTTGATTGTGTCATTGAAACATACATGCAGGATCCAACACATTGTCAGATGTCAAATGCTGATGTTGAATATAGAATACTCAGCAAAGTTTTAGATTCTATTTGTGTATTTCCTGAATATCTAGCACAGAGAATTGGACAGAGGGAGAAAACTTGTTTCAGATGCATGTGGCAGTTTTAGATTTCCACAGCATAAGCATCCTTAACTGTCTTGTGTTGACCTGGGCTGAGCTGAATTGTAGAATAAGACTGGCAGGATAAGTGAACATCCCTGATTATAATTATTTCCATATCATTGTTCTGTGTAGAAAGCATTTTTTCTTCTCAGCCACTCTCACCATGACTCTAAAAGCACTTCTTGAGTTTCTCACTAATCTTTTGTGCTAGCAAGAACGAGAAACTGAAATGTACTTTTCAGATTTTGATGGCTGTCATAAAATGGTATATATCTATAATTGGAATCTGAGGGCTGGGATGCAGACCCAATCAGTATTTGACAGTGCCTAATAGTTGGTAGGCAACAGAATGCATTAAACTCTTGTTTTTATACTCATTTTATACCCACTTTTCAGATTTTGAGATCAAAATATGTATTCAAAATTCCAAACCTAAAGTTCAAAGCCTGCATTTAAACCTCACATTTTCCCCACAAAAACCACTTTCAAAATTCAAATGTTCTGCTCGAAACCTCAGGTTGAACGTCAAAAGTCTTGATTTCAACATCCATATTTTGTAGCTTCATTTTGAATTTCCCTGTCCCTCTAATATTTCCAGTATCCAGGCATTCATCCTGCCATGGCTAAGCAGAAACCCATCCTCTGTTACTTCTAATGGTACTGCCTCTGCCCCTTGATGGTATCATTTGGTACTTTGGGCTGGAAGACAGAAACCCCCAACAAAGAGCTATTTGGTGGCCAGCGGACAAAGGAGATTCATCTGGAACCATTCAAGACCTTTATCCATAAACAACTTTCTCATCCTCTCATAAAGTTGCTAGTAGTTTTGCAATAAGCACTGCAGACCACCAAGAAGGTAATGGAGGCCCAACCAAAGCTTACAAAATAAGCCAACAAGCAACATTAGTTATATGGAGGCCCTCTTTTTCCATTTCCTGTGTGAGGGTAACAGAGAAGAAAGGATGAGCCCAAGAGAGGAAATCACTTACCATCCTGACCAGATAACTGGAGATGCTCCACCAGGTCACACCCAAAGACCCGGTCCTTATGCGCTGCCTTCCTCCTCACTTTCTGCCGAGCTTTCATGGCCAGCGACATGGGTGTGGATGCCAGGATTGTGCCGTAACTGCTTCTCAACACTCAAGGCCTTGCTCCTTCTGCCCCTGAGGCTTCTTTGGGTTCATTGGGCTTCAAGAGATAGGTTTTTGACAGTTGCGCTAGCAGCCCACGACTCCTTCAAAACATGCGACGCAGCCCAGCCTCAGAGTTTTTTTGCTTCCTGAAATCCATGGCTAGTGTCTGCGGCCTTAACTCTTCATAGTCCAGATCTTCATTGAGGTCCGATTTAAGATGAGTCGGCTAGTCAACGGACGAGTGGGAAGGTTCCAGTGTTTCCAGGTTCTTTTGGGGAGACCTTTGGCCAGCCTTGCTGTGACGGGGGTATCAATCAGCGAGTGAAAACTGAGGCCCCAAGGCCTCAAGCGAAAAAGAAATCGTTACACTTCTGTTCTCAGTCAGAGCTCAACAGGAAGTGAGTTCAGCAGCCTCCAAACCCAACTTCCCGTACTGAGCATCTTTGAAACCACAAAGAACAAGTGAAGTCTTGCGCACACATCTCTTTGTTCCCCCTCCCCTCTCTCTCTTTCTCTCTCTCTCACATACACAAACATTGGTATGGATTTAGGGCTAGGTCACATGATTATAAATACTTCCTTTTTAATGCCTTTAATTTTCTTACTTTTGGCTTTCTGGACAAAATCTGGTAATGAATTCTGTCAATTGGCCATTACAAGAATAATCTTATACACTCCAGCTGTTCCTGTTTTCCCAGGAACAATCCCAGTTTCCATAATATCTTTTCCTGTGTCTTTTCCTCCATATTTCTGCCCTTTGGGAATGCCACGTCAAAACATTTTTAGTGTGGATTGCTAGCATTATCAGTCTTCAGGATTCAACTCCCTTCTCTCTAGAAGTTCAGTCTTGGAGTGATAAATAGATGCATTGTGTTGGTAGAGCACCATCATTTCAATCCCTGCACATGAACGCTAAAGCATCGTTTCCACATCCTGCATCACCTGAGAGCCAAACTAGACATGGCAGCGTCCATGGGTCCAACCTGTGGATGCCACCACCATTTTAAAGTGATTTAAAAATGCTGCAAAGGTCCAGTCCTGATAGTGTCCGCAGCACAGTGGGCTGAGAGGTGCTCTTGTTTCACACATGCAGGGCTTTTCAAGTGCCAAAATGGACCCCCCTCCCTCCACTGTGGTTTCAGCACTTCAAAAGTGCTCATCCGGGGGGGAACAAGAGTATATGAGCCCACCACACTGCAGGCTAGGCTTGCCAGCCTCCAGGTGAGGCCTGGAGATCTCCCATTATCACAACATCTCCAGACAATAGAGATCAGCTCCCCTGGGGGAAACAGCTGCGTCAGAGGATGGACTCTATGGCATTGTACCCTGCTGAGGTCCCTCCCTGTTCCAGCCCCCAACCTCCTCAAGCTCCACCCCCAAATCTCCAAGTATTTCCCAACCCAGACCTGGCGACCCTAAGGGCCCAATCAATATCAAGCCCTCAAGGCATTTTAAAATCACTTTAAAATGGCAGTAGTGTCCATGGGTCAGACCCATGGACGCTGTCATGTCTAGTTTGGCCCTGAGGTTCATTCTGAACTGTTGATATTGTGGGACGCTCTTGTTTTTCTAACGTATCTTAATTTTCAATAACATACTCCTTTGTGGCTTTTTAAAATCAGTGCAGGACAAGCTGTTATGGAGTAAACCCAGGATTAGTGCAGGAAAAAAAGGGGGGGGGGGCTGCATCAAGACAAAACAAAAATGAGAAGATAAATGGTGCAAAGGGAAGAACTTTCAATGATTGTATAACCCCTGTGCGTTTTGTGTGCAGCTTTGTCTGGGGGAACCTTCCAGATTCTTTTTAGATCTGCTGAAAGGTACATAAGGGAACAGATCTAAAAAGATTTTTTCTTTAATGGCCACTGTGTGAGATAGGATGCTGGACTAGATGGACTATTGGTCTGATCCAGCAGAGCTATGTTCTTATGTACAGAGGATTCATCCATGCATTGACTGACCACTAGGGCTGTTACGGCTAGAGACTAAAGGGCAATCATTGTTTACCAGTGCCTGGAAGGACAGCAGGAGAAAAATGGAAGCAATTTGGCACCGGTGGGGGGGGAGGTGCACTGGCGAAAATGGGAAGTTATGTCATTACATGGGGGACACTCTAGGATTTGTCAAAAACTCTATGATTTAACGAATCCTAGAGTGCCCCCTGACATAATGTTGTTCCTTCTGGTTTTCACCAGAATGGCATCATGCACTGGCATAATGGCCATGCGCCTCTCCTTGCTGCAGCCTAACAACCCTACTGACCACAATGTGAGGGAAAGCAGGAATGTGCTTGCTGGCCCTGCCCCCCACCTCTGCATTATTTCCAGCTCACAAACATGGCATCTAAGCATGGAGGAAGTGTCCGTACGTAACTCCCTCCCTGTGACCAGTGACACCGCTTTCTGAATGTTGCTGATCATGGGGAGGGAGCATTTGTGCAAATGCTTCCTCTGTGCATAGTCATTATGCTCATAAGCCAGTGATTGCACAGAGGGGTTGGGGCAGGGCCAGCAATTTCATGCCCATGCTCTGCCCCTGAACAGTCAGCCAGCACTCAGACTAGAATGTACAGGGCTACTTAGTGTGTTCTCACATTGCTACCTGGGAATTGTAGTTTGATCCAGTTTGTTGTGTCCTGGGATCAGAAGGCAGAGCTGGCGAAAGACAGCCAAGCTTCGCTCTCTGAGAACAATAGGGACTAGGTTCCTGAGCTCGCCAGTAGTGAACCAATGGCAGCATTGGCGGGCGATTCAAACCCGCCAATAGGAATATAGGGCCGTCCCCCCTAACTGTATATAGTTGGCCTCCAGCCGTTACTGTGTGTTCCTGTCTTATGTGAAGTACGAATAAACGCGTCTTCTCTTATGTCGTCGTCCGAGTCATGAGGCCCGAAACCCAGTACTTTACAGTGGCGACGAAGGTGGGATCTCAACGCCTTCCATGACTCCATGAGCGACGAAAAGGACACCGCCGAGCATCGCATCGCTGACCCCGAGAGCAGCACCGCACCGCTCGCCGAGCATCGCATCGCTGACCCCGAGAGCAGCACCGCACCGCTCGCCCCGGCGCTCGCCTTACCAGACAGAACCATGGCCGCTTCTCATGTAACACTGGAGCACTTCGATCAGTCGCAGCCAGAAACCTGGGACGCATGGGTCGACCAGCTCATCAGCTATTTGGAGCTCAACGAAATCCGCCACCCCGACCAGAAACGAGCGATCCTGCTGAACGCCTGCGGCACCCAAACCGTCCGCCTCGCCAAGAGCCTCTTGGTGCCACGCACGGCCTTGGAGAGCTCGTTTGGGGAGATCCTGGATGTCCTCAACGCTTACTTCAGCCCCCGGCCGACCTTCCTGGCCAAGAGGATGGATTTCCAGAGGCGAGTCCAGGCCCAAGGGGAATCCATTGCCACCTTCCTGGCCGCGCTTAGGGCGCTCGCGGTGGACTGCGGATTCCCGAAGGTGGAGGACAACCTGTTGACGCAGTTCGTGTGGGGCCTGGCGGACTCCAAGCTGCGGCGCAAGTTGGTTGGGCACCGGAAGCTCTCCTTGGACAAGGCCCTAGACGCCGCAACAGCCCACGAGGCCGCGGAAGGGGAACGCCCGGCCGCGGCCGCCCATGTGGTCGGAAGGAGTCCAAGCCCCGGGAATGTGGACACGGAAGAGGTCTTCGCCCTCAGACCTCAACAACGCCGGCCGGCACCGTTCCAGCAGGCCAACAGAGAGCCAGCCAAGCCTTCCGGCAACCGGGTCGTCTGTGCCAGCTGCGGGGAAGGCCACGCAAGGAAAGCCTGCAAGTTCCGGGATGCTGTCTGTCACGGGTGCGGAAAGCAGGGACACCTCGCACGGGTCTGCCGATCCAAGGGCCCCCGGAATTCGAGATCGTCGGCCCCACCGCATCGCGCATCGTCCACCACCTACGAGACGACGGAAGAGGTCGCCGAGTTGAACCACCTCACCGACCAACCGCTGCAGGTACTTCGCCTCCCCAACCCCAACCTCTCCTCCACCCCGAAGATCCAAGTAACCGTGCGGATCGAGGGGTCCCCTTGCTGCATGGAGGTGGACTCGGGATCGGCGGCGTCCATCATTTCCATGGACACTTTAAAAAGACTTTGCCCGTCAGGGGGACCCCTCTACGTCCATCGCCACTAAGCTTGGTGGACTTTCAAAAGAACCCTGTCCCCATCCGGGGAGTCGGCACTTTCCGAGTGCAATACCGAGACTTTGAGGGGAACTTGGACTTGGTGGTGGTGGAGGGAAATCTCGTGAGTCTCCTGGGGCGGGCATGGTTTGAGGCCCTAGGCATCACAATTGGGGGAGTGAATAAGTGCGGGATGCGCGACTGGGGGGCGGTGTGCAAGGAATTTCCCAAAGTCTTTGACGGGAAACTGGGGTGTTATAAAGGGCCCCCGGTGTCGCTCCACTTAGACCCCACAGTGACGCCCATCCGACGGCGCTTCCGCACCGTGCCCCTGGCCCTCCGCCCTAAAATAGAGGCCGAACTGGACCGGCTAGTGGCCCAGGGAGTCCTAGAGCCTGTCCCGAACGCTCGATGGGAGACCCCGATTGTGACACCCGTTAAGCCAAACGGGGAAATCCGCATCTGCGCGGACTATAAGTGCACCATAAACCAGGCACTTCAGGCGCACGCATACCCCGTACCCGTGGTCAGCCACGTCTTAGCAACACTGGCGGGGGCGCGCATATTTGGAAAGCTGGATCTCGCGCAGGCGTACCAGCAACTCCCGGTGGATGCAGCCACGGCCGAGGCGCAAACCATTGTAACCCACCGGGGCGCCTTCAGGGTGAAGCGGCTGCAGTTCGGGGTCAGTGTGGCCCCAGGGATCTTCCAAAATCTCATGGACGACTTGTTAAAAGGGATCCCTGGAGTGACGCCGTTCTTCGACGACGTCCTCATCGCCGCGACCACCCCGGAAAGCTTCGCCGCCCGCCTCCGAACGGTACTGGGACGCTTCCAAGCCGCGGGGCTGAAAGTGAAGCGGGAAAAGTGCCTCCTCGGGGTGCCGGAGGTGGAGTTCTTGGGGTACCGGGTAGACGCAACAGGCCTGCATCCGGCGAGGGACAAGGTGAAGGCCATCGTGGAGGCCCCCGCCCCGAAGTCCAAGGCGGAGCTCCAGGCGTTCTTAGGCCTCCTGAACTTTTACCACGCCTTTCTCCCACACAAAGCCGCCGTGGCCGAACCCCTGCACAGGCTGCTGGATAAGGCGACACCTTGGGCATGGGGAGCGAGGGAGGCGGCGGCGTTTCGGGGGTTAAAGTACTCTTGATTTCTAACGCAGTACTCGCCCACTTTGATGATAAGCTCCCGGTGATCCTTGCATGTGACGCATCACCGTATGGGGTCGGGGCGGTCTTGGCCCACAAGCTACCAGATGGGAGGGAAGTCCCGGTGGCTTACTACTCCCGCACGCTGTCCTCCGCGGAGCGGAACTATGCGCAAATCGACCGGGAGGGCTTGGCACTGGTGGCGGGGGTTAAAAAGTTTCACAACTTTGTGTACGGGCGGCCCTTCACGCTCGTAACCGATCATAAGCCGCTCCTGGGTCTGTTCGCGGCGGACAAACAAACGCCGCAGGTATTGTCGCCCCGGGTGTTGCGCTGGTCCTTGTTTTTAGCGGGCTACCAGTACCAGTTGGAGCATCGGCCGGGCAAGGCGCTGGGTCATGCCGACGCCTTGAGCCGCCTGCCGCTGCCGCATACAGGGGAAGATCCCGCCCCGGCTCCCGCTGTATTGTTAATGGAGGAGTTGCCAAACCCCCCCTTCAGGCTGCAGACGTGGCCGCCCGCACGTCCCGTGATCCCATTCTCTCCCCGGGTCCTAAACTGGGTGGTGAGGGGATGGCCAGCGGAACAGACAGGGCCAGAGTTCACGGCATACAAAGCCAGGCGGGAAGAGTTATCCGCCTTAAAAGGGTGCTTACTGTGGGGGGACAGGGTGGTCATCCCGGGGCCCATGAGACAAGGGGTTCTAGAAACGCTGCACGAGGCACACCCCGGCATTGTACGAATGAAAGCTCTGGCAAGGAGCTACGTGTGGTGGCCCGGGATGGACGCAGAATTACACAGTTAACTTCTGAGTATGTGCCAAGTTGACATGAAGAATTGCTGCAGGCTGCACAGGTCCGAAAACAGAACACACTCTTGAAATTTCATTGATTTTAAACAATGGGTCACCAGCCTGTAATAACCCAGGGATGTGCACAATCTCAGACATCCTGTGCATTGTGAGCATGGGACACCAGTGGCTGTGCAGTCAGCTGCCATGCTGAGTGCTGCCAACTGCAAAGAAGCATGCCCCAGTCAGAATGCTGCTTGTTTTAAATCTGTGAGCAACTAATCAATACAAGAGTATGGGTGCTCTACTGGAAAGAAAACAAACATTGAGAATGCAGTACGTTCAACCTCTGAACATCCTCCCCCCACAAAGACTGCAACTTCACTAGCGGCAGCATACATACACCTGTGGGCCCACAGGGTATGTACCCCCTGCCCAGTCCTTAACTGAGCCAGGACAACTTCGTGCTGACAATTTTTAAGAGATGGAATTGTCCATGAAGTCTCGTTTTAAGTTCAAGAAGACTGTTGTTGTTCTGCCCATTCCATACACAAAGGTGAACACAACACAGGACAGAAAAAAATCTTGACAGAGCCATATGTAC
This sequence comes from Gekko gecko, assembly GCA_029375565.1. Classification (NCBI taxonomy): domain Eukaryota; kingdom Metazoa; phylum Chordata; class Lepidosauria; order Squamata; family Gekkonidae; genus Gekko; species Gekko gecko. The sequence continues at coordinate 24,921,590 of JAPDNY010000001.1, read as the reverse complement.
AGATCAAAATTTCTTCTTTGCAGGCTTTTATCAATGAACATGTGGACGTTGACAAAGTGGGAGGCGGATGCCAAGGAACAGATGTGTGTGGTGCTCTATCCCAGATTCAGAAATGAAAAGCAAAATAAAAATAAAAAATGGAACAATGAGGGACTCCTAATGCATCTGCTCCGCTTTGGAAACAAAAGTGCATAATTCCAAATCCAGAGTAATGCTTAGAAGAGAAGTTACTTACAAGGAAAGCTGACCCTGTTTGAGCTGTCCTTGGACTCAGCACTCATTTGGGAAAGTGTGAAGCCACAAAGTGATCCAGAATTTGTGAACATGCTACCTAGACTTACAGCCTGGAAACAATTCATCAAGGAGGCTTACAAATCCATCCAAAAACACAGTCCTGGGGTGCCAAAGGTGCAATTTATTTACAAAAACCAGCAGTGCAGGTAACACCGGATGAGGCTCCCCCAGTCCCTTCCTATACACAGAAAGACATGTAACAGGATGTAAACACATAAGCATGGACAAACACAGGGGTAGGAATTCTATATACATGGAAATTTACAGATCATACAAGGACCTGGGTGGGAAGGGTCCAGTCTTCTACACCAACAGCTCACAAACTTCTTGGAATACAAAAACAAAACAAAACAATAACAACCCAAAAAGACAATAACAAACCATGATAATACAGTTAAAAGGACAGAAGAGCTAGGAGATGTTCACTTCCCAAGCCCCTTCATCTTGATGTAAGCAGAAGAAATGCTCCCTTGGGAGGGGTGGGAACGGCCCTGATGCCTGGTGGAGAAGGAATCACAGCAAAGTTTTTGTACCACCTGCATTCCTTCTAGGTCAAGTAGATCAAGCCATGGCTGGTAACTTCACCATTTGGGATTTGATCCCCAGCATTTCTTCTGATCCCTGGGCATTTCTGGGCCAAGCCATGGCCTCTCAGCCCACCCCTTCTCACTGTGTTGTGGTTACTGCAGCCATCTTGTTACAGAAATCTACGAATCATAAATTTTCTTGACCGCAATCCCAGGCATCTTTATTCAAAGGAGCTTACTCACAGGTAAGTGCATGTAGGATCTTAGCCTTACAGTGTACGCTTAAGCATGTATGCTCAGAAGCAAAATCCACTGAGTTCAACGAAACTTAGTCTCTAGTGCTTATGACTGCATCCTGAATTAATTAAACACAGATAAGTTTACACAGAAATAGAGTTATAATTCAGAATAAATAAGAAAACTTTCTTTGCAGATGATGCAGGCATGTCATACGAGGCGACTCTGTAGAAGAGTTGTCCTTTTCCGTGAGAGACAGTGCTTTTTAAAAAGTCGCATTCTATCTTGTGTGTGAAGTCTAGTCTACATGATGCACTCGCCATAGCGTATTTGTTAATTCAGAAAGCTCACCAAGAGTATTTGATGTGTCAGTTGTTAGTGTGCTACCTCAAGAATTCCATGATGACTTCTGTGATCTTGTTGGCCTGTGGCAATTCAGATGTTTGCATCATGATCCCAGGAATGAGGCTCTTAGTATCTATTGGCCAAATAACAGTCTGATTTCAAACCACAGGAAAGAATGTAGACTATCTAGCCATCTGTCTCTCTATGGTTCTCCTTCAAAATAATGGCTTCTACAACTTCCTTTAGCTAGGTAAACCAATTGCCCATGGGAAATGGAACCTCTGGAGCTCCAAGGGAAAGGAAGGGAAGGGGAAAACTGATTGTGAAGGGAAAGGGTATTAAAAATCCTCTGTTTCATGGAGCGCATCTCATCATTTGCAACAATCAACACTTGTAGCAAGCAATCTCGCAAGACCAGGTAGGAATGTGGTAAATTATTGTATGATTTAGTAGACCAGGCCTGAGAAAAGGGGCTATGCTGCTAGGAATAAACATTCTTTCCTGTATGTAAGAGAAGAGGAATGCCTCTTCTAAGATGGAGCCTGATACCTCATGATTTAAGCAGTTGTGGTAAAAATAACTTTAAAAATTAACCAGGGGCAATTTTTTGATCAATCAAAAGATTGTAATCAGATAATTGCCCTCATTAATTGGCTAAATACAGCCTTGATTGCTACGAAGATCAAACAGTGTAGGAATTGAAATCATGAAAATGATACTTAGCAACTGAACTAAGTGAGGCTGCCGGGTGGAAATTTTTAATTGTTGCATCAGTTACAAAACAGCTAGATTACATCTACCTCACAAACATAAACTCTTATAGATAATGGTCCTTTGCTCTTCTCATGGAACTGTATATGTATTAAAGGTGTGTGCTCATGTGGGCACAGGCTAAGTATCTGTATCAGAAAATTCTCAAGATTAGTTGTTGCCTTCAACAACATATTAATTCTCAGGATCCTCAACAAACTACGACTCCCAGGATTCTTTGGAATGGTTAAACTGGATACCCTGTCTTTACTGGTAAACCTAATCTTGCCACTTTGTTCTGCTGCAAAGTGTAGACTAGGCCTTAGCATGAGCCACAGCAGCAAGGCCACTAACACTTTTTAGAGAGCCTGGGAGAAAGATGACTGATGGGTAACTGGCTACACAGCCTGCTAAATACTGGAACAGTGGCTTTATACCCTGATCTAAGCTACTTAATTCTGTTCTTCACTTTCTGGTGAAGTTCATTCAAATTTGCTTCATTAGCTATACAAGATAATACACTTATTTTGGAGGGAGTGAGCTTCTGGGTCAAATTAAGTCCTTCCTGCTGCCTGTGTTTTGGGGAAGTGACATATGAGAAGGACATAGTCACTAGGGTCACCAGCCTTCCAGTGGGGCCTGCAGAGCTCCCAAAACTACAACCGTCGGACTACAGAGGTCAGTTCCCCTGGAGAAAAGGGCTGCTTTGGATGGTGGACTTTATGGCATTACATCCTAATGAGGCCCTCCCCTCTCCAAATTCTGCCCTCCCAGGCTCCGCCCCCAAACCTAGAGGTCACCTGCCCAGAGACTTCAGAAGTTGATAAGCTACGGAACAATAAATTTGATGTAGATAAGTGCTCACAATATTTTGTGAAGAAACTGTTAGGAGGAACATTTTGGGTTGTCCCTTGGGCCACTGGAGATAGCAACGATAAAGTAGATGCACAGTTATTCTGTTCCAGTGATGTGGAGTTTCTCAGCTGCAGTGTGTGGATGGTGAAATTTTAAAAATACTGTTCTGTGTCACGGATCTCCATAGGACCCCTTTACCTCATGACTGACAAGCTGTTGTATTGAGACCGTGGCTTCAAGGCCAATTTTGCATTCTTGTAGAAAACTTCCACCCCCTTCCCCAGGTTGTAGGGTTGCCAGGCCTCAGCCTTTGACATTTCAGGGTTTTAACCTTCTCAGAGGAAGCAGTGAAATATCTAGTGGTATACCCAGAATAAGGGGGCAGGCTATTTTATGCTTGGCACAATAACTTTGCTGTTCAGTCAGCCTTGTGCTCATCCCCACACTCCACCCCAGCATCACTTGGCACAGCCAAGTTCTTTCCTTGATTGGCTAGGTACCATCTTCTGCCCCCCGTAAGTGCCCCCAGACTCTGAGGAGACCTGGCAACCCCACCAGCTTTCATTGACTTTTCAAGTAAGAGCTGCCCTTCAGGATACCAAGAATACCTGCAAATAATACACAAATAAAATATAGTGTAGTGACAAATGTTACACATTTTAAAAAAAACAACACACACACAGCAAACACTTGCAGGCCCCAAAGGAGTGTGAGAAGAGCCTTAAGAGGGAACATCACAGAGATGGATTTGGTGGAGGGGCTTCTGGCTCTCATGTTGTTCTAGAACCAGTCCATCCCTGGTCAGCATGAGCAGAAGAAAGGGAGCCACTTCCAGGAGATGGCCACTGGCCATCTTGAGAAAAAAATACCTCCTGTGGGCACTGTCATGGCAGAACCCATAAAATCATGTTAACTAAGCTCACGCAAGCCTCTCTGTTAGCACAAGTTACAGGGTATTATGGGAAATGAGCCCGGGGGAACCATTTGGAATGAGTCTTTAAGTGTGTGAGTTCACCTTGGAACAGCCACTACAAACTTTTGACAGAGCTCTTCCCTGAGTCTCCTGGAAATGCTGTTTGTTAATGAATCCAAAAAACGGCTGAATTTTTGAACTCACCAACAGTTTGATTGATAAGTGCCCAAGTTGTACTTGAAAACACCAGCTGTTATTTCTTAGTTTATGAACTGGTGTGTGTGTGGGGGGGCTATATCAAGGACAAAGCCTTGGAGATCTGATGCTATTTCAACTCTCAAGATCTCTCCATTTCTTAAAAGAACAATTTAAACAAAGAGGTGAGATATTTCTGTGTGGGACAATGAACTGTGAGTTGGGAGGGGGAGTCAGCTTCATTGAGAAGGACTATCGGGCAGTCTGCACATACATACCATCATTTCACGCACATTATCTTATAATCTTTACAACAACTTTGTAAGGTAGGCCAGTATTATTATTCTCATACTGCTGTTGAGGCTGAGAGAGAGGGCAGCTTGCCTCAGGCCACCTAGATAGTTCACTGCAGAGGCAAGATCCAAACCAAGGTTCCCTGACTCATTTTAACCATTAGACAACATCAGCTGTCAGTGAAGTGACTCGATATATCAAGGGACAATCTCGATATGCGAATGAGAGATCTTAGATCAAACTTCATACCCCCCTCTTTTTGCCACCAAGTCACCCACAACTTATGGTGACCCCTTGGGGTTCTCAAGGCAAGAGATGGTTTACCATTCCCTGCGTCTGCATAGTGACCATGGATGTCCTTGGTGGTCTCCCATCCAAGTACTAACCAGGGCTGACCCTGCTTAGCTTTCGAGATCTGACCAGATCAGGCCAGCCTGGGCCATCCAGGTCAGGGTGTCCCTCCACATACCACACATTTTCAGTGATGGCCCTTGACACATCCCGCTTCAGTCAGTGAGGGCCAACGGAGCACCGGACAAGGTGTGTGCATGTGTGTTCAACACCCTCCTTTAAAATCAAGTGCTAAGTGTGTTCCCACCATCACCTCACACACTATGAAGCTGCTACATTACAAGTTGGACCATTGGGTCATCTAGCCCCGTGTTGTTCACTCTGACAGACACACAGGCACCTACTTGTGACCCGAGATCCTTCACCTGCAGATACCGGGGACTTAGCTTTGTGCATGCAAAGCAGGTAATCTGCCCCTTCCCAGAAATCTCTGTCTGTGACCTCATCCCTTTGGTCCACCCAACTCAAGGGTCTAGTTTGATTGGCAGATACTTTCTGGGCTGCGATGCCCTTTATCTGGACATACCTTTACCTGGAGAATGTGATGCCTTCTGCATGCAAAATGTGTATTCTGAGCAAACAGAGCCTCCAAGCCCTTTCCTTCCGGGGCAGGAGCCTATGCAAGCAGTTCCCACTGTAGAGGCTTCAAGGGATTAATTCGCGCCAGCAAACATGCCATCGCAGTTTGAGCACCACAGAAACATTGTGCTACATCCCACATCAGCGTAAACACCACAAAAGCTTTTCAAGGGAATCCTTTCCTATGTTCAGCTACAATCTAAAAAATGTGTCACAACCAAGTGATTACCTGTACTTGTGAACCGGATCTAAAATCAGCCTGCTTGGGGGCGGAAGAGAAGAAAGGAACAGGGCACAAAAAAGCTCAAACATTCTGTATGTCTTGTATCAAGGACAGAGACGCGACAATCCCCCTTTCCCTTCAGCACTGCACCTTGTAACACAAAATGTAGGAATTCATTTCTGTTGTTTTCCTTTGGCTCTGGAGATTCATGCAACAACAACAACAACAACAACAACAACAAATCTGTCAAGGTGGTTTCCCCTTCCTCCATATTATCAGCATGCTCTCTCTCCCTGATGCATTTTAACTTAACAGCCAGAATGAACTAATTTGTTTTTCCGCCATGTAGATTAAAGCCCTCGGTTGCATCAAACAAACCCTGCCTGTGAATCCAAACTTCAGTTGATCAGTCTGAGATGAACGCACAAATCTGCCTTCTAAGGGGTGTGTGACTTCAGCGACATGGGCCAATCAAGACTTTTCTTTACCAACTGGGAGCCATAGCTGCTGGGACTCTGGCTATCAAAACGGTCATCCATGAATCGCTTCTTTCCATCAGGCAGGCAAAACACGCCATAGCAGTGTCATCCAGGTAAGGATTGTAAAAAAAGACTGGGAAGGGTACTGAACCGTGGGAGTCAAGGATCCTGCCCACAGTGATCTCCCACACCACAAAATCCCACACTTTCTGTCCTAGAGCACTTGATTCATAGCTCAGAGGGAGCTACGGTGACTTATGCCCATTATTTCTTGCGCTCTTAAAACACCCTAATTCAGGTCTCTCTCTCAGGAAAGAGGTTAATCCTTTAAAGACTTTTCTTTTTAAAAAACAAAAAAAGGCCTTCCGGCTTCCTAGCTGTTGTCCGTAATCGCTGAGGGCTATGAAATTGACCTAATTATAATAATCATAATAATTAAAAAAAGACACCAAAGTTTCACGGTACCCGTCACTGAGCCCAGAAAAAAAAAAAACTACCTTGCAACTTAACCAAGTAGGGCACCCCTGCCTGACGGCCTGCTTAGAATCACGTCTCTTGAATGTTCAGTTTCATTTCAGACAGAATCCAGGCAACTATAAATAGTTCTGCAGGAGTCATTAAAGAAATTGTCCGATCTCTAAGCGAGCTGGTGCTTACTGTCCGCCGTCCACACTGTTGGAGGGGACTGGGTTGTCTCTGTTCTCTGGCGCACGCAGCAGGATGGGAGAGAATTTGCTGAATTAGACAACCAATTTGGGGTGGTGGGGGGAGAAAGAAAGGTGTTTAGGCTTACAAAGAAACTGCAGAGTCTTGGTGTTGCAGGCAAGCTGGCGAGTGGCTCAGAAGAAGAGTTTCCTCAGTCTTATGGACTGCTTGCTCCCTTGCCAGGGGGAGACACCAGCAGGCAATGGGAAGGAAGGTTCAGTGCATTGCCAGGTCCCAGAATTCTTCGGCAAGGACCAGCGTCACACCAAGTGTCCCCGGCCGTTGATGTAAATGCCATTGGTGGTGGGTTTGGCTCGGAGGGTGCCATTCTCTTGGACGAAGTGAGTCATGGCCTGCTTGATGTTATTTTCACCATCCCGCTCTTCCTCCTCCTCTTTCTCCTTCTCCTTCTCCGTCCCGTTCTCCTGGATAGGGGTGGGTGGTGGGGGTGGCAGTTCTGTCTGAGTCTCGATTTCCCGCACTGTTGACAAGGTAGAGTAGCTGCGTCCTCCCTCTTCCTCACCCTGAGCAGGGAAAGACATGGAGTGAACCTGGTTGCTTTGCTAGCCATTTATGCAGTGACTGGAAGGGTTAAGGGTGTATGAGGTGGGGAGGCTAAGGGATGCATTGAACGTCAGTGAGAATGGTGTTATTTAGTCAGCCAATTTGATTAATCCATGAAAAATCTTTGCAAGCATTAAAAAGATACGCCCAGTTAATTGAGCAGCTGATTACTCCCCTGCTCAAAGTTAGTGATCTTACAAATCTTAGAAAAGGCATTCCTCTAAAATAGGAAGGAATTCCTCTCCTAAGCCGATGGTTTTCAGGATTTTTGTGACCATTGTCGAAGAAGAAGCATTCACCTTTCAGTCACACATAAGAAGAAATGCCTAGGAACAATGCTTGCTGACTCGGGCCAACCTGCCTCAAAGAGATGCTGTGAGGGTAAACAGGATGGGGAGGGGGGAGAACTGTGAATGCTGCCCCACGATGCTTGGAGGAAAGGTGGGATATAAAATGCAAAAAGAAGAGGAAAAGGAAGAAAAGGAAACTTACATCCTTGTGTATGTGCCCTACAGAAAAATATGCAGTATCTTGTTATACTATTTACCTCCAGCAGATGTCTGTATATTCTACAGTTACCAGCAATTTTGGCTGGGGCGATAAGGATTACTGAAAGGGCCAACTACACCGGTGGGGATTCTGCATAGTTAGGCTAGAAAGCTACCCTGCGAGGCCCATTGTCACAAAATTTGTGATAAGAAGGGTCAGTGTAGATTAGGCAGATCCTAAATGCAGAATACAGCGTACAGCCAAATATGGGAAAGCTGTTAAATAGTAATTCAAGATATAACATTCAAATGTGGTTTCTTATTTTTAAATTTATTTAATTCAGTCTGTACCCTGCCCTTCACTCCAGTGGGGATGCAAAGCGGCTTACATCACTCTCCTCTCCTCCACTGTATCCTCACAACAACCCTACGAGGTAGGTTAGGCTGAGAGTGTGTGACTGGCCCAAGGTCACCCAGTGAGTTTCTATGGCATGAGTGGGGATTCGAACCCGGGTTTCCCAGATACTAGTCTGAAACTCCATGTGAAGCCTGCTGGGTGACCTTTGGTCAGTCACGGTTCTCTCAGAACTCTCTCAGCCCCGCCGGCCTCACAAGGTGCTCGTGATGGGGAGAGGGAGGGAGGGCACTTGTAAGCCCCTTTGAGGCTCCTCAGGGCAGAGAAAAGCACTACACCACACTGGTTCATCTTAGTGTCAACCAAAGGCGGCAGGAGGTTTCGATTTATTTATTTAGATATTTATATCCCATTTTTCTCCTCAAGGAGGACCCAAAGCCACTTACAACTTCAGTCTCCCTTCTGCCATTTGGCCATCACAACAACCCTGTGAGATAGGTTAAGGTGAGAGAAAATGACTGACCCATGGCCATCCAGCACATAATACTTGCACACGCAGAGAATACTTGCACATTTTTGCTTGCATGGTGAGCTGAAATTTCAGGGAAGGGGACTGTGATATCCCACATTCCCTCTGTCCCCTGATACAGCCCTGGAGAGCCAGTCTGGTTAGGAGTGTGGACTCTAATCTGGGAGAACCAGGTTTGATTCCCCACTCCTCCATGTGCAGCTGCTGGTGTGATCTTGGGTCAGTCCTAAATTCTCTCAGAGCTGTTCTCTCAAGCGCAGTTCTTGAGAGAGCTCTCTCAGCCCCACCTACCTCACAGGGTGTCTGCTATGAGGAGGGGAAGCGAAAGGAAATTGTAAGCCACTCTGAGACTCCTTCAGGTAGTGAAGGGCAGGGTATAAATCCAGTCTCTTCTTCTTCTTCTGTCCCAAGCAAAAAGACTGCTGTCCTGCCCGCATCCACCCACGACAGCATCACCCACTCACCATGACTGAGCAGAGGCTGGTTTCCCGCAGGCTCTCTGCACGGAAGCTGCCTTGCCGGCTGTCCCGGCATAAGCTGTCCCGGCACAAACTGTCCCCTCGCAGGCTGTCTCGACACAAGCTATCCCCACGAAAGCTGCCCTGCCGGCTCTCAGACCTCAGGGGAAGGTTTTCTTCCATCTGAACACCAGAAACGGGGGGTGGGCAGCAGAAAAAGAGAGAACAGCAAGAAACCAAAATCAGTCGCTTTTCCTGCAGCGTGCAGAAGGCCTGCAAGGGAACGTATCACTTTCTTCTGGGCCAGACCACATGGCTCAGTAATGTCTCTTCTGATTGGCAGTGGCTCTCCAGGCTCTCATCAGGGGTCTTTCCCAGCCTCCACTACTGGAGATTTGTTAACTGGAGATGCCAGGGATCTTCTGGACACCCTCTACCACTGAGCTGTCTGCCAACCAGCAGCCTGAATAGCTCTGACTAGCAGTATCTTGTCAGAGCTTGGGAACTAAGCAGCAGGGCTATTTTTGGGCAGGAACACACAGGAACGGAGTTCCGTCTGGCTCCCGAGTTGGCCACGCCCAGCAGGAGCTCATTAACATAATAGGCCACACCCAGCAGCAGAAACTCATTAGGACTGGCTACATGAGGAGTGTGTGGTCTAACATGCAAAGGAGTTCCTGCCACAATAAAAAGGCCCTGGATTTTGACAACAAACAAGGTAAACAGAATAAGAAGCAAAAGGTGGGTGTGGCTGGATGACTACACTCCTGGTAACATGGGTGTGTGGCCTAATGTGCTAATGAGCTGTGCTGTCAGGGTGTGGCCTAATATGCATATGAGTTTCTGCTGTTGGGTGTGGCCTGCTATGCTAATGAGATCCTGCTAGGCTTCTTCTACAAAAAAAGCCCTGCTAAGCAGGATTGGTCACAGTACTTGGATGGGAGACCACCAAGGACAACTGGGGTTGCTGTTCAGAGGAAAGTAGTGGCAAACTACCTCTGTTTACCACTGTTTACCCTGAGCCAGTTGCAATCTGATGGCACACAAATATGTCCACCAACTAATGTCACATGATTATAATGAATCAAACCATCTCACCCAGGGACCTCAGCTCTGCTCCATGAGAGGTTTTTCTTAACCGGAGTTACCAGGGACTGGACCCAGGGCCGTAGGCATGCAAAGCAGATGCTACAGCCCCTCCAATACTATGATATTCACACTATCTGGAATTATTGTTGTTAATTATTAAAGAGCACTCTTAATGAATATGTACTAAGCTGATTTATATACCAAGTCAGACCGCTGGTCCATCTAGCCCGGAATTGTTTACACTGACTGACAGCCACATCTTTTGAGAGAGATCTTTCCTAGAGCCTGCTGTTTGAGATCCTTTAACTGGAGAGGAGGCCAGGGAGGCGGCATGGCATAGCCTAGTCTCATGAGATCTTGGAAACAAAGCAGGGTCAGTACTTGGGAGCGAGACCACCAAGGAAGGCTCTGCAAAGGCAAACCACCTCTGTTTCTCACTTGCCTTGAAAGCCCCTTGCTGGGGTCACCTTAAATTGGTTGGCACTTGCATATATACCTAACCGGAGAGGCCAAGAACTGAACCTGAGACCTTCAGGTGCTTGTCACTAAACTATGGACCCTCTCTGCAGAAATTTATTCCACCCTTCTTTCAAAAGCTCCAGGGTTCTGAAACTTGGGAAGCCAGAGAAACCCAAGCCAGACCCAGTGCACATCTTCTGCCATCAGGGTTGGCTCTCCCTACTCAGAAAATGTGAATTGTTTATTGGTTTTTTTCCCCACTTCCTCCCTCCAGGGGGTGCTGAAGGACTGTCACAGCTCATGAAGAGAACAGGCCGGAGAAGCAAACACAGTTGTGGAGATCTGATATATCAATAACTATTAGTGATGCTTGGCAAACAGAACCTCCATGTTTAAAGGCAGTATACCTCCAGGTTCTAGATATCGGGAACAAACACTAGGATATTTCACTCACAGAGATTAGCGAACTTGTAGAATTCATTGCTGAGGGATGCAGTAAAGAACACTAGATTGGTCGGATTTATAAGGAAATTAGACAAATTCACAGAGGATAGATCCATCAGTGGTTATTAGCCATGATGCCTAAATGGAACTCCCCAAATTCAGAGAGAATAAGCCTCTAAATTCCAGCAGATCTCCAGGGAGAACTGATATCCACAGTCTGGAGATTTGTGGTATTCTGGGGAAATCTCCAGGCCCCACCTGAATGGTGGCAACCCTTGGACTGAGGGGGATAGGAAGGAAGGAGAGAAGTGAATTTTGTGATGGGGAGATAAAGACAAGAGGGAGGAGCTGCTTCCACCTAGCAGGTTAAGAATGTCAGGACTGGCTGGCTGAATCAGGCTGTCAAATCCAGGGTTCTGTTCTCCATGGTAGCCAGGCAGAGACCTACAGCCTGGAGCAAATGGCAGCTTCGGAGGGCATGCCGCATGACATCAAACCTTGCTGAGGTCCCTTCGTTCCCCAATCCCCACTCTCCCCAGGATCCACCCCAAATCTCCAGGAATTTCCCAACCCAGAGTTGGCAACGCTACCCAGTCCTCACCTGGTTCCGTGTGTCAGTGCTGTGGCTTGAATGGAGGCGCCGGATAGAGTTTTCCCGTGTTAAAGTCAGTTCCTCTTCACTGCCAAGGACAAGGAGAGGTAGAACTCTGAGACCTTTTACTTTACTTTTATTTAAAACACTCATTAGCCGCCTGTCTGCCTTACGGAGCTCAAGACAGCTTACCACATAGAATGAAATACATCAAAAACATCAAAATGAAAATTTGATATAACAACTCAGGACTGCTCATAAACTTCACCAAAGCTTGGCAGGAACACCTGAGTGGCACCAAAGTATTAATATTGGTGGTGTCCAGGTTTTAACCTGACAGGGCCGGCCCCAGCTGCGGGGCCCCCAAGAAAGCCAGGGAAGGGGCGGAGGTTCTAGCCCCCTTCCCTCCCAGCGCCGGCTTTCCCTCCCAGCCCTTCCCTTTGAGCGCCCACTGGAGCGCTCTTCACTGCTGGTCACCACCCCGCCTTCTCTCCCCCCCCAGGGGGGAGGGGGAGGGTGGGCAAGCTCTGCTGCTGCTTCCTGAGCCCCACCGGGCGCTCTTTGCTGGTGGCGGTGGCGGGGAGGCAGCAGCGGTGGTGGGGGGCTTTTCACGGGGGCGGGGGCGTTTGGCGCCCCTGCGGGCCCGGCGCCCTAGGTGAGCACCTAGCTCGCCTAGTGGGCGAGCCGGCCATGCTGAACATTCAAGATTTATCCTCAGGGCCTCTGGGGGAGAAGAAATCTCAGGGGAACAGGCTACTCTCTCATTGGCTTGAGAGCTTTTGTGATCCACTACGCACACGCATGCATGCACACACACACAGAGAAGAGTCTGTCAGGATACACTGCTGGGAACCAGGTTCTTTGCTGACCTGCCCAATGTCATTCTCTGCCCCCAAGCAGGACCCTCTACTTTCTTCCCCAGGTTCCACCCTGTGACTTATGAGGCACGCCCCCCCCCCCGACAGACTGCTTCCCTAACCTGCTAGGTTCCATTCTCTTCATGCAGCAGGTACCACTATGCCCCACTCCCTCCCACCACAGCGAGATGACATACCATGGAGGATAGGTCTATCAGTGGCTACTAGCCATGGTGACTGAGGGGAACCTCCACGTTCAGAGGCAGTCAGCCTCTGAATCTCAGAACCAGGAGGCAACATCAGGGGAAGGCCTCAGCCTCTATGCCCCTGCTGTTGGCCCTCCAGAGGAACTGGTTGGCCACTGTGTGGGACAGGATGGCAGATGGACTACTGGTTCAATAAATATATAGAGATTTTAGTTTGTTTGGGAGAGGCAGAAGCTCAGAACTCCTTCCTTCCTGTTGTGTATTGGGACTGAAACATTGCAGGACTGTGCTGCCAGAGACAGGGTGAGCTTGGAGCCGAATAACTGTAGACCAACAGGATTCTGGCAGTAACCTATTAAGATGCAAAATTTTGTAAATAGCCTATCATTGGGAGTGGGGTGTATGGGAGTGTGGCCATTGCATGCAATATAACCAAGCTGAGGGTCTGGTCTACAGTCTTGTTCTTGCTGAAATCACTGCATAAAGTGACTGGGAGTCTGTTCACCCATGGAACCCACTATTTAACACTTCCCATGCCCGATTCCCATCACTTACTATTTCTCGGTGATCCGTTTGGTTTTCCTTCGGTGGTAGCAGGTCATGAGGATGACCACCAGGACCAGTAAGGCGAGGAGCAGAAAGGCTATGACGCCCGCTCCTATCATGGAGACCGAGATGACGTTCACTTGCTTGGCTTTGTTCTCTGTTGGAAAGACAGAAGGAGAAGATGGCTGCATGAGGCCAGGAGACACTGGGGCCACCTTAGGCTTCACTGCCTGGGCTTGGAAAGGGCCTTCAGAATGCTTTCAGCCAGAGTTACAGCACTACCTCCATCTGCATACAAATTCGGCACGGAGGAAATGCTGAAGCATTGGGGGCTTTTTATTCTAGGGGAAAAAGACAAATTGGCAAAGCACAATAGAATTTTACCAATTATTACAGTGTGGTAGAAGCGGATAGAGAATGGCTGCTTCCATACATTGTTGGATAATGCACTTTCAATGCACTATAGCAATTGTTTGCAACTAGGTTTCTCCATATTACTAGAACTCAGGTACGTATAGCCAAATAAATTGATGGGGAAGGAATCTTGATTGAAAGCAAGTCCACCATGTTACAGTCAGATATAGTATTTGACAACAAAGGATGAGATAGATGGCAACGGACATGAAGTTGAGCAAACTACGGAGGAGAACAGGAGGGCCTGGCGTGATGTGGTCCATGGGGTTGTGAAGAGTCACTCAACCGTGTGACTGAACAACAACAAATGGTATCTTTTGCCTAAATAAAACTCAGGCAAAATCAGCTTCATGTGTTTTACGGAGAAGCTGGTTGTGCACAGCACTGATAGGCTAGAAATGGATGGCATCACTGGTCTAGTCCCCCTGCTGTGGAATGGTGATGGCCCTGATGAGATAAGTAAATTCTTTCAGAGGGGGAAGTTGGGATGTGTGTGTGTTTAGTGAGGTGTATGACTAGGATCTGAGAAACCCACCTTCCCACTTGACCATTGAAGCTGATTGGGTAAACTTGGGCCAGTTATTTGCTCAGCCTAACCTATCTCACAGGGCTGTTGTTGTGAGGACAAAATGAGGGAGGAAAGATTGATGATGTAAGCTGTTTTACCCCTCCTCACTGGGGAGACAACTGGGGTATAAATGCCTACATATATAAATAACCCACCCCCAACGATACCTTTTATGTTGATGGTTGCTTCAGCCTCCTTGGTGGCAAAGCTGTTGGTTACTCGGCAGATGTAGACCCCTCCATCATCTACGCCAAGCGGTCTCTGGAACAGCAGGGTGTCCCCCTTTATTTTCACCCCACTGGGGAGTGCATCATTTTGCCTGGAAAGACAGCAGGTCAGGTCAGAAAGGAAACCAGAGGGGGAATAACTTGCTGGTGCTAGTGCCTGTTATTTTGCCGGGCCACGGAGTTTGGCTGCTCTAATGGTGCAGTTCTGGATCGGATCTCCCAAAGCCTTCTTCGTATATGAACACAAGAAGCGGCCTTATACTGAATCGGACCCTCGGTCCATCAAGTCAATATTTTCTACTCAGACTGGCAGCAGCTCTCTATGGTCTCAGGCAGAGGCCTTTCATATCACTTACTACCTCATCCTTTAAAGTGGAGATGCTGGGGATTGAAAGTGGGACCTTCTGCACGCCAAGCAGATGTGCTGCCACTGAGCCACAGCCCCTGCCCTATGCAGTACTGCACCCCTTGACTCCTGTAGGTTCAACACACAAACAAACTATCCCTCATTTCCAGGGACTATTTCATTGTCTGGTGTCTGTCTCTGGTGAATCTCTGTCCTTGTGTTTCAGTGTTGTGGATGCCAAACTGGGATACTGCTCATTCCTCTTCCATAACAAGCTGCAACCAGAATCTCAGAAATATTTTCCACAGCAATCCTTCATAAAAATGCAGCAGTGCCTGTCTCCACAGGAAATATCCTCCTGCTACATTTACTTGGAAGTAAGCCCTGTTCAGAAAAGCCTCTGCTTCTCCCTGTAATTCCCTCCCTTTGTTTTACAGCCTAATTAATAACTTCCCATTCTCTCTATGGCTGGCTATGGAATTCATGCATTAACTGGAAATTATTATTTGAAGGGTAGGGTTAAGTACTTCTATTATATTTGTCGCAAATTTGGAGGCTGAAGCTAGTGCAGAACACCGCGGCCAGGCTATTGATGGGCCTCCCTAAATGGGAGCACATCTGGCTGGTGCTGAAGGCACTGCACTGGCTGCCAATGGCATACCGAATCTTCTTCAAGGTGCTGGTACTTACCTTTAAAGACCTATATGGCCAGGGTCCGACATACCTGAGGGACCACCTTTCCCCATACATACCCCAGAGAGCACTACGGTCGGGGTCACAACATCATCTAACTACCCCAGGCCCTAGAGATGCCAGGCTTGCTGTTGCCAGGGCCAGGGCATTTTCGGTGGCGGCTCCTACCTGGTGGAATGAGCTCCCGAAGGAGATCAGGGCCCTGCAGGACCTGGTACAGTTCTGCAGGGCCTGCAAGATGGAGCTCTTCCACCAGGCTTTCAACTAGGAGCAGCCCACCACTACCACCAACTATCGCTATCACCAACATCGTGGTAATAGGTTGGCCCCCAGGAGATTGAGCCACAGCGTCATGGGAGACCAAGGTACCACTGAATTGGGACCCTAGTACCACAGCTTACTGCACACCACCTTAAATTGACTGAAGAATGACCATCACTGCGAGCACTTAATTGTATTTATTGTATTTAAGTTATGACTGTTTTATCCTGTTTGTAATTGTTTTGTACTAATTTGGCACTTGGTGCTGTTAACTGTGAGCCGCCCTGAGCCCATCCACGGGGAGGGTGGGATATACATTTAATATAATAATAAAAATAATTCCAAGAAAACTGATTGGTTGTTACTTTAATTTTATAATATAGCACAATTGCAAAATTACAAAAATAGTCAACTAAAAACACCAGAATGAGCAATAGCTTTGGCTGCAAAGTGGAAAGCAGTATGTTTAATCTCCCAAAACAAGAAGCAATAATTAATAATTGATTCAGGGATACTGCATACAACCATGAGAGAACAGAAAGTAATTAATAAAGCAGGAAAGAAAGGAGGAACTTTGAAAGGAACAGTAGTCCTGAAAAATCTCAATAGCATTTTGAACGTCGATACCAAACAGCCAGGTACTGTGATTGCATCTTAAGTGCCACAAAGGAGGGTCTGGAAAAAATGGGAGAACAACAGGGCAAACACTGGAAATGTAACAGATTACCACCCAATCTTACATTCATTCCCCACTCAGAATTTTGCAGTGTAATCCTGGGAAGAATTATACTCTTCTAAATCAATGGGCTTAGAAGGATGAAACTCTAGTTAGGATTGCACCGCTAACTTCCCAAGACCCTGGAAAGTAAGGTTGCCAGGTGCCCCCGACTACTGGCAGGGGATGGGGAGTAAGAGTTCCATATTTAGGTTGGGAAATTCCTGGAGATTTGGGGATGGAGCCTGGGGAGGGGAGGGACCTTGGTAGGGTACAATGGAGTCCATCCTCCAAAGCATCTATTTTCTCCAGGGGAACTGATTTCTGTAGTCTGGAGATAAACTGTAATTCTGGAGGATCCCCAGGTCCCACCTGGAGGCTGGCATCCCTACAGGGGAGAGATCTGAAGGCTGGTCATGCTACCTACTCACACTAGGGAATTTCACATTACCAAGTTTCAGCCGGTTTGAAGCCATTTTTGATTTGTCTTGAAGTAAACCGGTACAGGGCTGCCATTTCACACATGGCTTTCCCCTACCGGAAAAGAGCTGGATCAGAAGCGGTTTGGCAATTCAGACTGCACTGCTTTGTTTTCCCCCCGTTTCCCGCCCATGCCGTCTTTTTTTTTTTGTTCGCTTTAGAGCGCTATAGAGCTATAGCACTATAACACAACCTCAAAAAACAGTGATGGGATTCTGATGGGATCACTATGGCGCTGTTTTGATGTTGTGTTATAGCGCTATAGTGCTATAGCACTCTAAAGCAAACGTTTTTAAAAAAGCCGGAGATCTCCCGCACTGGCGAAAAACAGCAGGAAAAAGTGTTTCAGATCAGGGAGAAGAAATTGAAGACTACTTGGAAGCGGTTTACAGGTAAAACGATTCAGCCCCATTTCCTGAACAGGACAGAAGCGTTTGTGTGTGAAAGTACAAATATATTCCGGTAGGGAACCGGTTCTAAAATGGTTCTGTCTGAAATGTCAGAACAGAAACTGTTTGGGAACCATTCCTGAACCGGAATATATCGCCTGTCTGAAATTCCCTACTATTTTAACAAGTCATTTCTGTAAGCAAAAACCAGGACAAAATAGAGACAGTGATGTACCAGGAACAGGGGACAGGAAAAAAAGCTTTTCTGAGCTAGAGCTCACATTGACCAAATGGGCTCTTCTGCCTATGAAAGCGTATGCCACAATCAATATGTCCAGCTTGAGGGTGCTACAAGGCTCCTTCTGTTTCTGTGCTGCAACAAACTAACACGGCTACTCCAAAGGAATCTGGGACCAGAAACTAAGGACTGCCTGTGGCAGATAGGAACAGTTGGAGCATATGCTTGGGCTGGAGGGGAAGGCACTGCTCAGAAATCGCTTTTGCAAAAAGAAGAAACTCCTGGTCCAGATGCAGACAAATCTCTTTCTCAAAGCTTGCTCTTCTGCCCTTTCTGCTGCCTCCCCACCCCAACGTGTCCAGGCTCGTGATGGGAGGTGTGGGGAAGACAAAGGGGGGGGACACAGGAGGGCGGGGTCAGCCATGACATCATGAACAATAGGTGCTGAAATCAAAGGGATTCCTTCCTTTTTCCCACGGTGTCTTGCATGGCTTGAGCCAGCGCCAGAACATGTTGAGACACCACCCCAAATTCTGCATAGCATCAGCCAGCATCTGAGCCAGTTAGCGTGGCTCAGCCAGAAAAATGGCATCCTCTTCTTCCCCCCCGCCCCAGACACTCACGCAACTAACATATATAGATGCACAATTAGATGGCGAAACATGTCCAAATAGTCTTATTAAAAACACAGTGCTGTTCCTAATGGCATCACGCACACATGTGCTGCTATGTAAACATATACCTCATATATGCATCAGAATGTACAAAATAATAAAAATTATTGTTCACATTTACAATTATCCCCCCCCCCGAGTGCTTCAGATTTGCTCAGTAATCTTTACAACAGCCCTACAAGGTAGGCTGGTGTTATTATGCAGAGTCAATATTTTGTAGTAGTTCAACTCAGAGAATGGAGACTCCGATTCAAATTCCCCCTCGGACCAGGGAGCTCACTGGATGGCTTTGGGGTGGGTTAACTAATATAATCTATCAAATTGTTCCAGGTTGCTGGAGATACCAGGAAATGAAACTGGAACGTTCTGAATGATTTTATTTGTAATGCCCCCTCCCTCCAAGGAGCTCAGTGTGGTATATATATGGTTCAAGCAGGCCCCTTCCCATTTTATCCTCACAACAGCCCTTTCAAGTAAACTAGGCAGAGAGAAAGCAACTTCCCCAATGCCACCCATTGAGTTTCACAGCCGGTGGGTATTTGAACCTCGGTCTCCCTAGATCCTGATCCAACATTCTGCAGCTCTCAGTGTGCAGAGCGTGTGTTCTGCCGCTGAGCCACAGCCCCTCTGCTAATTTCAGGCCTGTAGCTGAGCTTAAAAATTCAGCCCGTCTCTGTGGGGCCTATCTGTACACTAACCTGTCACCAACCCATTGCTAGTTTTGCTAGGTCTGCACTTCAGGTGAGAGCAGGCAGTGGGCTGGAGAGGATCCAAGATCAACAAAGGCACTGACTCACACACTGTTCTACGGCAAAGCTTTGTCATCCAGCTGGGCGTAGTGATCCCCCCTCCCCTTCCCACTTGCCCTCAGAGCAGATTCACACAACCATCTTCGGCTCACTTTTGATATGTCGGGAAGTCAACTGAAGTTGACTTTACCGTGTGGTGACCACGTTGTGCACTTGTTATCAAGGTTCATGGCAACCTTTGGCTTAAAAAGAAGTGATTTGGGATGATACATTTCCTGAGGAAAACTGTTAAAGACCCTTAATCCAGGTGGCAGAACTACATTTCCCAGGGTTCTTTGAGAAAGATAGGAAAGCCATGACAGGAAAAACTAGCTTATGGGCCTTGTGACTATACACAAGACATTGTTTTATATTGAAGGATGCCCTGCCAAAGTCCACCTTAGCTACTACCCTCTCCTCTGACTTTCAGCGGTGTGTCAGCTTCTCAGAGAAGGGTCTGTCTCCACCCCCCTTGCTGAAATCCTTTAACTGGAAATGGTGGTGGAGACGAGACCGGGGTCCCGATCAGACGGCTCTTTAGATCTGAGTCAGGCACAAGTGCCTGGCAGATTTAAAGGTAATGTCCAGACATCAACATCTGGGAAACGTCCCTCTTCCATGAGCATCCCATTTTGCCTCGCTTCGGAACCATACTTATTAGATACTAGTTTAAATCTGGAGTTTTCAGTTCCCAACGGGCCAATTGTGGACTTACCCCCGTCTGATTGGACCAGCGCACAATCCTCCCATTGGGCGGCATTTAAAAAAAAATCTCTACATTCAATTCTGTGCATGCACAGATAAATAAGGACACAATTTCATGATTATGTCCATGCGCAAACCTTTTTTATAAAAAAAAAACACCTGCCGCGTGCGCCTTCTTCCATGGACACTGTCTAGACAGTCCACAGCGGAGGCAGCGTACGGTAAGACGATTCACTGTGGGGGCTGTCTGGTCATGCACTGACCCATTAAAAAGATTGGGATCAAATTACAGCTGGGCTAATGGCGGGATTAGGTGCCTGTCTGATCGGGACCTCAGCCTAGGAGCTTCCTCATACAAAACATGAGCTGTACTACTGAGCCACTCATCTCAATTTGTCCTCTTCAACTGGACACCTAGTTGGGTAATGGAGCAGGGGGGTTAAGCCTGCAATCATCTGCATTCATGAGGAGGTCAGTTTCTGCCTGTTTTCTGAGGTATTTATGCGGCTGCTAAGTTATTGGCATGCATTCCCTCTTCTTCCCACATGCACAAGAACACCCTAGTTTTCTTTGAAATGTCAGAAGTGGGTATCAAGGGACTGCAATCAGGGGCATGTCTCTGCTGCAAAGCCACTGAGTCACAAAAAAGCACAATATGTGGCACTGAGCATGGAAAACCTTAGCCCATGGGTTTTTTTAATGGTCAAGTTTCTAGCCCTTGTAGTTGCAGAGATATGTTAAACTGTGTGGCCAACCCTGCAGAAATCCCAGGCGTGACAAACCAATTCAGGAGGAAAAGGGGGCCTAACTAGATTCAATGAAAATAGCAGAGGTCTGCTAAGGTTCCCAACTCCAGCCTGGGAAATTACTGGAGATTTAGGGGACAGTACCTGAAGAGGGCAGGTTTTGGGGAGGGGCAGCAGCTCAGTGAGGACGTGATGCCATAGACTTCTTCCCCTTGAAGCAGCCATTTCCTCCAGGGAACTGATCTGTATGATCTGGACATTCCAGGAGAACTCCAGGCTGCCACCTTGAAATTGGTAACCCTAAACTCTGCTCCTCTAAAAAGAGTAAATTGTGCATGTCTGCATCTGTGATTGGAATTAGGACCATGTACGAAGAGCTGCATGAACATAAGAACATAAGAAGATCCCTGCTGGATCAGACCAGTGGTCCGTCTAGTCCAGCGTCCTGCCTCGCACAGTGGCCAACCAGTTCCTCTGGATGGTCAACAACAGGGCATTCAAGCTGAGGCCTTCCCCTGATTTTGCCTCCTGGCTCTGGGATTCAGAGGAATTCCCCTCAGTCATCATGGCTAGTTCAAATTAATAGACCTATCCTCCACGAATCTATCTAATCCCCATTTAAGGCTGTTTATTCCTGTAGCCATCACTACATCCTCTGGCAGTGAATTCCACTCTCTGTGTAAAGTCCATCTGTTTCATTGGATGCACTCAAGTTCTAGTATTTTGGGAAAGGGAGCAAAATTTCTCTTTGTCAACTCTCTCCACCTCATGCAGCATTTTATAAACCTCTATCATGTCCCCCCCTTAGTCGTCTCTTCTCTAAACTGAAAAGTCCCAGAGTCTACAACTTTTCCTCATATGAAGGTGCTCCAACCCCTAATCATCTTGGTTGCCCTCCTCTGTACATTTTCCACTCTG
Source organism: Gekko gecko (assembly GCA_029375565.1). NCBI lineage: Eukaryota > Metazoa > Chordata > Lepidosauria > Squamata > Gekkonidae > Gekko > Gekko gecko. The sequence continues at coordinate 24,900,094 of JAPDNY010000001.1, read as the reverse complement.
CAATGTCCTTTTGGAGATATGATGATCAGAACTGTACACTGTATTCCAAAGAAGGCTGCACCATAGGTCTATACAGGGGCATTACAATATTGGCCAATTTATTCTCACTCCCTTTCCAAATAATCTCTAACATGGTTTTTGCCTTTTTCACCCCTGCAGCACACTGGAGTGACACTTTCATTAAGCTATCCACTACAACACCAAGATCTTTTCCCCTCTCAGTCTCAGCAATTTAGCACCGCATTAGTCTATACTTGAAGTTGGGATTTTTTTGACCCAGTGTGTATCACTTTACACTTATCAACATTGAACGTCCTTTGCCACATTGTCACCCACTCACCCAGTTTGTGGAGATCCTCTTGGAGCTCTTCACAGTCAGCCTTGGTTTTCACCATCCTGAATAATTTTGTGTCATCTGCAAACTTGACCACTACACTACTCACCCCTAGTTCCCACTCTTTGCTTCCTGTCATGTAACCAGTTTTTAATCCATAAGAGAACTCGTCCTCTTATCCCATGACTGATAAGTTTACTCAGGAGTCTTTGGTGAGTACGCCTTGTAAAATGCATTTTGAAAGTCCAAGTATATAATGTCTACTGGGTCACTGTTGTCTACATGCTTGTTCACTTTCTCAAAGAACTCCAAAAGATCGGTGAGGCAGGATGTCCCTTTGCAGGAGCCATGGTTGATTTTCCCTCAGCAGCCTTTGTCCCTCGATCTGCCTAACAATTCTATCTTTGATTACAGTTTGTACTAATTTGCCTGGGACAGATTTTAGGCTGACTGGCCTGTAATTTCATGGTTCTCCTCTGGATCCCTCTTTAAAAATTGGTATCACATTTGCTGCTCTCCAGTCTTCTGCTATAGCGGCTGAATTTAGTGATAGTTTACATATACGAGTTAGTAGAGCAACGATCTCACGTCTGAGTTCCTTAAGAACTCTCAAGTGTATTCCATCAGGGCCTGGAGACATCATTTTTTAATTTCCCCAGCAGGTCTAGAATTTCATTTCTGGTCAACTCAATTCGGCTCAGTTATTCAGACTCCCTTCCTGAAAATAGGCGCTGTGGCATGGGTTTGTGCCTCAGACTTTTCACAGTGAACACAGAAGCAAAAAAGTCATTGAGCTTCTCTGCCATCTCTCCATCTTCCTTTAGCAGTCCCTTTATTCCCTTGTCATCCAAAGGCCCCACTACCTCTCTGGCTCATTTCCTGCTCTGGATATATTTTAAAAATGTTTATTGTTTGTCTTGACACTTTTAGCAAACTGCCCCTCAAAAATCTCATTTTTGCATGCCTAATTATTGACTTACATTTCCTTTGCCAGAGCCTGTGGTCCTTCCTGTTCAATTCATTGGACAGAACTTCCATTTTTTAAAAAGAAGCCTCTTTACTTTTTATAGCTTCCTTGACTTGCATTGTGAACCACACAGGCTTTGTTTTAGACTTGGCAGTGCCTTTCCTAACCTGTGGAATGCATTCTGTTTGGGCTTCAATTAGTGTGGTTTAAATAGCTTTTAAGCATCCTCTAGGGATTTGACTCTTGTTTTTCTCCTTCAGCTTCCTTTTTACTATTCCCCTCATTTTTGTAAAGTACCCTCTTTTGAAATAAAATGTTAGAGTTTTGGACTTTGGGGGTAACTTTCCATTGATATGAATGCTGAACTTAATAGCATTATGGTCACTGTTCCCAACTGGTGTAACAACCTCTATATCGCTCACAAGTTCTCGAGACCCACTCAGAACCAAGTCCAAAATCACTAACCCTTCTGGTTGGCTTTGTGACCAACTGTTCCAGTGCACAGTCATTTATGATGTCTAGGAATCTCATTTCTACAGCATGACTCGAGCACACAGTTACCCAGTCAATGTGAGGATAGTTGAAGTCTCCCAGTATAATAATATTATCTGCTTTAGTCACCTCCCTTATTTCCTTCTCCATCTCAAGATCAGCCTCAAGGGTTTGATCAGGTGGGTGATAGTACATCTCCACTTTTAAGTAACCCTTAGGGCCCAGTATTTCCACCCGTATCACTTCTGTTGGGGAGTTAATTCCTCGGATGTTTTCTAACTTATTGGATTCGATGCCTTCTTTGATGTACAACGCAACACCACCACCACCATGTCCCTCCCTGTCCTGCCTATAGAGCTTATTCCCAGGAATGACTGTATCTATAGATTTTCCCCATTCCACCATGTTTCTGAGATACCTACTATATCTAAACTGTCATTGAACACCAAGCACTCCACCTCCCCTATCTTGGCTTGAAGATTTCTAGCACTGGCATATAGACATCTATAATGGGTTTCTCTCTCCAGTAACTTGTACCTCCCTTGGCTCCTTGGTTGCCACACATGGCCCTCAGTCGCCATTGTGGCCTCACTCCCAAGTTCTATTACGCTCCTATCAATATTACCCTGAGTGTTTACACAAATAGCCCTTTGGACTGACTTGTCCCAAACTGAAGGCTCCCCAGCTCCCATCAACTTTTCCCCTGGGATTAGTTTAAAAACTGCTCTGAAACATTTATTATATTAGTTGCCGGCAGTCTGGTTCCCTTTTGGTTCAAGTGAAGCCCATCTCTTTTGTACCAGTTCAGCTTGTCACAGAAGGTTCCCCAGTGCCTAACAAATCTAAACCCTTCCTTCCAGCACCACTTTCTCATCCCCGCATTGAGGCCCCTGATCTGTACCTGTCTAGCTGGCTCTGTGTGTGGAACTGGCAGCACTTCTGAGAATGCTACTTTTGAGGTCCTGGCCTTTAATTTTCTGCCTAGTTACCTATATTTTTCCTCCAGGACCACACAACTATGTTTCCCAATGTCATTGGTGCCAACATGCACCAAAACTGCTGACTCCTCCCCAACACTATCAACCTACCTAGATAGTGCATGATGTCTGCAACCTTCACACCAGGCAGGCAAGTCACCATGCAGTCAAAACGCCTGTCACAGACTTCACTCTCTCTATTCCTAATGATCGAATCATCTACTACCCCAGCCCTCCAGGGGTATCCTTGGTATGAGAGGATATTTGTCTGTTGCCCAAGGAAGGGGTCCCTTCTAACTGATGCCCTCCGATATCAAGACTCTCACTCTCCACAACAGCAGAAGAGCTGTCAGCACAGGAGTGGGACTGTTCTGGTAAGTCCCTGAGGGTCTCTTCCCCAAACCTCTCTCTTTGCCTCAGTTTCTCCAGGTCTGCCACTCTAGCCTTCAGGGAATGAACCCACTCCCTGAGAGCCACGAGCTCCATGCAGCAAGCAGTTTACCTTTTGAGACAGGCAAAGAACCATTGTGACTAAATGGAAGATTCATATTCAGAAGCAGTCAGCCTCTGAATCCCAGCGCCAGGAAGGTATACTGTTGTTGGCCCTCCAGGGCAACTGGTTGGCCTGCTGTGTGATACAGGATGCTCGACCAGGTGGACCACTGGTCTGATCCAGCAGGTCTCTTCTTATGTTCACTGTCTTGATCAGGCCTGTTATGGCTGTCAGGTGGCAATGACGTGGCTAAGTTCTGAGATGGCAGAATGATCTGCCCCTCTTAAGACTGCAAGTGGAGAAGAATTACATACTGGAAGACTCCTCTACATTAGGAATAAGGTTGCCGGCACTGCATCAGCAAATGCCAGGAGATTTTGACAGCAGTGTGATGTCACTTCTGGTTGACGCTCTAGGAATTTCCCCAGTCTCTGTTGTAAGGACCAAAGAGACATAGGGAAATTCCTAGAGCATCTCTTTGGAAGCCATTTGCCAGCCATTTTTTCTCCCACTCCTTAATACCTTGAGAGTGGGGGACTGGGGCTGAAGGTGAGGGTTTAAACACCATAGGTAGGCAAATGGCATGTTTAGTTATGAATACCCTGTAAATAGAAAACTAGAACAGGAAGAAAAGAGAGAGGGTTGGGCCTTTCCCTACCATGCTAGTTTCTTTTTCCATGGAGATCCTGATGTAAAGGAATATGTAAAGCTGGAATCCATCCACCTGCAGCCTGAAGTGGCACAATCCTTTCCTCCCACCACCTCAGTTCCCTGTGACCTCATTCTTCTAGGCTGACAACCGCCTCAAGGGGGGGAAAATGTCCTGTCCCTTTAATGGAGGTTCAATGGGATGTAATTTATCAGGTGATATTATTTACCTGTCCTTTATGAAAAGCTCAGTTGCCCATTTCTACACATTAAATCTCTATGAATGGGTCAGGACATGTTTCTCCAGGCTGGCTGGCAGCCCTGCGGGAGTCTTAGGACGCAATGATTAGTCTTTAAGGGGCACCTGGAATCCGTTTTTTATTTTACAAAATAAGAATACGGTACAGTTGCACAACCAACTTTGCAGGTTGCAGAATTCAGCCTTTCTTGGCACTGAATTGTGTTTATGAATCATAACTCCCCCTTTAAGTGCAGACCCGACACTTTCTGTTTTAAGAAGTTTGTTAGCTCAGCAGCCTAGGCCTTCTGCCAAACTGCCATGGTGCAGGAGGAAGCAAGAGTTTTTATTTCTTTAACCATTCTGGCAGGTCATACTGTGTGCCTCTGTGCATACTACAGCTGCCAGCTCTGGGCTGGGAAATACCTGGAGATTTTGGGGGGTGGAGCCTGAGGAGGGCAGGGTTTGGGGAGGGGAGGGCAGAGACTTCAATGATGTATAATGCCATAGAGCCCACCCTCCAAAGCAGCCACTTTCTCCAGGGGAACTGAACTCTGTCTCCTGAAGATCGGTTGTAATACCAGGAGATCTCCGGCCACCAGGGGAAGCTGGCAACCTAGTGCGTACACAGACTGGTTTTTCCCAACTTGAAACAAAGCCTTGTTTGGGGGGGAGGGGTACTCCCCAAAAGAAAATGAAGGCAAAGTATCTCTGGGCATGTGCAGAATGCCATTCCCCTATGGAAGGAAGCTGCTTTTAAAAAATCAATTTGACTTAAAGCATGCAGAGACTACACTTCGCCTATTGTAGGGTACAGTAATTGGATGTGGGGGGAAAGTCCTTATCAGAATGAAAACAACAAATTTATATCACCTGTTTTTGTTCTGGCCAGAAGCATGAAATTCTGGGCAGGCCAGCCAAATGTAAAGAGGCCCAGATTTCCTGTTTTTTGTATCTCATCCTCTTGTCTCTCAGAGGGCAGACGGACTTCAGAGAACCTAATTCTGTCGTCCCCCCGCCCCCTTCCAGTTCTATGCAAAGCTTCATCAGTCCAGCCCCCACAGCCCTGCTGAGCCGGCTGTTTTTTCTCACTCACCACAAAAGTCGAGAAAGGCTACGAGGTGTATTTTTCGCCCCGGGCTGCTTCCCCGAAACCCACAGCAAGTCCCAGCTGGTCCCTCCAGCGCAAAAAGGTCTTGAGAGACAGCCAGGAATTGCTGGGTGATGATGAATAAGTGGTGGAGGAAGATAAACCTTCTCCGCAAGAGCTGACCCAGATCAGGCACATGGCTGGCTGGGAACGGCATGGCAGGTCGGACATTGCTGTGGCTGTGGGCCGCTGCACCCATCTCGAGGAAGGAAGGTGGAAAAAAGAATGGCAGGTGCCTGGGGCGTAAGAAAGGAAGGAACTTGCCAACCATTTGCGGGACATCATGGGGGGAAAAATGACAGCTGTCTCCAAGACAATGTCTGGGGAGCCAAGGCAGGCACCCCAGGCTGACACAGGAGAATTCTGTGCTGCTGCAGACAGGTGCAATCCTGAATTTGCAAGTTGTGAACCTGTCGTCGGCCTAGGGACTACCTGTGAGGGCAGGGAGGGACCTTCACCCCTTCCCATCCAAGTTGATTCAGGGGAGTATTTTGGGCTGCAGAGAGAGAGAGGAGGAGGAAGCGGCAAGGAAGTCTTGCTGCTACAGTAGCCAACTCCAGGTTAGGAAATTCCTGGAGATTTGGAGGTGGAGCCTGGGGAAAGCAGGGTTTTGGGAAGGACCTCAGTGGGGTATAAAGCTACAAGAGTCCACCCTCCAGGAGAGCCATTTACTTAAGAAGAAACTGATCATTGTCTGGAGATGAATTGTAATTGTTGGAGAGCTCCAGGTTCCACCAGGAGACTGACAACCAGGGCCGTAGCCAGGATTTTGTAATTCAGGGGGCTTTTAAATAAGTTGGGGGGCACTGATGTCCCAACATTAAAAAACAAAATTTTAAAAACTCACTTTTGCAGCGTTTGCAATCCGCTTGCCTGCGCGGGGAAGCAAGCTGCACTTTGGGAAGGGGCGGTGGTGGGCAATCCTCCAGGTGGCCCAGAGAGTTTGGGGGCCTGGGGGCTGCATGGAAGTCAGGGGGCCTGGGGGCTGCATGGAAGTCAGGGGGTCTTGGCAGGAAGTCAGGGGGCCAGGCCCCGAAATGCCCCACTGTAGCTACAGGCCTGCTGGCAACCCTATCTCTGTTGGTAGAAATGCTCTGTTAGATCCAGACCACTGTCTCTACAATTGTGTGCTCCACCGTGGACTATTCTGAAGGTCACACTGGTGGTGGAAAGTGCCGTCAAGTAACAGCTGACTTATGGTGACCCCACATGGGGTTTTCAAGGCAAGAGACAGTCAAAGGTGGTTTGCCGTTGCCTGCCTCTGCACAGCAACTGTGGATTTCCTTGGCAGTCTCCCACCCAAATGCTAACTAGAACTGACCCTGCTTAGCTTTTGAGATCTAACAAGATCAGGCTAGCCTGAACCATCCAGGTCAGGGTGAAGGTCGCATTAAGGAAGGCAAAGTTAATTCCCCAGACCGACTTGCTGGCATAACGGTGGAAGCGCTAGCTGATCCTCAGCCATGCTGGGGGTGCAAAGCTTTTATGCCACAACCCACCCACCCCGCCCCAAAGCACTGCCCTTAGAAATTCTCACAGCTGGGGGAAAGTTGGGAAGTGAATAAAACTATTATTTGCCTATAGTTGGTTTTTTAAAAAAATCTAATGGATTATCCGGGTGACTGCAATTTCTGTTTAGGAAGAGAGTGTAATTACCACTTATGGCTCTTGTAAATGGTTACTTCGCTGATCTTGTATAATCTGAGCGTTGCCTAGAAATATCAAAGACTGTATCACTAGGATCTCATTGCCCCTGGATTCCACTGTTTACACGTCTTCCTTCTATACCTAGAGCTGTAAGTGCATTTGCAGATGACGTTTCAGCCTTTAAAGTGCTGAAGGGCTCTGTTGTTTCTTTTCTACATTTTTAAAAAATCAATATTTCAAAACAAACCTAATTCAGTCCATAAATTGCAAATTGCAGGGATGTGGAACCTCAATTTGTCTCAGGACTGTGCAGGGAAAGGTGAGGTTTAACACTTCAAATTCCAATTGGTTCCACTGTTTGAAACCAGCTTCCCCACTAAGTTATTAGCATTTTAAAGGAGAAAATATTATTTTTAATGGAACATGATGAATAATCTTTAGTCTTCTTAACAAGTTGTTTGACGATAATAGTGCTTAGACAGTTGTACTAAACGTAAGAACATAAGAGAAGCCAATGTTGGATCAGGCCAAAGGCCCATCCAGTCCAACACTCTGTCACACAGTGGCCAAAAATACCAGGTGCCATCAGGAAGTCCAGCAGTGGGGCCAGGACACCAGAAGCATTCCCACTGCTGCCCCCCCAAGCACCAAGAGCATCCCTTGCCCAACACTGAAAGTTCCTTATATATACCTTGTGGCTATAGCCACTGATGGACCTCTGCTCCATATGTTTATCTAATTCCTTCTTCTTCCGTCGAGACCAAGCATTTTTGCGCAATATCCTCCATCTTCTTAGACGTTTCTGTCAGTTGCTTTTGTTGGCTGCTGAGGACACCTTCCATGCTAGTTAAAGTTTCGCTGATTTTCTGTATTTGAACCAGCAGAGGGTGCAGTAACTCACTTGTCTGTTGACTGACAGCAGGCTCTGGGGGGGTTACCCGGGCCGGAAGTCCCGCCTCCCTTCTTTTCCGGTTTAAAAGGGACCTTCTTCATGGCCGACATCTGTTTTATTTGTTTACTTTTTAAAAGTTCGTGACGCGTCCCTCAGGAGACCCGCTTACAATCAGGCTTCAGTAACACCCCAAAGGTATTTTCATCAACCCTTCTTTCCTTATAGCCCCCTTCGCTTTCTTTTAAAAGTCCCGCTTCTCACTGGGGGGGATTCCCCCTCCTCCCAAACGTTCATTCGCTCGAGGGGAAAGGATTCGGGTTTTCGCTTCAAAGTAAGACCTTCGACTCACGTTTCACCGCCGCTTCTTCTTTTGCTTTAGTTCATATCGCTGTTCCTCACTCCTGGAAGTCGGTGGCGCTGCTAAGTCCCATTACGGGCACAACGCAGCGGGGCCGATTGGGGCGGGGAGAAAGCCTCAATTTCCCGGCTGTCTGCCGGCAAAGAGGCTACTCCCCAGTGCGCCCCCGGTTCGGAGCCTTATCCTAAGGCTCACTAGGGTCTTTCGCATAAGCGAAGACCCCCCTGACTGCGTGTGGGCTAGCCGCCTCCGGGATCGTCCCGAGACGCGGCCGCCATTCGCAACGCCAGAAACTGAAACCTATCTAATTCCTTCTTGAAGCTGTCCATGCTTGTAGCCGCCACCACCTCCTGTGGCAGTGAATTCCATGTGTTAATCACTCTTTGGGTGAAGAAATACTTCCTTTTATCTGTTCTAACCTGACTGCTCAGCAATTTCATTGTGTGCCCACAAGTTCTTGTATTGTGAGAAAGGGAGAAAAGTACTTCTTTCTCGACCTGCTCTATCCCATGCATCATCTTGTAAACCTCTAATCATGTCACCCCTCAGCCGTCGTTTCTCCAAGCTAAAGAACCCCAAGCGCTTTAACCTTTCTTCATAGGGAAAGTGTTCCAACCCTTTTATCATTCTAGTTGCCCTTTTCTACACTTTTTCCAATGCTATAATATCCTTTTTGAGGTGTGGTGACCAGAACTGTACACAGTACTCCAAATGAGGTTGCACTATTGATTTATACAGTGGCAGTAGGATACCGGCTGATTTGTTTTCAGTTCCCTTCCTAATAATCCCCAGCATAGCGTTGGCCTTTTTTATTGCAGTTGCACACTGTCTCAACATTTTCATTGAGTTATCTACTACGACTCCAAGATCTCTCTCTTGGTAAGTCTCTGTAGTAGGTCCCTACTCAGCCACAAAGCTCCATGGGTAGCATTGGGGCAGTTCTCTCTCCCTACCTAGCCAGCAATGGTTGTGAGGATAAAATGGGGAAGGCATATGTGCTGCTCTGAAGTTTTAGGAGGAAAGGTGGGGTAAAATCTTATTAGTTTAAAAAACCACAACTGTGTATATTTCATCTATGTGCATTAGTGATTAGGAGCTACCATCCCTTAACTGGAGATTTAACTAGAGACTCTGGAGAGGAAAATGACAACTATTCAGCCTAAGGAGATGTTATAACACATTTCCCAAATGCAAAGACAGAAGAAAACCAGGCAGTAATTTATCAGGGATAATGATCAGAAAAACTGGGCGGCTGAAGAGTTTGTGATGTAATAAGTAAACCAACCTGAGGCCCTTCCCATTTCTAGAAAGAGACCTCCAAGACTGCACTGCTGTGCAAAGGATAAACGCTCACCTTGTCCAATTGTATGTAGGTGGAGGGTTCCCATCCCCAACGCATTTCAGGGAGGCTCCCTCCATTCCTGCGACCCAGTCCTCCTCTGTCTTATGACCCAGGACTGAAGCATCTGACAGATCTGCGAGAAGAAGAGAAGAATAAGTGTGGGGGGGAGATACCTTCATTTCATCCCCCAACTGCAACTGCCACCCCAATGTAGATGGTAAGGCTCCTTGTGCCTTTGGACCCTGCCTTAGGGTTCCCAGGTCCCGCCTGGCCACTAGCGGGGGGTGGGGGGTAGGATTGCCAGATCCAGGTTGGGAAACTCCTGGAGATTTGGGGATGGATCCTGGGGAGGACAGAGACCTCAGGTGGGTACAATGCCCTAGAGTCTACCTCCATGGCAGCCATTTTCTACAAGGGAACTGATCTTTGTAGTCTGGAGATGAGCTCTAATTCTGGGGGTCCCCAGGTCCCCACCTGGAGGCTGGCATCCTTATTTGTACTTCTCCCGTGAAAAAGACAGATGAAGCTGCTTAACAATGAATTAGACCAGAGTTCCCCAGTGTGGTGCCCATGGGTGTCAAGGTGCCCACCGACAACTGCCCTGGCACCTGCCAAGTGTTTTTAGAAAGTAGGCAGGGCCAGGTGGGGCTTTTGCCCAACGAGGCTTCTGATTGGCCATTGGATACTTGATTGGCTGTGCAGATTCTTAAAGTCGCTTTGGCAGCAGCTACCACCACAACACAACATTCTTCACTGCGTAACTGAAGATAAGCTGCAGAAGCCATTTTTGTGGCTGGCTCTGTCTTCTGAGGTAGCCATTTTGTAACCGCCATTTTGTGGCTGCACTCACCATGCTGTGACAGGATTCCAAATGTGCCTACAGGCTCAAAACGGTTGGGGACCCCTTAGTTAGACCAGTGGTCCATTTAACTTAGTATTGTCTACTCTAAATGGCAATTACTTTCCAAAGTCCAGGCAAAAAAAGAGTTTTCCCCCACACACACGCCACCCAAAATCATTATAACTGGAGATTCCAGGAACTGGGGGCATAACCAGATGGGTCATTTTTCCATGTGTACAGTTACAGGCACTTGTAATGGTCAAACTGTGACAGTCTTTAACTCGTCGTGACTGGGTTTCCATGACCTGACTTTGACTCACACAGTAACGCAGCAGCTATGAGGGAACTCGTTTCCCTGGCACACACAGCAGTGCACTTGGGAAACAGGTTCCCTTACAGCTGACATGTAACCATCTGAGTCAAAGTCAGGATGGGGGAACCCAGCCATGACGCGTTAAAAATTGTGATGCGTAGCTTTGCCCTATCAGTGTTTCTCTCGGTATCCTTAGAAGTAGGAAAGGAATCTGTCTTCTTCTCTGACAGTTGCCAAGTTTTATGTGCCCCCCCCCACAACTCCCAAATCTAATCCACTTGCCTCCATGTTCAGACCTTTCTCCTTCTGCTCATCTGCTGAGAATAAGGTTGCCAGCCTCCAGTTGGGCCCTGGAGATCCGCCGGAATTACAACTGATCTCCATATGACAGAGATTTGTTTATTTATTGGATCTTTACCCCGCCCTCCCAGCCAATTCCCCTGGAGAAAAAGGCCACTTTGGAAGGTAGACTCAATGGCATTATACCTTGCTGAAGTCCCTCCACTCCCTAAACCCCACCCTCCCCAGGCCCAACCTCCAAAGCTCCAGGAGCTGGCAACCCTAGCAGGGGAGATGGGAACAGGAAATGGGAGGGAGGTTTCTAGCCAAGCCCCAATCAGCTCCCTTTCTTTGCTCACCAAGTGCACACCCCCCCCCCCCCGCAGACAAGATCCACCTCTTTCACTTTTGGTTTGACCCACACTGCCAAGCCAACTGGGTGGCCAATGTTGCATCTGTCTTGAAGATAGGTGCTGCTGTGAATCCACAGCTGCAGCAGAGAGAAAAATGGCAGACAGGTCATCTGCTTCCAAGTATATTTCCTCGCAAAGAGATAAAGGTTTGAACTTGGAAGCAGTGGGTTAGATGCAGGAATCTTTGGGAGTGTAAAACTGGCTGTGGTTGCAAGATGAACAAAACAAAAAACCAAAGAGGCTGCCTGCTTTCATGCGGAAAGCATCACACCTGTTTAGTCCCTGAAATGGGACTTTCTGCCCGCAAAGCAAGTTCTGAGCCACAACTCCTGACCAATATTATAAGCTCCTGAGCTGTGCTGAGTCAGACCTTTGGTCCATCCACGTAGCTCAGTATTATCAAACCTTTTGACTGGCAGCAGTGGCTCTGTGCCAGAGAACAAATCTTTCCCAACCTGGTGCCTGAGATCTTTTTAACAAGAGATGCCTGGGACTGAACTTGTGATCTTCTGCATGCAAAGCAGATGCTCTACCGCTGAGCCAAAGCCCCTCCCCAGTTTCTGGCTGGCAGAAGTAGCTCCTAGGAGATACCAAAGTTACACTGATGTTGCTTTGGGGTTCAGACTACCTGACTGTCTGCTTGCTTCCCAACTACTCAACATAATATTCTTGACAGAGTAATTAACACAGCAATGGTGCACAACCTGATTAAAGAGGAGATAAATGTTTATTTAGGAATTAACATACTTGATAGGAAAAAGGAGACAGAGATAGGTTCCTAACTACATCTCTAGCTGAGAGAGAGGGTAAGACAGAGCGTGGCATTTCTGAGAAGAAAGAGGAAATTGCCCTAAGAGTAGCAATCTGGAGACAGGCGAGGAATGACACTTAACAGGAGAGAGAAGGTGCTGTCCTCGCTATTCTATCTAATTGTCTTATTGCTGTCTCCTGCAGGGTCTTCTTCTCTTCTTCTTTGTATGCCAGACATTGCCTTTTCTGACACCCCTTCTCAAGTTCTACAAAGTCCTCAAGATACACCTTCTTACATAGGCTCTCAAACTTTTCTCAAGAAAGTGGCTTGGTGAGTGCATTTGCAATCGTCTTATCTGTAGGACAGTATTCCAACTCAACAAGCCCTTCTTCTTGCATGTTTCTTACTAGGTGATGCTTCACATCTATGTGTTTAGTTCTTGAGCTGATCTTCTCCATCTGTGCAAGTTTTATGCACCCTTCATTGTCTTCAAGGAGTTGTGCTGGTTTGGGTTCCTCTATCTCAAAGTCTTGCATTAGCTACGGTATCCATTTCAGTCGTCCTGCAGGCTTGTGCTGCAGATAAATACTCAGCTTCAGTTGGTAACTTTAGTTTCAGATGTGTGCAGTGCCATGCAGGTACTTTGCAAGTCTTTTGGCTGTATTCCTGTCTCTTTTGCTTGGCGATCCTGTCTTTCTGCATAACATGCCAACAGCTGCTGTGATATCTGGATGCGACAATGTGCTTATGTACAGCAGTCTTCCAATTGCTTCTTTGTACTGCTTGTTGTCAGGCAGACGTTCACTACTTCCTTGCTAGTCCAAGTAGTTTGTTTCCATAGAAGTGCTTGCTGGCTTGGCTCCTTTCCTATTCATGTAGTCCAGAAATTTTTAGGATTTTCTGCTTCTGATTGAGAAGATACTTACATCTTCCTCTCATTCTACTTGTATTCCAAGATAGTAGTTGATGTTTCCTAATTCTTTCACTTCTACTTCTTGATTCAGATGTTGAATTCAAACCTTTCCTTGGTTATCATTTGATTAAGTTTCTCGTTCCAACATCTCGCAGCCTGTTTCAGTCCTTAGACACTCTTTTGCAGTTTATGCACAAGTTGCTTGTCTTTGGATTGTTCAGATCCTGGTGGCTGTTCCATGTAAATATCTTCCTTTATTTCTTCATGTAGAAAAGCAGTCTTTATGTCCAGATGCTCCACATGCATCTTCCTTGCTGCTGCCATGCTCAAGAGCATTCTTATTGAAGTGGCTTTTCTCTATGTTTCTGCTTCTTCTGCAGGTTTTCTTGCTATGGCTTCCCATGTGGAAGGCTCAAGTATAGCTTCTGCCTTTGCTAGATAAGAAAGTCTCCTTGGTGGTACTCCTTTGATGTAGTTGACCGTCTAGTTGACCATCTCACACTTGTCTCTGTAGCCCCTTCTGGTCCTTTAGGCTTCTGCCAAGCGTGTTGTGTGTTGTCCATAGTGCTCAGATGCACTGTTTCTCTTTGCTGTGCTTCATTTTTCTCTGTTAGGGTAGATTCAGTGATGTCTACTTTCTCCTTATTTCTCAATTTCTCCCTTTCATCAATGTAGATTATATTGCAGATCTTGGCTGTTTCTATTTCTGGGTTGAGGATTCTCTATCCTTTGCACCCCAGAGCATAGCCTACAAAAATGCCTTCTTCTAAGATCCATCTTGGTCTGCTTTTCTTTAGGAATGTAAGTGTAGGCCTTTGATCCAAACACTGTGGATGATTCTGGCTGGGTTTGTGCCCATACCACAACTGCTGGTACCTTTAGTAAGTAATCTGTTTTGCAGGTAGATAGCAGTGTTGATTGCTTCTCCGTGATACTTGTCAGCTAGCTCTGCCTCAAAGAGCATACATCTGCACATTTCAGTGAGAGAGCGATTTTTTTTCTGCCACACCATGCTGCTTTGGAGTGTATGGGACTGTAAGCTCTGTTTAGACAAATAATTCTTCATTTCATGTCCCATATATTCTCCTCTATTATCAGTGGAGATTGCTAGTGGCTCTCTTTGATATCTGTTACTGACCATTGCCACATATGCTTTAAATTTTTCCAGCACTTGCCTTTTCTCTTTAATTAGGTAGGTCACAGTATATCTTGAAAAGTCATCAATAAAAGTCAGCACATATTTATTCCCACCAGGGGTTTGAGTTTTCATTGATCCACAAACATCACTGTGTATCAGCTCTAGGAGTCGCTGGGTCTGGCTTGTCTCATGCCTTATGTTAAAGCTAGGTCTCACCCCCTTCGATTGAATGTAATGCATACATTTTCTTTCAACATCACATTTGCTCATACATTTGTGTGCCTTTAGTTAAATTCTGGCTTTCATGTTGGCTAATTGCATAATTGTGTCTGTGTCCCAAATGCCTGTGCCATAGCCAAGAGCATTTCTTGGAAACAATGTTTGGTAAGGTTTGCTTTCTGCATGCAAGTCTCAAGAGCATATAAATCCTGATGCACTTTGCCAGTTGCAGTTAACTGTCCCCTCTCTCTGATATGGCATTTTTCTCCAAAAGATGTAATCATGCCTTTCTTCATAAGAATTCTCACAGAAACAAGATTATTTGCCAGTTCTGGGACATAAAGGCAATCTTTGACAAGGATGTCTTGGCTCTCTCTGCTAGGGAGTTTGCATTTTATGGTTCCTGAGCCAATACCTTCTGCTATTACAGACCATAAGAACATAAGAGAAGCCAATGCTGGATCAGGCCAATGGCCCATCTAATCCAACACTCTGTCACACAGTGGCCAAAAATACCAGGTGCCATCAGGATTACAGGGCAATCCGAAGAGCACTTTTGTGGGAGTAAGCCCCACTGAATAACATAAGACTTGTTTCTGAGTAGAACTGCTTAGGATTGCTCCCTAAATGTCTTTCTTTTCTTCATCTAACATTTCAAAGAAAACTTTATGAGCCCACATGTGGGTCATGTAGGCACTGTCCAAATACCAAATATAAATTTTGTGGCTTCTTGTGTTAATATAAAACATTTCTTTAATGGCTACCCCTTAAATATTTATTTATTTATTTATTTATTTATTCAGCTTATATACCACTCAGACCCCCCGGGGGGTCTCAGAGCAGTTTACACAGTATATATAATCCTTCCTAACTAGGGCCACAATGAAATGGGGGAGGGACATCCTACCGGCACCCTGAGCAGGGCTTCCTGTTTTTTTTTTCTTCCTTCCGGCGGGGCTCCAGGTGTAGGAGCCTGCTGCAGCCTTGGTGCACTTTCGAGCCCCCGGCGTAGATCTTCCCTTCCTGGAACTTCCTCGCCATTTCCCTCCTTTGCTTTGGGAAACACTTTCCTCTGCTTAGTGGTAAAACAATGTGGCCTTGACCCTGGACTTCCTCAGTGGTCTCCCATTCAATTAGTAACCAGAGCCAACCCTGCTTAGCTTCTAAGAACATAAGAGAAGCCAATGTTGGATCAGGCCAATGGCCCATCCAGTCCAACATTCTGTCACACAGTGGCCAAAAATACCATCAGGAGGTCCACCAGCGGGGTCAGGACACCAGAAGCCCTCCCACTGTTGCCCCCCCCAAGCACCAAGAATATAGAGCATGACATGCCCCAGACCGAGAGTTCCTACCTATACCTTGTGACTAATAGTCACTGATGGACCTCTGCTCCATATGTTTATCCAATTCCCTCTTGAAGCCATCCATGCTTGTAGCCGCCACCACCTCCTGTGGCTGACAAGATCAGACTAGCCAGAGCATAACATAACACATAAAACACCATATATAACACCATATGTAAAATGGTGCTGTTCCGCCAGGCCTTTGGCTGAGATGGCGGGTGTCCAGTGAAAAAGTTGACCTCCCTGGCTGAAGTTCACCAGCTCAATGTGGCCCAGATCAAAGAGACCTAGTGGCACCAGCTCTGGAGATTGTGCGTATAACCAAATAGTGCAATCTGTTTTTAAACTGTTGTTCTCGGGGTCATTTCGAGGGGGGACGAGCAGGAATGGCATTCCGGGAGTAACAAGCTTAGGAGTAGGGAACCCAGGCATGCCCTTTGCTTCCCCAGCCAGCCTGCCCACCACAGTGGGTTGGCTGTGGAAGGGCAGGCAGGCAGACATGCCCCCTTTTTTGCCTGAGCCTCTCCGCTTTTGCAGAGAAACTTGGGGAAGTGTGGGCATTTAAATGGGGAAGGGAAAGAAAGGCATTTTAAACATGCCTTGGTTCCCTGCCTGATCTTCTCCAGGTGCCCCACAGCCGCATATGGGGTGTGGCATATGCAGATAAGTTATGCTAATGAACTCCTGCTCCTCTTTTTCTACAAAATGACCCCTGGTTGTTCTTAACTATTTTAAATTGTTTACTAATGTATTTGTATTCTGATGTCAAATGGATTTCTGATCCACCCTTAGCCTACTTGTGGGGACAGCAAAATATAATTTTGAAAAATAAATAAATAATAATAAATATTTCTTTAGTCCACTAGTCCATCTAGCTCTGTACTGTCTATTCTGACTACAAAGTCTCAAGAAGAAAAGGGGCTCCGAAAATATCAGATACCCTTCAATTAGATATGCTGGAGACACAGCAGGGACAAATAGGGTTGCCAGATCTCCCCTGGCCACTAGTGGGTAGGGTTGCTAGATCCAGGATGGGAAACTCCTGAAGATTTGGGGATGGAGCCTGGGGACAGACTTCAGTGGGATGCAATGCCATAGGGTCCGCCCTCCAATGCATCCACTTTCTCCAGGGGAATTGATCTCTGTAGTTTGAAGATGAGCTGCAATTCCAGGGGATCCCTGGGTCCCACCTGGAGGCTGGCATCCCTAGTGCCATGGAGCCTTCTCTACGCAAAGCAGGTGCTCTCCAGAGTGGCTGCTTCTACATGGAGGTTCTTCTCTGCTTTCACTTCCAAGAGAGCTTCCTCCTAGATGGAGCATCCACATGACATCACGCTCTTATCATCCTTTCCCAGTCCTTGGCATGCTCTTCCCCAAGCCTTCTTTTCTGCGGTCTTTTTGGGAAGAGCACTGGAGTTATCACGCCATCTGGACAGGAAAGAGGCCATTTTCCAAGGACCTGCCCACATCAACGGGGCCAGCATTCCTTGAGGTGGGGCAGCTGCCAGGACCTGGGCCTCCAGATGGGGCCCACTGCCAGAGATCTCGACACCTGCCCTTCCCCATCCTGTTCACCTGTGTTTTGTCATCGGCACTGCTGGCTGCACATGCTCCCCAGCACTGGCTATTGTGCCACTCCCAGCCACAAAGCCTACCCAGCACAGACAGGGAAAGGGCATAGTTGTGGGCATGGGAAGTGGGGAGGGCTTGGGTGTGAGAAGGATGCACAGATGGGGGTGCACAAGTGAGTGGACGGGAAGGGAGGCAGAAGCAGAGCAGCCTGGTGGGCAGAGAGGGAGGGGGCTCCTGGATGCTCTGTGTCCAGGGCCCTTCCAAGACTCAAATCCAGCTCTACGCATTGACACCATTGTCCTTCCACTAGCCCACTGCAGTTGCTATTTCCTCTGCTGACTCCCCAGAAGGATTTGTTTATTAAAAATTATAATAACCGTATAACTTTAGCAGTGATTTTTTTAAAAAACCAAAGTCTTCTGGTGGTGCAGTGGGAAAAATGCAGATAAAAAGGCATCTAAGGAAGATAAGTACACAGAAAACTCCTGTACAGATGCTATGTTGCCGGTAGAAATGCCTTTGTTAGGCACAGGGGATGGGCTGTGGCTAGTGGCTCAGTGGTAGAGCATCTGCCTCGAATGCAGAAGGTCCCAGGTTCAATCCCTGGCATCTCCACTTGCAAGGATCTGGTAGTAGGTGATGTGAAAGACCTCTGCCTGAGATCTGGAGAACCTCGGTGAGACTGAGTAGACAATACTGACTTGGGTGGACCAAGGGTCTGATTCAGTGCAAGACAGCTTCATGCATTCATGAGTATTCACTACGAGAATGAATGCAAATCGGAGAATGCCGTGAGGATGACATCAGGCGAATATATCCCAGCCTGAGTCATGGTCCCTCCCATAAAGGTACAAGCTCCTTTCCATCATGTTTGTCCAGCCCATGCATTACTCCCAGAAGTGTTGCACCACACCAGCCAAGCACTCCATGTCAGGGCTGAGCTGGGATTCCCCACTCTGCCCCCCCAAAACACAGCCCAGACCCCAAACCCAATGCAGTGATGACCGATGAGAAGAATTCTGAGAATCTGGAGAAATAAGAAAGGTCCAAGCAACCTAGACAGAATGGCTGAGCAGCAAAAGGCTTGAGAAACACATAGCTGCAAAGGTCACAGAGGAAAACAGGGGTGGTAGCCCAGCTCAGAGCAGAGGGTCAGGTACCTACATGACACGTTGAGTCTGTGCGTGATCCTTTTCTGATGCTGCAGTCCTGGGTGGGAGACAACACAGGTCAGCAGCTGGCCATGCATCTTCCTCCCAGGGACCACGTAGTACTCAATGGTGACAGATGCTGAGCGGGGATGTGAGGAGCGGCGAGTCTCATTCTTGCCAGCCACTTCTGTCTCCCAGGTCACGTTGGGCACCGGGTTCCCTTCTGCGGTGCACGAGGCGGCCAGAGTACGACCCTGCCCTTCTTCCAAAGGGGGGCCAGGGTTTAGAGTTGGCAGCGGGGGCACTGTAGGAGGAAGTAACCAAGCTGTGGTGAACCACAAAGTGGACACAAGTGTTACGAGAGGGCTGTGGGGTTCAGGACTGAAGAGAGGGAGGAAGGGAGAGAGAGATGGAACGATTCACATTTTAACATGTGGACTTTGCATCACATATGCCAGCTCTGGGTTGGCAAATACCAGGAGATTTGGGGGGTGGAGCCTGAGGAGGGCAGGGTTTGTGGAGGGGAGGACTTCAGTGGTGTATATTGCCATAGAGTCCATTCCAAAGTGGCCATTTTCTCCAGGGGACGTGATCCCAGGAGATTTCCAGCCACCACCTGGAGAATGGCAACCCTACATATGAGCTAGGAGTTCTGTCCTGCTCAGTTGCACACGGGCCCAACTTAGATTTCAACTTTGGCACTGTGGAAATGGGGCTTGGCTTTTCCCCCGCCTTGCATCTCGTGATCTGCAGGGGCTCTAGGGAGCCAATATTTACCCTATGGGGTATGCAGTTGTATTCATTTATTTACTCGCTTCATTTATACCCTGCCCTTCTCCCCAGTGGGGACCTAAAGTGGCTTACCTCCATTTTATCCTCACAACACCGCTCTGAGGTAAGTTATACTGAGAGTTTGTGATTGGCTCAAGGTCACCCAACCAGCTTCCATGGTAAGTTTGACCAACCTCTAAGTAAAACCTGGAGATCTCCCAGAATTACAGCTGATCTCCTGACTATAGAGATTAGTTCCCCTGGCCACATTATACACTGCTGAGGTCCCTCCCCAGGCTCTACCACCCAAAAAATCTCCAGGAATTTCCAACCTGGAGCTGGCAACCCTATTCCATGGCAGAGCAGAAATTCAAACTTGGGAGTCCCAGATCCTGTCTGACACTGTAACCACTACAACTATACTGGCTCTCCTGATGACTACATGTTATTTTCCCCATTGGGGAAAACAGTGGCTCCCTGGGGCTGTTTCAGATCAGGAAAACAGCTCAGCAAGGAAAAGGCTGAAACACCCATTGCATGTACCCCACTGTCCTGATCCTAGTCAGGCCTGGGTACCACAGAACTCCTAGTACACGAGTGATCCATATAACATGTGAATCAGCAGATACCTCTTGTCTGCATCCTCCAGCAGGTATGATTAGCAAAGAGGAAAGGGTTGCCAGCTCTGGGTTGAGAAATACCTGGAGATTGCAGGGAGCAGCCTGGAGAAGGTGGGGCTTGGGGAGGGGAGGGACCTTAGCAGGCTATGATGCCACAGAGTCCACCCTCCAAAACAGCCATTTTCTCCAGGGGAACAGATCTCTACAGTCTGGACATCAATTGTAAAAGCGGGAGATCTCCAGGCGTCACCTGCAAGTTGGCAACCCAAGGGGACGGACTTACTGTCTTTCTACTAAGAGTGACTAAATCTGCTCACAACTGGCCACTTCATTGGCCTGTTTGCAGGGGCAGATTGGCCATTAGGGCCCAGGGTTTTTTCCTGGGGGAATGCACCATAACAGAGTTCTGGAACCTCTTCGACAACATTCTTTCAAAAATGTTTAAAAGTTCATGAGTTTTCAGTATGCGGACTGAAAACTTCATTTCCCTCTTGAAATTCCCGGCACCTGTTAAAAAAACACACACCACCACCACCCTGATTAGGGCCATTGGGAAAAGTCCTGATGGGATGATGGCCTGAGGCCTACCCTCCATCAGGGCTCCAGGCAAGCTGAGACTCTTCACGTCTTGTCCAAGACAGCCTTGCATGAGGAAAGGACAGTCTTAGCTAGCAAGCAGCAACCCTGGGCACCCACAGCTGCCACCTGCCAGTCCTGCCTCCATGAGGAGAGCATGGTGAGGCCCTTTTCCTAGGCCATTTTGGTTTCCCAATCTACCACGGGTTCTTTGTGGCAATCTGTGGTCACAACAGAGCACTGGTTCTTTTCGCAAGGAGGCTTTCCCGAGGTTCAGGGGCCAAACTACAGAAGTTTTCCTTTGAACTTCCTCTCATGTTTTCCATTTGTTGAATTTCTGTGTTTTCCTCAATGTTTCTCTGGGTCTGTTCAGATGGGCAGCTAACCCTGCCATTAGCCCGTCTCTAATTTGATCCTGATCTTTTAAATCCGTCATCGCACAACCAGACAGCTCTCCCAGGGAATTGTCCTATCACGTGCTGCCTCTGGTTTGGATTGACCAGACAGCGTCCACTGAAGGAGGCAAGCACGGTGGTTTTTTTTAAAAAAAAAGTTTGTGCAAGCGAATAGGCATTACATTGTGTCCTATTTTATCCATGCATGTGCGGATTCGAGATTTTTAAAAAATGGCGCCCATTCGGGTTGGTCTGACGTCAGACCATCCCGAACGGGCGCCATTTTTAATTGCGTGCTGGAGTGATCAGACGGGGAAAGTCCGCAATTGGCCTGTTGGGACAAGAAAACTCCAGATTTTAACTAGTATCTATTAAGTATGGCTCCGAAGCGAGGCAAAACGGGATGCTCACAGACGAGGTATGTTTCCCAGATGTTGCTGTCTGGAAATTACATTTAAATCTGCCAGGCACTTGTACATGGCACGGATCTAAAGAGCCGTCTGAACAGAGCCTTAGTGACTATTTCCACAGTAGTGAATTCTCTGCATCGATGTTTTAAAAACTGTGCATTATGTGAAATTTTCCACAGTAGATTTTTTTCTCACCAGGCACAAACCCAAAGTCTTCTCCTTTTTATACCACATTTTTGGAATCCCCAGTTTTAGCGAGTTCTGGAAATGCAGGGTAAGAAGGAGAAAAATTCGGGTTTGTGACTAGTGAGGAAAAATCTACTGTGGAAAATTTCACATAACGTGCAGTTTTTAAAATGTCAATGTGGGGAATTTCACTACTGTGGAAATGGCTTGTGCCTTCTCTGATCAGGTTTAAGAACAAATGGAAAGGTGAGGAAAACTGCTGCAAGCCAGAATCTAAACCATGGGGAAACTTCTGTATGTAAGCAAAAAAATGCCAGGAAATCCAGTCACAGATTTCCCACACAACGAGATTAGGCAACCCTGAGTAGAAAGGATGTCTGGGATGAGTGACATTCTTGCTGCCCCAGTCCTATGAATGCGAAAGGCCTGCCAGACTGTCAGGAACATAAGAACATAAGAGAAACCAATGTTGGATCAGGCCAAACACAGCCCACCTGTGTGTGGGGGGGAGGGGTTGATTTTAAATTTCTCACCCTGCTGTTTCAACCCCCTGAGTCTCTGTATCAATTGTGGGGCCCTGATTTGGACTGGGACCATGGTGTGTCGGAGGAGAAAGGGCTTCACCTTTTCCCCTGCACCATTTCACCAAGCCAAATTGGTACTATTTGAAGGAGGAGGAGGAGGAGGAGGAGACTGGATTTATACCCCGCCCTTCACTCGGAGTCTCAAAACGGCTTACAACCTCCTTTCCCTTTCTTTCCCCGCAACAGAGGTAGGTGGGGCTGAGAGAGCTCTTTCGAGGACTGCTCTTGAGAGAACAGCTCTGAGAGAATTTGTTTTTTGTTTGTTTTTTAAAAAATGACAAAGGTTTATTCAAGGTTTTC
The DNA here is from genome assembly GCA_029375565.1 of Gekko gecko. NCBI lineage: Eukaryota > Metazoa > Chordata > Lepidosauria > Squamata > Gekkonidae > Gekko > Gekko gecko. The sequence continues at coordinate 24,877,778 of JAPDNY010000001.1, read as the reverse complement.
AACATGTAACAAAACAAGAATATAACAACAATACGATGAGAAGAACAAAAGGAATAACATTTTCAAAATACTTAAGGAGGTAACATTATGCTCATTAACCTAACATCTATCTTGCTGCTAACTTCAGTTCATTGATGGACAATTTAAAAACTAATAAATCACCAGGCCCGGATGGCATTCATCCGAGAGTTCTGAAAGAACTCAAATGTGAACTTGTGGATCTCCTGACAAAAATATGTAATCTTTCTTTAAAATCTGCCTCCATTCCTGAGGACTGGAAGGTAGCTAATGTCACTCCCATCTTTAAAAAGGGCTCCAGGGGAGATCCGGGAAATTACAGGCCAGTCAGTCTGACATCGATACCGGGTAAGTTGGTGGAAACTGTTATTAAGGAAAGAATTAGTAGGCACATTGATGAACAAAAACTACTGAGGCAGACTCAGCATGGGTTCCGTAAGGGAAGATCTTGTCTCACTAACCTGTTAGTGTTTTTTGAGGGAGTGAACAAACATGTGGACAAGGGAGACCCAATAGATATTATTTACCTTGACTTCCAGAAAGCTTTTGATACAGCTCCTCATCAAAGGCTCCTAAGTAAGCTCAATAGTCATGGGATAAAAGGACAAGTCCTCTTGTGGATCAAAAACTGGCTTATAAATAGGAAACAGAGAGTGAGTATAAATGGGAAACTTTCTCAGTGGAGGGTGGTAAGCAGTGGGATACCACAGGGATCAGTACTCGGTCCGATGCTTTTTAACTTGTTTATTAACGATTTGGAATTGGGAGTAAGCAGTGATGTGGCTAAATTTGCAGATGACACAAAGTTGTTCCAGGTGGTGAAAACCAGGGAGGATTGTGAGGCACTCCAAAGGGATCTGTTGAGGATGGGTGAGTGGGCGTCAACGTGGCAAATGGGGTTCAATGTGGCCAAGTGCAAAGTGATGCACATTGGAGCCAAAAATCCTAAATATAAATACACGTTGATGGGGTCTGATCTGGCAGAGACGGACCAAGAGAGAGATCTTGGAGTCGTAGTGGATAACTTGCTGAAAATGTCTACACAATGTGTAGCTGCAATAAAGAAGGCCAACACTATGCTGGGGATTATTAGGAAGGGAATTGATAACAAATCAGCCAGTATCATCATGCCCCTGTATAAATCATTGGTGTGACCTCATTTGGAATACTGTGTACAGTTCTGGTCACCACATCTCAAAAAGGATATTATAGCATTGGAAAAAGTGCAGAGAAGGGCAACTAGAATGATAAAAGGGTTGGAACACCTTCCCTATGAAGAAAGGTTAAAGCGCTTGGGGTTCTTTAGCTTGGAGAAACGACGGCTGAGAGGTGACATGATCGAGGTTTATAAGATTATGAATGGGATTGAGCAGGTTGAGAAAGAAGTACTTTTCTCCCTTTCTCACAATACAAGAACTCGTGGGCACTCTATGAAATTGCTGAGCAGTCGGGTTAGAACAGATAAAAGGAAATACTTCTTCACCCAAAGAGTGATTAACATATGGAATTCACTGCCACAGGAGGTTGTGGCAGCTGCAAGCATGGACAGTTTCAAGAGGAAATTAGATAAACATATGGAGCAGAAGTCCACCAGTGGCTATTAGCCACAGGGTATAGATGGGAACTCTCAGTCTGGGGCAGGTGATGCACTCTATTCTTGGTGCTGGAGGGGGCAGCAGTGGGAGGGCTTCTGGTGCCCTGGCCCCACTGCTGGCCCTCCTGATGGCACCTGGTATATTTTGGCCGCTGTGTGACAGAGTGTTGGACTAGATGGGCCATTGGCCTGATTCAACATTGGCTTCTCTTATGTTCTCTCTTATGTTCTTATGATAGGTTAGAAGCTGTAGCCTATATGTTACTTTAAGCAATTCTATATTCAGAAACAAAGCCAGTGTTTATCATTAGTGAAAGAGGGAACCACTTCCTTTTCTGAGAGAAACTGAATTATTGGAAACTACTTACACACAAATGGTGTTTGATAATCCTTGTTAGTGTGATTACTTATGCCATCCGCTATTTTCCCCATAATAAATTGCATCCAAAGCTTATCATACCACAGGTCTAATGACGGGCTTGAGACTGATTTCCATCTAGCAGCTACAGTAATTCTAGCTGCAGCCAATAATAGATTGTTTCTTTCATTTATTTTGGGGGGCGGAGACTCCGGCCATACTTCAAGTAATATCAATTCAGGACAGAATGGTATCACCAGACCAGTTATTTGTGTGATAGACGTTGTTATGTCATCCCAGAATTTTTGGATACAGGGGCATTCCCACCAACAATGCCAGAATGTCCCAGGGAGGCCACAGCCTTTCCAGCATAGTGGGCTGGTTGTTCTATTTATATTATTCAATCTTTGGGGTGTATAGTACCATCGAGTCTTCATTTTAAAAAACTGAAAATATTAATTTTTTTTTGATTTGTTTGAGGGGGCTTGCCACATCCTTTGTCAAAATGAGTCTGGGAGACCTTTACCAAGATCTTCTTGCCATTTCTTTTGAAAAATGAATTGTTCTTCCTTAAGATTTCTAAGTAAGATTTGTTGTATGGAGGAAACCAGGCCCTTTGTTTCACCATCGTAGTTTTGGATGAGTGTTTCAAACTCTAATAGATGTGTAAAGGACGTGCCTGTTCGTTTGAGTTTCTCTATAATATCTCTAGCTTGGAGATATTTAAACCAATGGATCCGTATTTGCGCTTTCCTTTCCAATTGGTCTTTCTCCAGTACTTTCCCTTTATGTGTCCAATCTATACGACGGGCTATTCCTGCTCTAAACCACTGACCTATGGTCTGATCATCCTTTCCCGAAGCTGACCAATCTTTGTTGGTCAAGATTGCAACTGGAGAATTTCACTGTAGGAGGAATTTTTTCAAATGATCCCAAATTTTCAAGGAGGTATTTAAGAAACTATTGCCTTTTATTTTGGGAGGTCTGTTAGCTGTATTTGACCAGATAGTTTCTTGTAGCGTCAGAGGAAGTGTAAAATTTTGTTCTATTTGAATCCATTTTTCATCTGAATCTTTATGTAGCATTTTTATTATTTGAGCGAGGTTCGCAGCATTGCAATAGGCATTGAGATCAGGAAATCCTAGACCGCCTATATTTGGAGATCTACTTAGAAATTTCTTGCTTATCCATCATTGTTTGTGATGTTCAGACAACCGTTGTGTCAGATTCATGGAGGATATAAAGCTTTGTATGTCATCAGGACTTGGGCTGGAGTATGAGTACAATTTGCTATAAAAAGAGACCAGAATATCCACAATTGATCTAGAAGAATATTTTACTGTTCCCGCCTTATCTCTCATTTGAGTTATATTTGATCTTAACTTCTTATCCTTTACCCTCCACGCTAATAGTTTTAAAGATTTATGGGATTTCTGCCAATATTGTTGCTTACTGTAAAGAAGATTTTTTTGGATTTGAGAGATCTCTGTTGATTCCAGTAACTTTCTTTCAGCTAATAACTTTTTATAAATTTTCTGACTTCCGGTCTTTTTATGGTCTAGTTCCAGCTGTCTAATTTTTGCCACTGTTTCTGCTATGAACTTATTTTTCTCTTTTTTTAGGTATGATGACAAAGCAATAATTTTGCCTCTGAGTACCGGCTTCATGGCGTCCCAAATTATATGCGCAGCAACCTCTGGTGTTTTATTGAAATCAAAATATTCCTGGATTTCTTTATTAATTTTTTATTTTGTAGCTTCCTTTATTAAAAGGAATTTATTAAAAGACCACCTGTGTTCTACAGGCATTTTCTGTTTGTTTCTTATTGAACAGTGCAGCCAAGCACGGTCTGTTAGTAATTTGGGTTCAATTTCTATTGATGTGATGGGGTCTAAGACAGATGGGGATGTTAGGATGAAATCAATTCTAGTATGTGTTTGATGTGGGACAGAGTAATATGTATAATCTCTAATTGATAGGTTTTTTAACCTCCAAACATCAAATAGTTGATATCTATCCAGTAGGTTAGCAAGCCTTGTTTTGGGGTTATTGCCTACCTTCTGACATGATTTTTTATGAAATGACCTGTCTATTGCCTTATTCGATATATAGTTCAAATCCCCACCCAAGATTAAGTCTCCTTCCTGAAATAATTGTAGTTTTTTAAAGGTGTCCTCCAGAAATGATATTTGCATAGTGTTAGGGGCGTACACTGATGCTAGTGTTGTTTTTTTGGAACCCAATATTCCCTTGACAAAAAGGAAGCACCCTTTTTCATCAGAGATCATGTCTCCTAGAATGAATTTGTTTAGCAATCAAAATTGCCACCCCTCGAGCTTTGGACGAGCCTGGGGCTTGATATTGAAGATTAAACCAGTTTGTTTTTTAAAAAAGATTATTTTTGGATTTGGCATGTGTTTCCTGTATAAACACCACATGTGGTTTCAGCCGTTTCATGTGAGATGTTACTCTGGCCTGCTTAATATTATTATTCAAACCCTTAATATTAACAGAGATTAGTTTAAGATCCTCAGACATAGTTGAAAGGTGAAGTAATTGTAAGGCTCCCAGAAAAATATATGACTATGTTAAATCAGCTCAGAGAGAATTTGTGACCCAAGGTCACACCAGCAACTGCATGTGGAGGAGTGGGGAATCAAACCCGGTTCTCCCAAATTAGAGTCTGCTCTCTTAACCACTAAACCCAACTGGCTCCATTGCTCCATTGTGGGGCTGTATGAGTAGCCCATCAGTACATGCACTGCCCCCCAATGGGACAGATAGCTCCTCCCAGGGGCCATTTTGGGTCAGGTAAACAGAATAGGGGCAAAAACTGAACCCCCTCCTCCCTGTAGGCCACGGTCCTGATCCAAATCAGGGTTCTTGGGGAACAGGATGTCCATCTCATGGAGAGCTAGGCCTCACTTTGAGGGCTTCCCAGGTGTCTTTACCTAGGACCTTGAGGGTGACGTGGGACTCAAAGTTGCCCCGTGGGAAGGTGATGAGGTGGCATTCGTAGTTCCCCTCGTCAGCCTGCACCGCGTTCCTCAGCACGATGGAGCCATTCTTCAGCGACCCTTGTGACTGCCAAGACACTCGTCCTGCGTAGGCATCTTGGATGTGCTCCCCATGCTCCGAATGCAGCACGGCTAGCTCTATACTCTGCCCATCATCTCCACGCTTCAGCCACGTCACCTGGAACACCACATCACCCTCTGCAGCCTGGTAGGAGCAAGGTAGTACCACATCTTTGCCAAGCACGGCAGTAATGCTTGGCCGGACCTCCAGCACCCTTGCTGGCGAACCTGAGGAGACAGAAGGAAAGAGCGAAAACACATGAAGTGGCTGTCCTTGGGCACAGACATGGAAGTTGAAGAATGAGGAGTCTTGGACGGTAAGGTATAGGGTTGCCAACTGCCAGATGGGGCCTGGAGATATCCCCAAACAGCAACTGATCTCCGCACAGGGTTGTCAACCTTCAGGTGTCACCTGGAGATCTCCTGCTATTACAACTGGTCTACCAAGATCGGTTCCCCTGAACTTTTGGAGGTGCCTAAATGCTGTGTGGTCAAGGGTGGGGTGATTTATCAAGAAGGATGATGCTAGCAAGCCGCACTAAAATAGCTTTAATAATTCCCCAAAGGAAAAATTTGGAATGACGATTTGCTAGACGCTATGCCAGAAACTAGGGACTGCACCTGGTAAATAGGGGTAGTTAGTGTCAGTGTAACACCTAGGATACAACAGACTACTATCTATGTTTTTACTTTCCTGCCAGGGATGCCAGCCTCCAGGTGGGACCTGGGGATCCCCTGGAATTACAACTGATCTCCAGACTACAGAGATCAGTTCCCCTGGAGAAAATGGAAGCTTTGGAGGGTGGGCTCTGTGGCATTGTACCCCACTGAGGTCCCTCTCCTCCCCAGGCTCCACCTCCAAGTCTCCAGGAGTTTCCTAGTGTGGAGATGGCAACCCTATCTCCCCACCCCATCCCCCGCCAGTGGCTGGGGGGACTGGCCAATCTATTTCCTGTTGTTGCAAAGTTTTCATTAACAACAGTTTCCAGTGCACCTCAGGGACAAAGGAGAAGCCAGTTTCTGTTTGCAGTAGGGTTGCCAGACCCCCTGGTGGAGGTGGAAGTTCTTCTCTGCCAGGCCCTCTGCCCCTCAGCCTCCAATCAGCTGGCCGGCAGGGGGATTTACCAGTAGAAAGAAGAAGACCTAGCCACATTGCTGGCATCACACAGGAAGTGACATTATCACTCCAGCAACTTCTGGTTGATGCTCTGCTATTTGGGCCAGAACTTTGTGGTAAAACTGGCTTCCACCATAAAATTTTTGCCCAAGTAACACAGCACTGCCCAGAGGTTGCTGTCATGATGATGTCACTTCCTGTGAGATGCCAGCAGCAATGTGGCCTAGGCCTATTTCTTTCTACTGGTAAGGCCCCCTCATCCCCCACTGGTTGCCAGGAGGGACCTGGCAAACCTAGTTGGCAGTGCAGATGTGTCCTCAACCGTGTATGCCTGTGTAGTAAATTTTTAAACACGACTGTCCCTTTGCAGATTATCCTTTGTTCCAGCTTGAATATTTTATTCTATTTATTTATGGATGTTATAAGCCACTGTTCAACAAACAGTCCCAGAGTGGTATATGCTGCAAACTTAAAAAAACAAATGCATAAAAACAATGAATATAGAGGCACAGCAATTCAAAGGCACAGTTAATAAAAGACGGCACAGCAAGAACATATTCTTTCCAGAGCTTATGGAAGGAACTGTCCCAGTCTGCGTATAAAACAATGACTGAGAGAGGGAGGCAAGTGAGAACTCTGAAACAATTCTCACCTGTTTTTTGCCTGTCTACCAAATTCATTCTGAAGCTTCCTGTGAGACAGGATTGCCAGCCAACTACTGGAAACTGGCAGGAGGTGGACTGGGGCAAAAACATGTAAATACATGGTGGTGTGATGCCACAAACTCGAAGGGGACACCATGGGGTCGCCATGACACTCTAGGATTTCGAAAAACGTGTTTTGTTTTGTTTTTGGAATGCCATGTATTTCTCCCATTCCCACCCTGCCACTACCGAGCAGCCGCAGGCAACTCAGGCTGCTGGCAAGAACCATACTGCAAGACTAAAATATATCAATATAACGATATTCAATTGGAAAAAATGGCTGCTGTGTGGAAGGCACCCACCCAATCAGCTGGCTGGCAAGAGGACATCAACAGCGAGGGAGGCCTACACCAGGATCTCAGTGTCGTCGCCAGCAATGCCACTTCCAGTGTGCACCAGAAGTGACGTCACCACATCGCCAGTGATGTGCAGACGCTCTGGAATTCGGGTAAATCCTCTATGGTAAAAATGGCTTCTACCATAGAGTTTTTGCCCAAATACCAGAGCATCCTCGCATTGCTGGTGAGATGATTGTGCACATTTCCATTGTGCACCAGAAGTCACGTTATTGAGATGCTGGAGTAGGCCTTCCCCGCTGCCGGTAAATCCCCCTGCCCCTTGCCAGGGTTACCTGGGAGCCCTTTGGAAAGGACCGGAAAAATCCAAACTTTCCCATCCCCACCACAGCCATCCAGGTTTTACTGTGCTCTTTCCCAAAACTTGGAGCACAGCAGGTTTCTGAAAGATCAGAAGAAAGCCAGGGAAACTCTGGGTGATGTGGGGAGGGGGGGAGCACTTCCCAACAGTATCAAACCTGAGGCAAATAACCTATGTAGAAGTCTCCTGAGAAAGGAACCTTGCTGGGTTGACCAGATAGTTATGAGGCTATGGAAGTTTCGTTTGACTTCATTTTTTTCAGGCAGGTCAAAAGAACATATCTCCATCACTCTTCCCCTTCAGCAACATAGGGTTGCCAGCTCTCAGATGGGAAATTCCTGGAGATTTGGGGGTGGAGCCAGGAAGAATGGAGTTTGGTGAGGGGACTCATCAGACTCCACCCTCCAAAGTTGCCATTTTGGGGAACTGATTGCTGTAGTCTAGTTATTAGCTGTAATTCTCAGAGAACTCCAGGCCCCATCTGGACACTGACAACCCTACTCAGCATACACCCATATTCGGGTCCCGCCTTTCAAATGTTTGTATTCTGCTTCACAGTCTTCCCCGGCCTCTTTTTGCAGCTTGAGCTGTCGGCTGCGGAATGCTCCTGTCTCTGAAGGAAGCAGCTGGGCCAGAGAGTCCAGATAAACCTGCCGGCGCAGATACCTGGGCTCTGCCATGGCTTGTGAGAGATCCACTCCCTCCCTCTGCTTGCAAACCGCCCTGTCGTATGTCCCCTAAGCAAGGTGGGGCTCTCTGTGTGTGGGGATCACTGGGAAAGCGTGGCATGCAAAATGACGGTCTTTTGCCAGCTGTTGAAGACATTATCATTTCAAAAATGTTTTTGCTGAGGTTTAGATATTTTCCTTTGATGGCTTCCTGAAACAATTGTGGTTTATTAACTGCTGCTAAGAGTGAGTGCTTTGAAAACTTTTTCAAAAATTGCTTTGTGCACTTGCTGTTTGGACAGCGTTTTGTGAAATCATTCTTAATAATGGTTATTGATGGATCGGCTGACATTTAAATTGGGATTTTTCTGTTCTAGTCATTGTGACAGTTGTTATTTCCAAAAAAGAGGGTTGTTTTTTTTTAAAAAAGTCACATTCAACTTTCCATTGGTTTGAATTCCTTTTATTTATTTTATTTCGATCCAGCCTTCTCCTGCATCGCGAGGCTCAGGGCGGGTCACAACAATATAATAAAACACAATAAAATGATTAACGTAGCATTGGCAATTATTAAAAGCCAAATGTGATCTTGAAAAGATGCCTTGGGTGTCTTGTCAGAGAAGCAACATAAATATTATAAATAATATTTATATTTGTAAATGCTGTACTTTGGACACCAGGTCTGTGTCTGTGTGGGGGGGATCTGAAAAGCTGGGTAAAAATACAAGAATAAATAAATAAAGGACAAACGACAGCTTACTTGAGATGTGCGGAGAACATCTCCTGATGACTTTTAAAAAAATTGTTGAAACTATGGAATCTGCAAATCTGAGTGGAGCAATGGCTCTGAGGAGGGGACAATAATTTAGTATCCACAGGGCAAGGTGGGCCAGTGTGGCCAGTGCCCCCTGGGTGGGCCTAACTTTGGTGGGATGGCTGTCACAGGCTTCTTTTTTCCGCTGCTGTTGTACATGGAACTACTGCATTAGCACAACTCTTTCCCACTTTGGAGTAGCAATCTGGTAATGTGTCTGCATCTCCCCACCTTGCAGTGACTCTTCCTCGCCACCGGGGGTGCTGTGCATCCAGCCATGGCTGCTTCAGAGGGGAGAGAGGAGACTCCAACCCAATTCAGTTGTGTCCAGTTAAAAAATACTTTTCCACCCTTCTTTGGCTGTTGGTGTACCACAAGCGTGTGTAAAAAAGGGCAGTTTTAAATGAACTTGGCCTGGTTTTTTGAATCTGCTGAAGAGGGCCCAGTCATTCTTGCTACATTACTGGAAGGCGGAGCTTAACTGTATTGGGAAGATGGTGTCCCAATAAATAGTATGTTCAATACTATACATGCTATTTATGTTACATAAATAACACTGGGGGTTTGGGGTGTGGAATTCAGAATTCTCCCACATTAACCCTTTCAGCTTGCATCATTTTCCTGGTCAAAACTGTCCTTTCCTAGCTACTTTTACCCCTGCAAAGGTAATCAAGTTGTCTATGACATCTTGCTCCAAGGGTTTCCCCTCAAAAGATGGGGTGGGGGAAAGAACCCCAAGCCAAACTCAACCCACTGGAAAATTCATTCTAACCTATGAAAAACATCAGACATTTTCCAAGCCCATCCAGAAGCCATTCATAGCTAAGCCCCAGATAGTCTTAGATTTCATGCACACCATCTGCTTGCAACCAAGGCCTAATCTAAACCAGACTTCAACACCAGCCTGAAAATGTATGCAAATAATGTTTAAGGCATGCCTCTGAGAATGTGCAGTGTGCTTTTCCTCCAGCACAGATGGCACTCAGTCACCCCACATACATCTGAGATTGGGAAGAAGGACTCTTAAAGTGAGAGCCTGTGATTTCCAGACAGGCATCAGCATTTGGGGGGGGAAGTGGGGGAGAAAGACACACACACATTGCAAATGGGAAGGTTGTGGGATGGAGAACAACAGCTTTTGCCTAAACATGCTTTCAATTCATAGAGTACCAACAGGATGAGCTGCAGGGAATCCAATCACCCAGACAGTCACCTCTTGCAACTGCCATCTACCAAACGCCCCTCCTCAATCTGCAAACCCGCCCACACACACACTTCTAATCCACAAATGGGTATACAAAACCACCTTATACTGATTAACATTACTGGCAAATCTCAGGCAAGGGTCTTCCCACGTGCTGCTATGTAAGATCCTCTTAAATGGAAGATGCTGGAGGTTGAACCTTTTTGTAGTAGCCCTCACTGGTACTAAGTACCAGTACTGGGGGGGGGGATTCCTGAAGGGGGATTTGGTGGAAATGGGTGCAACCTTATATATAAGAGTACGGCACCTTTTTATAACAAAAGCAGCACTGGATGTTAGCATAAGCCAGCTGTGTGCTAGTGGAAGGGGGTAGGCTACATTAGGATAAAGTCCACCTGAGGCTTGCTCCTTTAAAGAAGAAATGGATATCCTTTGTTGTTAAAGAAAACCGTGCCATGATAGAAAGGTAGGCATTTTAGCTATGGATTTGAGCTTGGGGTGGAGAGATTCCAAGAGCACGCGTTGCTGCCCTTGGAAGATGGAGAGGACCAAGAGAGACGTAGCAAGAAAGGAGGAAGTCCCTGCAGTTGGAAATCAATGAGGCAGCAGGAGAACAGACAAGAGGAAAGGATACAGAAGGAGCTGACCTGTCCACTTTGCTAGCTCTCCTGCTCCTTCTATATTACTTGTGTACTTGGTGCAAAGAGAGGCTTCTCAGTCCTTCACTTCCAATACTTGGAATACCTTCTACAGGCAAGGAAGCAGAGGAGCAGGAAGAGGAGAGTTGGATTTATACCCCGCCCTGAGTCTCGGAGCGGCTTACAATCTCCTTCCTTTTCTCTTCCCATAATAGACACTGAGGGCGATTCTGCATTGGCTTTTCCCTTTTACCAAACCCACGTTGGAACAGAAAAGGTGCAGCTCAAAACCACATTTAAATACTCCGGGGCAATGCCATACTGAGCGCAAAGTCGCCCCTGAACGGCCATAAATCTATACAAGAAGGTTCCATAAACCCCAATGATAAAAAAGTGAAAGCTACATGCAATGTAGAGGGTACCATAAAATCTGATGATCAAAGAAAGTGAAAGCGGCATGCAATGCAGAGGGGAATTTCTCTTCCAACGTGGGTTTGGTAAAACAATGGAGGGAAAAGCCAATGCAGAATCAACCCCGGTGAGGCAGGTGGGCCTGAGAGAGCTCTAAGAGAACTGTTCTTAAGAGAACAGCTCTGAGAGAACTGTGACTGACCCAAGGTCACTGAGCGGGCTGCATGTGGAGGACTGGGGAATCAAATCCAGTTCTCCAGATTAGAGTCCGCCGCTCTTAACCACACCAAACAGCCCCTTTCCCCTAATATACGTTGAGCCAGACCATTGGTCTAATTAACTTAGTATTGTGTACTCTGATTGGCAGTGGTACTCCAGGCTCTTAGGGAGGGGGCCAATTCATCATCAACAGATGTGCTATGTGTAGTCTCTGCAGGTAAAGTTTATTCTCATTCGGGCATGGGCCTGATTTGGAAAAGGACCACAGTGTGCAGATATAGAAGGGGCTTCAGCCTTCTGTTTTCCTGAACTGAGACAGCCCCTGGAGGGAGCCGCGAGGTGCAGGTTAGGGAAAAGTCATGTGCATTGATAACTATGCATACATTTTCCCCAAATAGCAGCTCCCTGGGGCTGTTTCAGCTTGGGAAAATGGCAGTGGGAGGGAGGGCATAGCCCTTCTCCTTGTGTTCCATGTCCCGATCTGAATAAAGACTGCTCATGTCTGGGAATTAAGTCCCTTGCATGGACCATGTATAGCATCTCTGGCTCTAAGTCTACATGGTGGACTCATGCCCTCCATGAGGAGTGCAATGTGTAAATTGCCGCCTTCCCTTAACATCTGCCCCTTGAGATCTGGTAACTGGAGAAGCTGAGAACTGAAACTGAAGAATTCTGCATGCAAAACAGATGCTCTACCGCTGAGTTGCATCCCCTCCCAAGGCGTCAGAATTTATACTGGCAAGAGACCATGGTCTGTCTAGCACAATACCTCCTACTTTGACTAGCAGTGACTCCCCAGATCTTTCCTTAGAGCTGGTCCTGAGGGCTGCATCCGGGACCTTCTGCATACAAGCAAAGCATGCATTCTGCTATGGAGCTGTGGCCAAGAATACTTGCAAGCTCTAAGAAGGACAGGTGGAGGCTGGGATGGGAACTGGGAGGCTCCTGCAAACAGCGTTGCTCCCTCATTATTTAACAAAGGGTTCTTTTACATGCAGGGAGAGAACAGCAGGCACCCCAGCTCCATAGCCTTGCGAAAAGATTCCCTCCCAGACCTGAAGATGCTGACGGTAATATTGCATGTTAGCAGAGGGGGGAGGGAACAGTGCGAGAATCTGCCCTTCATTAATAGGATGACGGGAAGGCTACAAGCGCTTTGCGTCTCTTCTCCAATGCCACCCCCTAAACAAAATGTGTTTGATGCACAGGATCTCTTCTCTGAGAAAGTTCTTAACCTGTTGATGTCAGCATCTGCACCAACTGAACTGTATACTCTTATGGCCCATTGTGACCCGAAGACCAGGGGTATAGCCAGAAAATTTTGGGTAGAGGAGTGTTGGGAAAGCTGGAGGGGGTGGGGAGAGAGAGAGAGTCAAGCTGCGAGCCCGCCCACAGCAGAGGAAGAGGACTCAGCTTGGTAGTGATGCCCTGCCTGCGCCATCCTGGCCATGTGACCTGCTGTCATGTGACCCAGGCTGGCTCGGCTGGTGCAGGTGCACTGGGGCCACTGCCACCAAGCTGAGTCCTCTTCCTCTGCTGTGGGCAGGCTCGCCGCTTGAGCGACATTTAAAAGGGGGAGCCAAGTCCTCCTCCGTGTTTAAAAGGGGGAGCCGAGTCCTCTTCTTCATCTACTGGCTTCCTCATCTTACATGAGTCGGGGAGAGGGGGGGGAATCTTTGATTCTCTCTCTCTTGCATTTTGCTATTTTATTTTATTTTTTGCCATTTTATTTTGCATTTGTAAAAACCTATTTATTTTTCGGCCCGGAAAAAAGAAAACGAGACTGGAGCTTCCCTGACTGTGCCCGGGGTCATTTTGGAAATCCGACACACATTTTACATTTTTAAAACATATTTTTTAATTTAATTTTTTTTAAAAAAAACCCTGCAGGGGTGGCACTCATCCATGGGGGCATTGCCCCCAATGCCCCCCACGGCTATGGGCCTGCAGAAGTCCCATTCTGATTATCACTTTTAGAGAAAATGGCAACTTTGGAAGGCAGATTCCCTTCTCCAAATTCCACCCTCCCCGGACTTCACCCCAAATCTCCAGGAATTTCCCAGCCCAGAGCTGGCAACCCCACTCTCTGCCCAGGCCTAGGCCTCCACAGCAGGGATTTTTTCTCATAGCTGGAGAGGAGCTTACCTCATAGGTTTCAACATAACCATGGCCTTTTCTGAATTTGAACACCTTTGTATTTAAACAGACTCAGAGTTATTCCAAAGCCTTTGTTTCTCATAAACACAATTCAGTCAGAAATCCCAAGATGCTCTTTGTGGCTGGCGCCGAATCTTTGTTATGAAAATACAGAGTGAAGCGTTTAGAGCAATTCAATTTCCTGTTTAACGAATCTCTCAGAACTGATTGCTTTAATTAACTTCAGTATTTTTAAATCCAGCCCACTGAAGGTTATAGGAAGAAGCCAAACAAAATCTAAGCTAAGACAGTTGGGAAGTCCAGCCCTGACAAATCACAAGTCCTCTCACAGTTTTATTTGAATGCAGATTGTTTCCAGTATTCCAGTTCTACACTTCTGCACCTAACATTAAAAACTTTCCACAACCGAAAAATCCAAATTGTGCCCTCAGAATAAAACTAAGCACATAGTCAAGTGTATAAAATGTCCAAGACATTTTAGCCACACATATTCCTTGACACAGTTGCATTGCATCATTGGACAAGGCAGCACCCCAGGAATTCTTGCATTATTGCAGAGCTTGCTGGAGTTTATTTATTTAATTTATATCCCACCTTTCTCCCCAATGGGAACCCGTAGCGACTTTGCATCATTCCCCTCCGTTTCATCCTCATGACAACTCTGTGAGGTCGGTTAGGAAGAGAGTGTGTGACCGGCCCAAGGTCACCTAGCAAGCTTCCATGGCAGAGTGGGGATTCAAACCGGGGTTTCCCAGATCCGAGACCAGGGGTGTCAAACTCATTTGCTATGAGGGCTGCATCTGTCATAAATGTCATTTTGTCAGGCCGGGCCACGTGTACCAGGTACCGGTAATATAAACTTTATAAAGGACGCAGGCAAACCCAATTAACCATATTATTTGTTACTCAAAATACAAACAAAAGCAACTGATTCCTAGCAGTGAAAGCAATTGATTTACTGGGGAAGCCACAAAACCCCCAATAAATGTCTATCATACACACAAGTCTAGGTTTTTCCCCAAGGAATACTATAAAAGGAAGAGTACCTTACATTTCCATCCATACCAGTTGCTTATGGGCCGGGTAAGAACCCTGGACAGGCCAGTTCTGGCCCACGGGCCTTATATTTGACACCTCTGTCCTAGGCTTTAACCACTATACCATACTGCCTCTCACAGAATTCCGTCAGAGAGATCTGCCAGAGCACCCACTGTAACATAGGCAGCACACTTCTTGAAGGGTTAACACCGCCCCGCCTCCCCAGCCTAGAAATCAAAGTGCTGATTTAGGATTGGGAACCCAGGTTCTAATTCCCATTTGAGACTGAAACTTGCCAGGTGTCCTTCAGCCAGTCCTTATCTCTCACTGGAAGCGACTGCACAGGGTTGCTGTGGGCATAAAAAGGAAGATGGGAGAGCCAAGAACTCCACCCTGAGCTCCTTAGAGAAGTTAGTAATGCAAGATACTAACGTAGACAGGTGGAGCTGTTATAGTCAGACTCACTAAGGAGCATTTAAGAACAGCAGCAAGAAGACCAGGGAACTGGGGGCGAGAAGGGGGTTGAAGTTTTGACATCAGATAGTTCAGTGTCTCTCATTGCTCAGGTAGATGAACCCAAGATCACGCATCTCAGCATTGTGGCAAATGAAGTCCAGTGTTGGTAAGTGTAAGGTGATGCATGCTGGAACAAAAAATCCTAACTACGTATATGCTGACTGGGTCTGAACTGGCTGAGACTGAGATGGAAAGAAATCTTGGGTAGTGGACAGCTCGATGAAAATGTCAAGTAAGTGTGCAGCAGCAGTGAAAAAGGCAACTTCCATGCTGGGAATTAATAGGAAAGGGACTGAAAATAAAACAGCCAATGTAGTAATGCCTCTGACCAGATCGGTAAAGATTATGCCCTCATTTGGAATACTGTGATCGCCATATCTCCAAAAGCATACTGGGGAGCAAGAAAAAGTACAGAAAAGGTCAACCAAGAACATTAAGGGGTTGTAGCGTCTTATTTATTTGCTTGATTTGTATCCCACTCCACTCCCCACAAGCAGGGCTTAGGGTGGCTTCCAACAAGTAGACAGACAACAAACTATCTTCCATATGATAAGTTTCAGATGGGCAGGGCTTTTTTTTCTGGGGGAATGCACCAGAACAGAACCTCTTCAACAGAATTCTTTTAAAAATATTTAGAAGTTCATGAGTTTTCAGTTTACAGATTGAAAACTTCATTTCCCTCTTGAGAGTTCTGACACCCCTCTCTCTCTTTTTTTTAAAGGCCCTGCAGGTGGGTAGCCATATTAGTCTGTTGTAGTAGAACAAACTTCCACCCCACTAGCACCTTAAAGACCAACAAAATTTTCCATAGTATAAGCGTTTGTGAGTGAAAGCTCACTTTGTCAAATACAAAATTTGATGAAGTTTGGTTCATGAAAGCTTATACCCTGTAAAATTTTGTTTTGCCTTTAAGGTTTGGTCTTTAAGGTGCTACTGGACTCAGATTTTGTTTCCTATGAGAAAGGCTATAGAGTCTGAGACTCTGGTTTTTTAAAAAACGGCCAAATGGGGACATGACAGAGGTTTATAAAATTATGGTAAAAGTAGACAGAGAAAGCTCTTTCTCCCTCTCCCATAATACTAGAACTCAGGGGCACCCAATGACACTGATGGACAACGATTTTGCGCAGACAAAAGGAAATGCTTCTTTACTAAACAAGTAATTAAATTGTAGAATTCACTACCAGTGGTAGGGTTGCCAGCCCCCAGTCCGAGCAGGGTTTCCCCTGCTTTTGCAGACTCCTTTCCACCCGCAAATGCCCCAAAACAATGATGTCACCCGGAGCAGCGACGCTCTAGTTTTTGGGCAAAACTCTATGGTGAAATCAGACTCAAGCCATAGAATTTTCCCCAAAAACCAGAGCGTTGGCGGCACAATGACATCACTTCCGGGTGATGTAATCACACTGTGTGCATTTCACATGCGTGGCAGAAGCTCCCGGAAAGGCCTGTTGGACATAGTGATGGCCACAAGATAAATAGGGTTGAGACAGAATTAGATAGATTCACGGAGGATAAATCCATCATTGGCTACTAGCCAGGATGACCAGAGGGCACCTCCAGATACAAAGGAAGTAACCATCTGAATCTCAGCATCAGGGGAAGGCCTGGGCCTATGTTAGGGTTGCCAAGTCTGGGTTGGAAAATACTTGGAGACTTTGGGGTTGGAGCCAGGAGAGGGTGAGGTTTGGGGAGGGGAGGAGCCTCCGCATAGTACAATGCCATACAGCCCACCCTTCAAAGCAGCCATTTTCTCCAGGGGAGCTGATCTCAGTCAGCTGGAGATCGGTTGTAAAAGCAGGAGATCCCCAGGCCCCACCTGGAGGCTGGCAACCCTAGCCTATGTGCCCTGTTGGTTGGCCCTCCAGGGCAACTGGCTGACCACTGTGTTGGACTAGATACTGGACTAGATGGACCACTGGTCTGATCCAGTAAGTCTCTTCTGATGTGCTTATGTTCTGATTTCTTCCATAGAATGTATACTGCAGGTGCGTGTAGCCTCAGAACTGCACTGGAAAGGGACAGGGAGTTTACCCTTCAGCCTCCTCTGGATCTGCCATTTGAAACTGATTCCCTAACTCTGCTATTAGGATTTTAAAAGAGAACAGGCAAAATGTTTTAAAAACACACTTCCTGCCTTTAAAATGCTAATGACATGGCAGAGAATTGGGATTTGAACAGCAAAACTGAGTAGAGCTGGCAGGCTTACAGCCTCTCTCCTTCTCCTGCACAGCTGGAGGCAAATTGAGGCTTCATGTAATCCGAGATGCAGGATCTTTTTTTTTTTTCTTTTGAAACCTTAACCACTAAGTCTGGAGTCCCACTCCACCTGAAGCCATTTGTTCGTTGCTTTCATGGACTGTAGACTGCTTGAAGAGCCCTCGATCAAAAGTTGAAGTATAAAATAAATAATCCACCATGATTAAGATTCTTTAGGACTATGTGAGTGTGCATCAGTACAATGTCGAAAATGTTGCCAATGTAAACAACAGTTTGGCTTACTTCTGCGCTCACACCAACCTTAAAATAGACTTGAACTATTTTTCCATGTTTCAGCTATGATTCCCTCTCCTCCCTCCAGACCTTCCATTGTATTATTCATAGGCAAATGAATTCCACTGCAATTTTCCAGGAAGCAGAAGAATATCGATTGACTGCAATTTACATGTAGGTCTAATAGAATTTATTTTTTTCCTCCATGCCTCTCCCTATAAGATATAGCCACTCAGAAACATGCAAGAGCTGAGGGGAGAGGCCACGACTCAGTCTGTTTTGCATGCGGAAAGTTCCCAGTTCAGTCCCCAGCATCTCCAGTTAAAGGGCTCAGGTAGCGGGTGAGGTGAATCACCTCTCTACCTGAGATCCTAGAGAACGGTTGCCAGTAAAAATAGGCACTACTGACCTCGAAAGAATATGGGTCTGACTCAGTATAAGGGAAATTCATGTGTTCATGAGCAGAGAGGGTCTCAGGTGAACAAAGCACAACTTTATCCAGAATAAACTAGTATGTCTAGGGAACTGCTCCAGATTCAGGTATCCTGGAACTATAAAAAAGACTTCTAAACATTATACTCTCCAATTTTAGACCTAGAAAGTCCCAGGATAACATTATTCTTCCTATCTAATCAATTATATTTTCCAGCGATAGCTCAAAATAGGGATCCTCTCCTGACACTTAGCCTTTATCAGCTTAACTCAAGCAATAGGTCTTTCTTTATTTGTTTCAGTAATACTCAAGGAAATTAAGTAATTTTACTTTGATAGAAGAGATCAAAATCACAGGTACAGTGTGATTAGCCCTTCCCCACCCATTCTGGGGTTGCCATGCTCTAAGGCTGGAGTTCTCCCTGAATTACAACTGTTCTCCAGAATACAGAGATCAATTCCTGTGGAACAAATGACAACTTTGGCAGACATTGCCACTGAGCTCTTCCCAGATTTTACTGTTCCTGGGCTCTGTTTCCATATCTCCAGGAATTCCCCAATCTGGAGTTGGCAACCCCACATGTGGCCTGGCCCCCTGGCCCTTCCCCTCAGTTTCTCTTTTCCTGTTGAGCCATGGTGTCGTGCTACAGACTGGCTCAGCAGAGAAATGGGGAGGGGACCCTTTAAACAGCATAGGAATGTAGCTTAAGTACCAAGTTGCCCCATGCCATTTTGATAGCAGAATTTAGCTCTACCCCTTCTCCACGGTGACTATGGGCTAGAGTTGCCAACCCCCAGGTGTGGCCTGGAGTTCTCCTAAATTACAACTCCTCTCTAGACTACAGAACCCAGTTCCCCAGAGGAAACGGCAACACCAAAGGGCAGAGTCTATGGAATTACACTTCCACAGAGCTCACTCCCCCACCAAAACTCCATCTTCCCCAAGCAGTGCCTCCAAATTTCCAGGAATTTCCTAAATTAAAGTTGGCATTCCTAATACAGGTGGAGCTGCCAGATGAATATTCCACCCTCAGCCAGCTGCAGTTCCCCCTTCTAACCAGAGCAATGTTCACTTGTTGTTGATCCATTTTAAATGGGAAAGCTCTGGAAACGCCATGAGTTGTGCTCAGAATGAGCATGACATTTTGTGGAAGTTCGTCTCAAAAACAGGGTCTTCCTGTTCTCCATGCAAGGAAAAATCCCCACATGGAAACAGCTTAACTAATTTCATCCTGAAATGTTAAATCTCTGTCCTGGAGAAGGAAGCTAAATCCTTAAAACTTAGGTCACACCTGGAGATGGGGCAACCTTCAGTCAAAACAGTCCTTCTAGCACCATCTTGCTTGTATAGAAAAAGAAACGAAGGCACGGAGATGGGAGACAGTACTTCGTGCCAATAATCCGGCCTTTTCTTTAAGCCCAAATGCCGCCTCAACCAGAAGCCACATAACAAACCTGATATGTGTTTATTAGGTGGTGTCGGTAAATGGTGTTTGCTTAGGATTCTGCCTTTAGTTGGTAAAGAAAACACCATTGTGAGGGAGCAAAAGCCGCCTATGCAACCCAACTACATCCGAGACAGAATTTTGCTTCCCGTTCCTTCCCATGCCGCCTCTCTGAATCAGGCCTCACACCCAAGGAGTGGGCAGCTTGCCAAGAGATACCTGGGCAGTAAACAACATTCCACCACCATGGGGGCAGCGTGCAACCAGCCTGCCTGGTGGATGGGGCTAAGGGAGGCCTAAACTTTTTGGTCAAGGAACAAAGAGCTTTTGCCTCCCTCAAAGCCAGTTTAAGTAGGAGGAGTGACTGCTTGATTTAACCAGCCACGTTGACACAGTGGTGACATAAGGATGCCATAGTGTTTATTTACTTTATTCATACCCCACTTTTCTCCCCAAGGGACACCCAAAGAGGCTGACACTGTTCTCCTCCCTTCCATTTTAATTCTCACAACAGCCCAGTGAGGCAGGTTAGGCTGAGAGCGTGTGACTGGCCCAAGGTCACTCAGCAAGCTTCCATGGCATGAGTGGGGATTCAAACCTGGGTCTCCCAGGTTCTAATTTTGGCACCCTGACCACTGCACCACACTGGTAGCCCTGAGCACACAACCCCTCAGAATATTTAGTCAATGCCCAGAAAAGGACAGTGTGTATAAGCACACATACCCTACATCTGCCCAGGTACTGGCTTGTAAGGATGATACCAACACATGGAAAAGTGTCCACATGGGATCCTCCCTCCCCATGATCAGGGACACTGCTTTCCAAATGTTCCCCATCACAGGGAGGGACTCCTCCTCCACATGTTGGCATTGTGAAGGAGGAGGAGGAGAGTTGGCTTTATACTTGCCTTTTCACAATCCAAAGGTAGAGTTGCCAGGTCTGGGTTGGAAAATACCTGGAGACTTTGGGGGTGGATCCAGGAGAGGGTGGGGTTTGGGGAGGGGAGGGGAGGGGCCTCAGCATGGCACAAGGCCATAGGGTCCACCCTTCCAAGCAGCCAGTTTCTCCAGAAGAGCTGATCAGTTGTACGCCAGTTTGGTGTAGTGGTTAAGTGCGCAGACTCTAACCTGGGAGATCCCTAGGCCCCACCTGGAAGTTGGCAACCCTACCCAAAGGAGTCTCAGAGTGGCTTACAATAGCCTTCCCTTTCTCTTCCCATAACAGGCACCTTGTGAGGTGGGTGGGTCTGAGAGAACTAGTGACTGACCCAAGGTCACCCAGCTGGCTTCGTGTGGAGGAGGGGGGAATCAAACCCTGTTCTCCAGATTAGAGTCTGCCGCTCTTAACCACTACACCAAACTGGCTCTCAAGCTGACAGTTGCCCATAGGCAGGGGGTGACACCAGAGCGCTCATGCCCTCTCTCCCTCTTGGCGTACTTGACTGAACACTAGGAGTGGTCTTGTGCTCAGGGCTAGCAAACTGACCTTTTTTGGCAGTTGGTGTCTCATCTTGTGGCTGGTGCTGCACAGCTGTGATGAGCCACATCGTACAAATGCTCCAAGAGGTGCCACACTTGGGGCTCATCACAAACATGAGGCATCAGTCACGAGAGAAGCCATCATCACACCAAAAGAAGACGAAGAAGAAGAAGAAGAAGAAGAGATTGGATTTATACCCCACCCTTCACTGCCCAAAGGCATCTCGGAGTGGCTTACAAACTCCTTTCCCTTCCCCTCCCCACAACAGACACCCTGTGAGGTAGGCGGGGCTGAGAGAACTTCTGACAGAAACTGTCCTTGAGAGAACAGCTGTGCCAGAGCTTGTGACTGACCCAAGGTCACATCAGCAGGTGCAAGTGGAGGAGTGGGGGAATCACCAGAGCAGACGGCCGAACCTGGCGGTGGGCGGAGCCATGAGGTGCAGGCGGCGTGACGATGCGGCGTGGCAGAGCCTGTGGGATGTAGACCGAAAGCCGAAGCCGACACGGGCCTGTGCACTCAAAGAGGGGCCTGCCACGGAAGTCTCCTGGCCCAGGAAAAAGGATCTTCGCCAGGGGCTCGAAGACACCGAGGCTGCAGTGCGGACGCCGGAGCCCCGCCGGAAGAAGAATGGGAAGCCCTGCTCAGGGTGCTGATAGGATGTCCCTCCCCCCAGTGATTGTGGCCCTAGTTAGGAAAAGGATTAAATAATGTGTAAACCGCTCTGAGACCCTTCGGGGCTTGAGAGGTATATAAGCTGAATAAATAAATAAATAAATAAATAAATCAAATCCAGTTCTCCCAGATTAGAGTCCGCGCACTTAACCAAACTGGCTCTCTTATGTCATGTCATTTGGCCTTCTCTGTCACCTCTTGGACTGGGGAGGACAGATTGGCAGGAAAGCAAGGAAGTGCAAAAGATAACAAGGGTGGAGATAGATGTGACCAGCTGTGGTGTAGGATGTTTGAACATACGCTCATTGCCCTGAAACATGACAGGTAATCTGACAAAGGGAGCTTTAAATCTCGTAAGTTTATACCCCCCAAATCTTGTTGGTCTGTCAGGTGCTACTGGAATTGAAGCTAGCGCTTCTACTGAAGACCAGCAAGGCTACCCTCTGAAATAACCCATAATGTGTGCTCAAGTCACCTCTACGACACATGAAACGTTACTTCTGTCTTCATCCTTAGAAGGTTATCTCAGTCTTCACCCCAAGACTACTACTAAAGCCTGTAGAGCGACCTTACTCACATTGTGAGATAGCTTACAAGAAACTGGCAGGCCAAATTGCTTATTACATTTTCTCATTTCAGGAGTAAACCATTCTTCTCCCTCACCTCTGGACGACCAGGGCTAGTATAAAAGTCTTGCTTCGAGCACAATGCATTCCATGCTTGTGGAATTTGTATGCATTAAAGTCAACTTCGAACACAATGGAACTCATCCCCAAACCTTAAAACTTGACATCTGAGCATGTATTGCCTCGGGAGTCATTCTCGTTGAAGCAGTACGCTTCGGTGGGCTGCACCTTTTTCAGGCAGGGGGCTTACATGATGAAACACCCCATACAAATTGCCTGAACAAGGGGAACTACCATGTCAGAAACGAGCCTTGACTAGAAGAAATCTTCCTCCTGACATGTTAGCTTTCTGGATATAGAAGATTTGTTTGTATCAAGGAGCGTTTAACCATGTGAGGCCCCACACACGCACACTGCGGTATGAACAACCCAGGCATAGGTTGACCATTTCAGTGGGAAGCAGGCCTTTAGGCAAAAACCAAAAGCATTCCATCAGGCGTTATATGAGGGGAAAGAATAACTTGGAGCAGCAGCCATTTTTGTTGTTATGTCACAGTGTTTTACAGTAAAATGCCTTTGGCTGCGTTCAGACGGCCAGTCAATCGCGCCATGAGCCCTCCTAAAATTTTATCCCGATTTTTTTAATCCAGCCTAGCACGACCAGACGCCCCCCATGAAATAGCCTCACCGCGCGTTGTTCCCACCGTGATTTGTCTACACGGCATCCACTGAGGATTTTTTTAAAAAAGTTTTGTACATTCACATAGGCAAGGCTGCGCCTCCTTGGAGAACTGAGGCGATCGCGGAGGGTTTTCAGCAAAGTCCCGGTCCTCCCCCTTGCCATCATGATCAATGGAGGGACTATTTTGCAAGTTAGAACAGTCCTTCCCCCCTCCATCTCCCTTCGCGGTAACATCTTGTCCCTAAAAGAAATAAGCATGAATATTACATTCCTCGTAGCGCTTATCGCTGAATGCGTTTCCTCGTTAAAGCGCACATGGGGTTTCAATTTTTTAAAAATCGCGCCCCCGTCGGCTCGGTCTGACGTCAGACCAAGCCGACGGGAGCATTGCGCGCTAATGGAGTGACCAGACGGAAGAAAGTCTGCAGTTGTTGCGCGGGTAAGCGAAAACCCTACATTGAAACTGCTACTTTTTAAATCAGGATTGGAGGCGCAGCAGAACGGGATTGCCTATGGGACCGGAATATTTCGCAGATGTTTCTGTCTGGTCGTGCATTTTTGATCCGCAAGGGAGTCGTTCCTATGGCAGATCAAAAGATCCGTCTGAACACACCCTTTGTTTTAGAGTTTAGGAATTGTATGTGTCAATATTTCTAATCCTCAACGTGGCCCCATCTGCAAATACTTAAATCTGCAGACTGGGGCCAGGTAGAGAGAAGGGAGATTTTTCTACAAACTTGGAGGGGACCCCCCCCCTGCAAGATGCACACCAAAAAAACTTATTTTAAGAATTAAGGAGTTACATTTACTCCCAAACAGAGGAACATTGGCCCAATCTGCATCTAGCATTTGCTCCGCTGTTTTACCAAACCCACACTGGAACAGAAAAAGATGCGTCTCAAAACCACATTCAAATACCCAAGGCCAATGCCGTACTGACTACAGAGTCACTCCTGAATGGCCATAAAATGGCCATAAATCTATGCAAACACTACCATGAAACCGAGAGATCAAATGAAGTGAAAGCGGCATGCAGTCTGGACACTGCCATAAAATCTGACAATCAAAGAAAGGGAATTTCTGTTCCAGCGTGGGTTTGGTAAAACAGCAGAACAAATGCTAGATGCAGATTGGACCATTGTCTGTACAAGTGCAGACAATGCTCCTCTGTTGCACCCAGCAGCATCCACCTTTCTCACCATGTGTGGGAGACAGTGGAAAAGGTAGAAACACCACTTGGGCCAGATAAGAGGGTGCAGCAGGGTTGTCAGGCAGCTGCTGGGTGGGATCTCCCCCTCTGACCCCCCTTTCCTACCACTGCTGCTGCAGCTGGTGGGACAAAATATATATTTTTAAATGGCTGTCAAGTGATGGCATGATGTCACTTCTGGAGTTTTTGAGGAACTTCTGGAGTTTTGGGGAATCCCCCGTGAGTCTCACAGGTCTCTGCTTGTAATTGTATAATTTGCAATATTTTCCAGTAATCACCAAATCCTTTTCTTTTTATGGGCTCAAATTCAAATTCCAAAAGCTGCTTTCTCAGCCCCCACCCAAACAGTGACACAAACTCCAGAGTACTGGAGAAGCCACTGGCCATCAAAGGTGGAAATATTTCTACAGAGGTAGTGGCATCTTTGGCTAATAATTTTTTAAAATATAAACTTCCCAACAGACAACGTTTTCATGCAACAGTATTGGTCCTGACCTCGACGACCCAGGCTAACCAAATCTCATCAGATCTCGGGAGCTAAGCAGAGTTGGCCCTGGTTGGTATTTCAATGAGAGACCACCAAGAAAGTCCAGAGTTGCTATGTGAAGGTGGGCAATGGAAAACCACCTCTATTTGTCTCTTGCCTTGAAAACCCTATGGGGTTGCTGTAAGTCAGTTGTGATTTGACGGCACTTCACCACACAACAATACTGCCTACTCAAAACAGAAGGAGACGATCATTGTGTTACTCAGTCTGTCCACAAAATACAAACTGCAGGCACGTTCAGGCTCAGTTTCCTCAGGGATGTGCAAGGAAGGACGAGGTTAAACCTTTCAAACGCTACTGACTTCCGCTCAGTTTTGTTGAGCGAGGGAGCTGGTTTCAAATAGCTAAGAGAGGACGAAGGGATAATGTCTTCCCTGTATAACCCTGAGGTAAATTGAGGCTGCCTGAGTCCTCAGGTTGCATTTCAGGGATGGACCAAGACACGTGATCTTCACCTTGTTTGTTTGAGTCCCATGTTATTTCTGAGCGAGGTGAAGACTTTAATCCACACTAATGTTCACGAGGATGAAATGAGGTATTGTCATAATTAATAACAAGTACAAGGATTTGGTTGTATCAACGTGTACCCAGTTATTAACAAACTGTTTTGAAAATGCTAGCTGTATACTCTGGTTTGACTTCCAGACTGAGGCCTTGTCACTAAGGCTTGAATCCTGCTTACTATTTCCGTGGGTACAAGTGTGTGTGATTTTTTGTCAGTTCCCCTCTTCCACAGAAGATCTCTGATCTGCTTCCCCTCCCCAGCAGCATTTCAGAAGGTGTTTGGGGCTGTCTCAGGAACGGGAACTGGTAAAAACTTCTGCCCTTTCCTCCTTGGGCCTATGCAAAATCTAGGCAGGATCCAAACCTAAAGTGATAAACCCACATCCGAGCTGTAGTGTATGTCAGACTGAAGGTGGGGCACCTCTGACTGGATGCTCCTCCATACAAATGCAGACAAAGGAATGCCTGTGTGAAAATTAAGAGCACCTCAGGGACAACGCTAAGTTAGAAGGCTTCTCCCTGACAAGCTAGTTTTCTGTCCACAGGGAACATTTTTGAATAGAAAGCATTCCATCATATGAGCTCCCCACTTGCAGTCTGAAATGGTTCAACCCAGACATAGTTTTTATCTCCTCTGTGAGAACAAGGAATTAATTAAGGCGCACACATCTGAAAATGATTTGTGACCATCCGTGACATCGCTGCTGTACGAGACCTGACATGTCACTTCGTAAGAAAAAGATGTGATTACACATCCGGTGAGTAAGCAGACTTGCTCCAATGACCAAGGAGGGTGTGAGCTGGCATCCTGACAACCACTGCACTGCTGTCAGACAAAGGTGATTTTTCTTTTTTTACTAGTGCAGAGATACAGAAAAATTACACACAGACAGATACTCGGAGACGGCCAGAACAGTAAATCATGCAGAGACATACCAGACAGCCTCCTTTGTAAGCTAGTCACTTTAAGCTCACCAGAGTCTTTAATTTTTCTCACAGCCTTCTACCAAACAGTGGTTAGCCTAGACTAAATTCACAAAAAAGAACAGTGGCATGCAATGCTCCCTCTAAGCTATGGAGTCTTGTGAGCAAAAATTCTGCTTTGTGAGCTACTGGCATCAAAGTTGTGAGCAAGTGATTTGGCTACTGCATAAATTAGTTTGCTCTGGGGCCATACTTCCTGAGCTAAGACAAAAATGTGTGAGGCGGAGGCTAAAAACCTGTGAGCTAGTTCACACTAACTCAGCTTAGAGGGAACACTGGTGGCATGGTATAGCCCAATTTCATTAGATCTTGGAACCTAGGCAGGATTGGTATTTGGATGGGAGAGCACCAAGGAAAGCTCTGCAGAGGACAGCAACAGCAAACCACCTCTGCTTTTCATTTGCCTTGAAAGCCCTTTAATGAGGGTCACCATAAATCAGTTACAAGTTGATGGCTCTTACGTGCCTAAGGTGTGCATGCCTGAATAAATGCATACACATGAACATTAAGGCTCCCCGCAGTGTGCAGACTGCGATTTCATACACTGAGCTCCCTTCTGACCTAGGTAGTATCTCATCAGAGAAGTCTGTTTTTCTGATCTATCTCTCAACAAAAGGGGGGAGCAGTGTGATGTAATAGCTAAAAAGGCAAATGCGATTTTGGGCTGCATCAACAGAAGTATGGTGTCCAGATCACGCAAAGTGATGCTATCGCTTTACTCTGGTCCGGTTAGACCTCACGTAGAGTATTGTGTTCCATTTTGGGCACCACAGTTTAAGAAAGATATAGACAAGCGGGAACATGTCCAAAGGAGAGCAACAAAGATCTGGAGGGATCTGGAGGGATCTGGAGACCAAGACCTATGAGGAAAGGTTGAAGGAGATGGGTATGTTCAGCCTGGAGAGGAGATGTCTGAGAGGTGATATGATAACCATTTTCAAGTACTTGAAGGGCTGTCATTATAGAGGATGGTACAGAGTTGTTTTCTGTTGCTCCAGAAGGTCAGACCAGAACCAACAGGTTGAAATTAAATCAGAAAAGTTTTGGGCTAAACATTAGGAAGAACTTTCCAATAGCTTGAGCGGTTCCTCAGTGGAACAGGCTTCCTCAGGAGGTGGTGGGCTCTCCTACTTTGGAGGTTTTCAAACAGAGGCTAGATGGCCATCTGACAGCAATGCAGATTCTGGTGAACTTAGGCAGATCATGAGAGGGAGGGCAGGAAGGGTTGCCTCAGTGCTTAATTCTTTTGGCCCTTCTTACATGCCCAGGGAAATGCCGATTGCCACTTTGCAGTCAGGAAGCAAATTTTCTCCAGGCCAGTTTGGCTGGAAATCCTGGAGGGTTTTTTTTGTCATCTTCTGGGCATGAAACAGCAGTCACTGGGGGTGTGGGGTGTGGGGGGAGGTAGTTGTGAATTTCCTGCATTGTGGAGGGGGTTTGACTAGATGACCCTGGAGGTCCCTTCCACCACCTCTGCTTTTCATCCTGTGTAGAGGATAATGGTTCTATGATTCTATGAACAAGCACCACCTCTGTTTTTCATCCAGTGTGGAGGATAATTCTCAGTCAAAAGGATAACTGAATTCTATGGGAGGATAAACTAATGCAGAATGCTTTGAATGGGCTAGTGCTTTCACCAGTACGTAACAGAATGGTAGCTTGGGCATGAGAATCAGAGTGCTACAAATAAATCCTATTTCCATATGGAGAAATCTTTTCCTGTACAAAATGAATAATTATCGCATAATGTCAGAGCATACAGCTAGGTTGGTCCCGATTGTTACATTTTTTTAAAAAAAAAAGGATATTCAAAATTACATACTTGTCAATGTAACCAGGAGGGCCCAGAACATACTGTGCCAAGCCACACTATGGCATGAAAAAAAGAATGTGGGAAAACTCCTACAAGACTCAGTCCCAAGGCTCGGTAGCTACTTAATAAACAGCTAGGCAAAGAAAAAATTTCCCAGCCCTAAATCAGTCATTATATCACTCCATAAATCTGAGTTTTTGACATTCATGACTTTGAACTTTGTCAAAACCAGGCATTAAAGGTTTGTCATTTTTATGGGTTGCTCATCTTGACAATTCTAAGTGCTTATCTCGCATTTTGGAATGTTCAAAATGCTTATACCGTACCTTATCTTTTTGTAATCCTTACAACAACCACCTTGCAAGGTGGGACAGCGTTTTTATCTCCATATTAGATCTTTTTGAGACGTTAAATGGGAACTGTATAACCAGAGATAATAGGAGTGCAAGCTACCCACATTCCTCCCATACGACACGTTTTGGGAAGAGGGGCAAGGCAAGTATCAACCTTGTACAGCCTTGGTATGTGCAAACTGATCACTCGATTTTTCCATGTTTGCTGTCACTCCTACTGAGGCTGTACATGCAGATTGAATACATACGTTGCCTTTGTCGGAACAACCCAGTGACCACATGTATCAGGAGGGATCAAGGGGGAGTGTATGCTCTGGCTACCTGCAGCTGGCAGGTTCCTAGTAGGAGTTATTGTAATGTCTGAAAAGCCCTGTTGTAGAGCTGAAGCTGAGGAAGCATATTTGGCCTAAGGCTATCTGTTTTTAGGGCAAAATCTGAACCAAGAAATTCCTGATTTGCAGCATACTCACTCAGTTGCCCTCCTGTATCAGCTCTTGTCGCCTGGAATAATTATTCTATTTTCATAGAAGGAAGCGAGGGATTCTCAGTTCTTTCCCCATGGACTAATTGTCCACTAAAAGTCATCCACTAAAAATCACCTTTGCCAAGTACTTTTTTCTCTTGCATGTGAAAAGGACCTTGTATATCCCACCCACCCCCCTCCAGCAGTGTGAAAACTACTGGGGAAGGGGATGATTCTTACCAGACCAATAGCCCATGTGGAAAGGGGTAAGCATCCATCTCACCGTTGGTGGTGGTGGAAAGTACTGTCAAGTCACAGCTGACTTACGGCAACTCTGTAGGGTCTTCAAGGCAAAAGGCATTAAGAGATGGTTTTGCCATTGCCTCCCTCTGCATAACAACCTTAGACTTCTTTTGGTGGTCTCCCATCCAAATACTAACCAGGGCTGACCCTGCTTAGCTTCTGAGATCTGACAAGATCAGGCTAGCCTAGGCCATCCAAGTCAGGGTGACTATCACTACAGTCAAATTTTACTTCCTCCACAGCTATGGGAAAGGGGGGGTTGGAGCCATTGAAAGAAGCAGGGGAGGGACCGTGGCTCAGCAGTACTGCATCTATTTTCCAAGGAAAGTCCTGGGTTTAATCCCCCACATCTCCAGTTAAAAGGATCACGAAAGAGGTGATGTGAAAGTCATTTACTTGAGACCCTGGAGAGCTGCTGACAGTCAGAGAAGATGGGCCTGACTTTGATGGACCACGAGTATAAGGAACCTTCATACATTCAAGCACCCCCTTTTCAGTCAAAAGTAGCTCATGGAAATGTTTCCTTATTCATGCATTTTGTTATTCATTTATTATTCCTAAAATATTTGAAAGGTGGCTGATACCTGAGGCAGCTCACACCAAAACGCATATCAATAAATAGAAGCTCAGACTAAAACAATATATGAAAAACATTTGCCCTCACTCACCACTGCCCTCATTTGCCCTCATCCATCATTGCCCTCCTTTGCCCTCAGTGACGCCATCCAAATCAGATGGGTTGTGAGTTTATTTCCTAACATGCAGCAATGTTGTCACAGCTGATGTGGCATCATGATAACATCTTGCCCACTCCACTCTCTCTGAGAGGCTGGAAACACCTCTACAGATATCCAACACAACTTCTGTTCTCCAGCTAGGCACTTAATAATAGAACTGAAGCAATGCTACCAGAGTACCCACAGTTGCACAATTGCACCGGCTCCTGGCTAGTGCATTGGGAGTTAGCCATACCTATCTTGATTGTACTGTGGAGTTAGCCATACCTATCTTGATTGTACTGTGGTTGCAATAAGGCCCTTTAAAAAGAGAGATCAGATCCAGTGGAAAAAATGGTGCACTCAAGAAAAATCATTGATGCTAATGTTATGGTTTTTAAACGGTGAATATTCATGTAATCTCAGTGTTTGCTCGGGGCGGGGGGGGGGGAGATGTCTACCTCACCAAAATTAGTAGTTCTTTTTTCCCAATCTGAACTTCGAAACCACATTGTTGAGTACTCATTGTATCTGTTTTTTTCAGTTCTGAATATACTAATAAAACATGGAGCAACGCTACTAGACATATAATTATACAATTGCTGCACTGGCTAGTGCAAACAGAGTGTCAAGGTTCTTTTTGTGTGGTGCTTTACCAGGACGCAAGAAGGGTGGGTGTGTGCCTTGGTAAAACGCCACACAGTCCTACCAACAGTCACGTCAAGAATGCAGTATTTTGTCTGCATGCCTGTGTTCATCAGAAACTAAACTCTGTGGCAAACTGGGCAGGCGGCAAGGCAACCCTGGGAGTAATTTTAGCAATTAAAAAGTGGAATGGAGCTCGGCACAGAGCAGATAGTCTCTGGAACAATAAGGAACATAACAGAAGAATTCTCTCATTGGAAGACAATAACAGCAGCTAGGCTGGATTAGACCAACAGTCCAGCATTCCGTTTCACGCAGTAGCTAATCGGATGCTCCAAGAAAGCTTGGAAGTAGGGCCTAGAAGTAGGGCTGCCAGCCCCAGGTTGGGAAATACCTGGAGTTTTGGGAAGGGGAGGACCGCAGCAGGGTATAATGCTACAGAGCAGGAGTGGCTGACCTTGCTTAATGTAAGAGCCACACAGAATAGACATCAGATGTTTGAGAGCCGCAAGACATGAACAGATATTACACATACTTTCTTATTGGAAAATATGCAGATTTACTCTTTATTAACATTCAATGAGAGTGCCAAACATAAAACGGGGTTAAAAATAGACCCTGAGAATGATATTTATTTGTCCAGTGATATTTATTTGTTTGCTAATGATATTTGTCTAAGAGAGAGGTGGAAAGAAAGAGAAAGAGAGAGAGAAACAAAGCAAGCAAATAGATGGGGAAGGGAAGGAGGGAAGGAAGGAAAATACAGAGGGAGGAAGGAAAGAAGGTGGGAAGAAAGGAACTTTAACTTTAACTTTAAATGCATCCTCCAGCCCCACCCATGCCCACCTCCCAGACTGGGAAAGGGATTTAAAGAGACAGATGCCTTCTCCAAACCAGCCAGTGTGTGTGTGTGTGTGGGGGGTGTTTGAGAAAGCATTTCAAGCTAAAGTTGCTTTCCTTCTCTCCCCCCCCCACCTCAAGCCTACCCAGGGAGGGGAACACTGGCTGGGAAAGGGAAGACTGATTTGGGAAGCATGCCTCCCCTTCACTTCCCCAGCCACCCTGCTGGGAACCACACAATATATGTGAAAGACCCGCATGCGGCTCCCGAGCCTCAGTTTGGCCATGCCTGCTGTTGAGTCTACCCTCCTAAGCCACCATTTGCTCCAGGGGATCTCTGTCATCTGGAGATCACTTGTAATAGCAGGAGATATCCACATGGCCGGATCGCCCATTGGGCGAACTAGGCGCTTGCCTAGGGCGCGCCGGCCTCAGGGGCGCCAAATGGCGCCCGCTCCCCCCAAAAAGCCCCCCGCCGCCGCCCTAACCGGGCACCCCTCCGCGAAAAGCGCCCGACTAGGGCGCAAGTCGCCGCTCCCGGGGGGGGGAGAAGGAGGAGGAAGTGGCAGGCGGCAGCCAGCAGGGTCTCCCTGCTGCCACCGCCGTGGAAAAGCGCCCACCAAGGGCGCAAGTCGCCCTCCCCCTCCTCCCTGGGGGGGGAGGAGGAGGAGGAGGAGGAAGCGGCCGGCGGCAGCCAGCAGGGTCTCCCTGCTGCCGTCGCCGCGGAAAAGCGCCCACCGAGGGCGCAAGTCGCCCTCCCCCTCCTCCCTGGGGGGGAGGAGGAGGAAGCGGCTGGCGGCGGCCAGCAGGGTCTCCCTGCTGCCGTCGCCACGGAAAAGCACCCACCGAGGGCGCAAGTCACCTCCCCCTCCTCCCTGGGGGGAGGAGGAGGAGGAGAAGGAGGAGGAAGTGGCCGGCGGCGGCCAGCAGGGTCTCCCTGTTGCCGCCGCCGTGGAAAAGCGCCCACCGAGGGCGCAAGTCGCCCTCCCCCTCCTCCGTGGGGGGGGGAGGAGGAGGAGGAAGCGGCTGGCGGCGGCTAGCAGGGTCTCCCTGCTGCCGCCGCCGCAGAAAAGCGCCCACCGAGGGCGCAAGTCGCCCTCTCCCTCCTCCCTGGGGGGGGGGGAAGAGGAGGAGGAGGAAGCGGCCTGCGGCGGCCAGCCAGAGCACAGCTTGCCCGCCCTCCCCCTCCTTCCTGGGGGGAGAGGAGGGGGGCGGCATGGCTGGGTTTCCAGGCCCAACCGGGAGGTTGGGATCTGCCCCCGCCTAGGGCGCAGAAATACCTGGAGCCGGCCCTGGATATCCAGGTGCCATGTGAAGGTTGGCAGCTCTATCTAGAAGCCAAACCTGTCCCCCCCCCCGGGGTTGTAACCCAGCACTGGCATTCAGAGGATTCCTGTCTCTGAACAAGGAGGTTAGTCATCATAGCTAATAGCCAGTGATAGAGCTGCCCTCCAGGAACTTGGCTGACCCACTGTTACAGCCAACTAAACAAGTAGCCATCCCGCCATCCCCATGGCAGTGAATTCCACAAGTTAGTTCTCCACTGAGTGAGGAAGTACTTCCTTTGCTCTATCCACCAGTCCTCTCACTATGGAGAAACAAACAAACAGTGACTTCTGGAAAACCCAGAAGTGACATATGGTGGCTCTAGGAATTGCAGGAAACTCTGTCACACCCCCACGTCCACACCCCCAAACTTTCCCACTGGTTGCCTGTCAGGGCCTGGCAACCAGATATCCTGCCCACAAACTTCACTGGGTGCTTGCGTGTCCCAGTTCTACAGAAGAGGAGGCACTCTCTTCATCCATATTCGCCACCCCAGGCATAATTTTAGAAACCTCTCTCATGCCCATCCTTAGAGGTCCTTTATCTAAACGATAGGGAAGAGGCTTCCTGCAGGTGCCTTTTGAGGAGAGCCACAGTCAGTCTGAGCAGACAATACTGACCAATAGTAGACCAATAGTCATCTCACATGAAGGAGAATGGGGTGGCAAAAATCTGAGAGGGTAGCATGGACTGGTGGGCAGAAGAACGCATTTTGGAATGATCTAGTTTTGCAAACTCCCTACAGGCAATGAGAGGAACTATGGCCCCGGTCACACGGGCCAGAAAACGCGGGGGAGAGGCGTGGCAGTTTGCCCCGGAGCTAAATAAGGCGCGGTAGCCCAGTCATACGGGCCACCAGGTTGCCACACTCCAGCTCTGCGCCCCGATCACAACGTGCTGCTGCAGCGCAGCAAAAAAGCAGCGAAGTGCACATGCGCCATTGGGGGGGTGGGCCGCTGTTGGTGTCTTGTGTGTGCGCATGCGCTGTTCAGCGTTGGTGCGCATCCCATGGACACTTACAACATCCAGAAATCCCAGGGACATGGGCAGGCGTCAGAAGCCGCGGGATACTGGCGCTCCCGCGATCAGACGCCAGCCTTTGCCCCGGGGTTTCTGGAAACTAGTACTTCCGACCTACTAGTTTTTTACTCCGTGCTTTCGAAGGGAAGCTGCGGGTTGTCCACGGGAGCACTACGCCTCCCAGATGTGCTGGTATGATCGCGCACGGAAAGTCCGCAGGGCTCCCGTGCCTTCAGCGGGGCAAATGCTCAGTGTGGACGGGGCCTATGATCTTTCTTCTTGCTTTGCTACTTTTATGCTTGCTTTCAGTATTTTTTAAAATGCAGGTGAATATTTAGAGCTGAAAGCCACTACCTGAAGTCATGCAGGCCATTCTGCCTCATGAGAGCTGTGCCACCATTCTCCCACATGTGTGTATTACATACATTCTCCCGCACGTGTATATTACATACATGTGAGCATTATATACCCTAAGGCCAAGTGGCTGCAGTTACACAGTTGCTTAAGGGTGAGGGAAAGGCACTGTGTAGCTAAGGCTATGAACTAATGCAATACAGTTATGTATGTATGTATGTATGCATGTACGCATGATTGAGTGCCAAGACTCTGTCTGAGTACTGAAAATAAATTGTGGGGCTCAGCCTCAACCCAAATCTACAGTGCAACCCTAAGTGGTTACACACTTCTAAGTCCATTGACTTCAATGGACAGTAGGGTGTAATTCTGTTTAGGACTGCACTTTGATCATACTAAGTGGGGAGTGAGCACTGACATGAACATATGCCACTGCTTTCTATTGGATCAGCGCATTGGTCCACGTAGCTCAGGACTGTCTGCCCTAGCTGGCAGTAGCTCTCCAGGGTCTTGGGCAGAGAAAAATCTTTCCCAGCACCCCGATAACCTTATTAATACAAATGCTGCTATCCCACCTTTCAGACATTTGAGGCAGGTAACCAACAATTCACTATAAAGAAATGGAAAAATCGCAATTATTATAACAGATCCAGTCATCCACAGTCCATGGTCCAAAAGTTTGGCCTCCAGCAGAAAAGGTCAAAGAGAACTGTTTGTATTGCTTGTGGAAGGATAATAAGGAGACTTCATTGAAAGCTTCCCTGGGGAGCCCATTCCAAAGGAAAGGGGCTGTAACAGAGCATTTATAGTCTAGATGAGGTTCACACCTGTTAGGTGCAGAGGGGACAGAGAGAAGAAGCTTGTAGAGTTACATCAGAAGAGATTCAGGTGGGGTAGCCATGTTGGTCTGAAGCAGCAGAGCAAAGTTTGAGTTCCTTTAAGACCAACAAAGTTTTATTCAAAGTGTAAGCTTTTGTGTGCAAGTATATTTCCTCAGACAAAATGGAATAAAATCTCCTCAAGCGCTAGAAGAGATAGTCTTTCAAAGAGGTGAGTCCCAGGTCATGAAGGGTTTTATAAGTAAGAGGCAGCACCTTAAAATGTACCTCGAAACAAATAGGATGGTGCCAATTAAACATTAAGTGCTCACAAAGCCCCACGGTGTTTTGCACCTATTGAAATGTCTGCGTTATCTCCAAGGGCAGCTCCATATAGAATGTATGGCAGCGGTCCAGCCTTGAGGTGACTGCAGCATGGATCAGTGTGGCTAAGTCAAATAAACCTAGATGGGGAGAATGCTTCCTAATTAGATGTCAACGATAGAAAGTAATCCTGGTAACTACTCCAGCCTGGAGTTTCAAAGAGCAAGGCTAGGTCCTAGAGCACTCTCAAACTCTTTATTGGATCAGATAAAGATAATTAACGGGAGTCCAGCGACACCTTAATGACTTCTATAAATTGTGGTAATTAATTTTGTAACTCTGTAGGGTGCCACTGGGCCACTACATGTTATGTTTTTTGACGAGCTGGGTCCAGGTTCCCCAGATCCAACTCACTTTTCCTGCAGTCACAGCAGCTGCGGGGAAAGGCAGTTTTCAAGTCCCCAGGAGTGTGATTGGGTTTGGGATGACAGCGCAGAAGGAGGGACTCATGGGGACTTTCAAAAATGCCTTTCTCCATGGCTGCTGTGGGACTAGGGGGAAAGTGAGCTGGATCCAAGAAACTTGGACCCAACTTTTGAAAAATGTAACAGGTAATTTGGCCTTACCATGAACATAAGAAGAGCCCAGCTGGATCAGACCAGTGGCTCATCTAGTCTAGCATCCTGTCACACACAGCAACCAACCAGTTCCTCTAGAGGGTCAACAAAAGGGCATAGATGCTGAGGCCTTCCCTTGATGTTGCCCCCTGGTTCTGGGATTCAGAGGTTTAATGCCTCTGAATGTGGAGTTTCCCCTCAGTCACCATGGCTAGTAGCCAATGATAGACCTCTCCCCCGTGAACCTATCTACTCCCTTTTTAAAGTTGTTTATTCCTGTGGCCATCACTCCATCCCCTGGCAGCAAATTCCACATTTTAATCACTCACTGATGATAATCACCCCATCTAACATGGGTGTCAGTATCTCCCCACCCCAGAACATCAACTTTCCCCACCAATATAATCTCTGTTTTGTTTATATTCCAATTCATTTGTTCCCCATCATCCAGCTGACCAGGGCCTATAAACCCTGGTCGAGCATAAAGAGAGTAGCATCTGGGGACCAGTGTTCCCTCTAAGCTGAGTTAGTGTGAGCTAGCTCACAGTTTTTTAGCCTCCGGCTCACGCATTTTTGCCTTAGCTCAGGAAGGCTGGCTCCAGAGCAAACTAATTTATGCAGCAGCCAAATCACTGGCTCACAACTTTAATGCCAGTAGCTCACAAAGTAGAATTTTTGCTCACAGGACTCCACAGCTTAGAGGGAGCATTGCTGGGGACCTCGTTTAAAATAAATTCCTGGATGTCACCAGCATACCAACACATTACAGATAGTATAAATTTGTATCATTAGTCTTTAAGTTGCCGCAAAACAGAGGCAATATTGATGACACCCAGCCTTAAAGCTGTGGATGATCAGATCTGAAAGTCTCACAAAGGTGCTGAAGACTGCAGGTGAAAGCACAGAGCCCCGCACTGCCGGCTCGCCCACTAGGCGAGCTAGGCGCTCGCCTAGGGCGCTGGGGTCCACAGGGGCGCCAAAGCGCCCCCGCCCCGCCCCCGTGAAGCCGGCGCTGGGAGGGAAGGGGCGCCCGTTCAAACGGGCGCTCCTTTCCTTGTTTTCCTGAGCACGCCGCTACTGCGGCGTGCTCAGGAAAGCCGGCGCTCCCACCCCCATCTTCAGCCGGCGCTGGGGCTGGGAGGGAAGGGGCGTTCGTTTGAACTGGCTTCCCCCCCCGGTCTCCAGCCGGCGCTGGGAGGGAAGGGCGCCCGTTCAAACGGGCGCCCTTTCCTGGCTTTCCTGAGCACGCCGCTACTGCGGCGTGCTCAGGAAAGCCAGCGCTCCCCCCCGTCTTCAGCTGGCGCTGGG
The DNA here is from genome assembly GCA_029375565.1 of Gekko gecko. Taxonomy (NCBI): domain Eukaryota; kingdom Metazoa; phylum Chordata; class Lepidosauria; order Squamata; family Gekkonidae; genus Gekko; species Gekko gecko. Next base: position 24,840,611 of record JAPDNY010000001.1, on the reverse strand, counting down.
AGGCTTCCCCGCCCCCGGTCTCCAGCCGGCCCTGGGGCTGGGAAGGGACAGCCGTTCAAACGGCTGCCCCTTCCCTAGCTTTCCTGAGCAGGCCGCTAGTGCGGCGTGCTCAGGAAAGCCAGCGCTCCACCCCCCCCCGGTCTCCAGGCCCCACCGGGAGATTGGCATCCCCGTGGGGTGGGCGCCCCAGGCTGTCTTGCCTAGGGCGCCCAGACACCTGGGGCCGGCCCTGGAGCCCCGGATGTGCTCCATGAAAAAGTTCCCAAGCTGATTATTATTAGGGAAAGAGCAAGAGCCCAGCAGTACCTTAAAACAAAATTTGTGGTAGGGTATGAACTTGCGTGACTCACTGCTCACTTCTTCAGATACAGCTTTTTAGTCTTCAGGGTGTTACTGGACTCTTGCTGTTTTCTACCGCTAGAGACAGACTAACGCAGCTACCCATCTTGATCTATTATTATGGAAACACCCTGCCAATTATCTGATAGCAAAGACTGAAACCAACAGAAAATAACTCTTGCTATCCCAAAGCCATGCTCTAACTGGGTGGCACGGGCACAATGGTATCACACAAACACACGAAACTATCTCATACTGAATCAGTTCATTGATCCATCAAGGTCGGTATTGTGTACTCAGACAGGCGGCAGCTCTTCAGGGCCTCCGGTAGAGATCTTTCACTTCGCCTACTACCTGATCCTTTTAATTGGAGATGCTGGGATTGCACCTGGGATCTTCTGCATGCCAAGCAGATGCTGCACCACTGAGCCACGGTCCTTCTCCTTGAAGCCCGGAGCCTACACCACTTAATGCACTGGCTGCTTTTAAATTTTAATGACAATTTTACGCTGCTTTTGTGATTTTACTGTATTTTGTTTTGCGAGTCGATTCAAGCAGGGCTCCAGAGAGGTGGCATTTATGAGCACAATCACATGCACAATTAACCGCGCCATAGGCGCGAATGCCAGGCAGATTTAAAGGGTGCTATCAGACACGAACATCTGGGAAGTGCCCCACACCCATCGGCAACCTGTTTTGCTCTGCCGTAGAAGCGGAGTAAAAAGACACTGGGGAAAGTCTGGTAGCAAATGGTTTGCTACGGGCCATGGACATACTTTCCCCTGTCTGAATGCTCCAGCGAGCTCTCATGGCTTCAGGATGGTCTGATCAGGCCATCCTGACATTGTGCCGTTGTTTCCCCCCCCCCCTTCCCAGTTTGCGCATCATCGCATACTCCATAGGGAGCCCTCAGTGCTGAGATGCGATTCATTGATTCCCCATTTAAGCAGTGGCCAAACAAATGCTACGCCATTTGTCAGGAAAGGATCTAGCAACACCTTCACAACAACTAGCTCAGATGTTTTCTAAAGGTTCTGAACCTGGTGGTAATAAGCCCTGAACAATCTTAGAAAGCTTAGCTGGATGAGATGCTACAAAAGTTACCAAAAAGAATGCTGCGTTTGCCACCATCACTGCCACCACCTTCCAATGTTCAGCACAAATCTTCTGCCAGTGAGGCAACAGTTATCACCTAACCTCTTTCACATGCACAGGGTCCTTAGAACGTCACAGAACAAAGGGAGAGTGCTGTGGAGAGAACCAGTCTGTTGCCCCAGCCACTTCAGTATTCCAGACTGCTACTACTGGACCAGACCAGGCTGCTGGACCCGCTGCAAGTCTGAAGCCATTGAAGGTGACTACATGTTGGAGATTGGCATCCGATTTTGTACTGAATTGTTACTGTTCCCAATGCATGTCAGTATGAGTACGAAAACCACAGCAGCTTAAAGGGAACACCCTGATGAAGGATGAACTTTGAAACATTGTTATCAAACATCCAGACACAACCTCGAATTATTTAATAGTTCTCCATTGTCTATACATTGTAGAACATAACAGTTCTCCATTGTTTACATTTTGTACTTTTTCATTGTAGCTGCTTTGTATACATTGTTCTCCATTACATGTTCTTCAGCTTTTTGGCAAGTTGTAATTGTTGAGTCTGTTAACTACACTTGTTTTTGTCCTTTATTATCATTATATAGTAGTGTAGTGAAGATTATTGAATACAAAGTCTATGACATCAATCCTGAGCATGACCAGACGAGGAGGACCTGGTGTGGATACTGAAATCCTCTAGGACTTTCAGCCTATACAAGTTCAAGGCCATCTCCACCAGCTCAGCCAGGGCACACTCTGGCAAAACAGGTGGATGGTACAACTAGTAAGATTCCTAATCTGTCCCTGGAACTCAACACATGAAGCATACAATCAAGATTGGCCACTGCCTACACTAAAGAAGGAGAACAACTCTTGGTAGATTATCACCACTCCCACTCACTGTCCCTTCACACAAAGTTGAAGAAGGACCACATACCAAGCTGGAGTCAGTTGAGAAACAACTGGTTGACTAGAATTACCTAGTCAGATTTCGATCACGTATGTTCTATAATTTTGTCCAACAATAGATCACTGATCTGGTACTTAACAGCATGTATCCTGCCACTCTGCTGAGCAAAGTTTGAGGCCTTTCTTTAACCTATGGAGACTTCCTCCAACTAAAGCAATTTTTTCCTCCAGTGGAAGAGCCACTTAAGTGGAACAGCGGGTGCTTAAGCTAGAGGAAATGCTCCTTAAGGCTGGAGGAACTTCCTCCAACCTCAGGCAGGATATATTCCAACAGCATCAAAATTAGGAGAAGGATTACGCTTAAACTCCTGTTGCCCACATATGAGGAATGGGTCAGAAACTAGACAGAGGTAAACCTGAATCTGACATTTTCCCAGTGGATTACCACATCTGCTGTTTCCATCCTAAACCCATACTCCATAAAACTAGGACTGGTCCCCCACTGCTACTAGACCTTTACACATGGCAGATTATTTCCATTTTAGTCATCACTCCCTTACCACCACCACTAACCATCCCAATGCCATTACTAAGTAACAGCCAAAAGAATTGCAAAAAATAAAAATCCAACCAAGTTATTACCACACCAGACAACCAGGAGTCCATGCCAAATGGATATGTCAAGGGACAATTGCCCTTCAGGGCAACTCAGAGGTGTCAGGCTAGCAACAAGGACAGAAATAAAAAGAAAGCCCAGTCTGGGAAAAGATGGGCTGTGGGCTAATCTGAGGCCATCTAGGCTCTCAATTTTTGGTTCAGCCATTTCTCTGCCACCTGACCAGAGTTCTTATCAGTCATCCACGCACAGCCTACTGGAGATGCCTGAAATGTCAAGCTGTGTACACAAAGCATATGCTGTTACGTGGAATGAGGGCTCCTCCCCTGTTTGGTTTTGATCCAGTCAGACTCTAAACAAGACGTCCCTGGCTGCCCTTGCCACTGGCAAAAGGGGCATGGTAGGGAAAACTGACTACTAGTCCAGTTGCGCATCTGTGACCCAACTAATATTGGGGTGCTCATGTAGTTTGGCCCTAAGAGTTTCACATCTACACAATCAAAGAAATGAAGTTTTCACTCTGGTCTGCCAGTTTCATTGATTGTACAGAAACTGATGCAAGAAGGATTCCTGTAATTGTAGAAAACATCTCGATGGAATATCTAAAATACTCTGTCCAGGGTTTCGCTCCTGGCATCATAACCAGAAGTCTTAATTGAAAACTCAATTTTTTTTCAGTGCTCATCTTCCCCCAAGCTACTCACTTATGTAAAGTTATGCCATATTTCATTTAACGAGAATAAATATTAGCACATATTTGCATATTGAAAATACTTCAAATTACCAATTAGATAGGCATCCTCATTCTCTGTGGCTTGACCTAATTTCAAATTTCATTTTATGATTCGTTCCACCGACTTTTAATTAAATGTATCATCCACTGGAATGCATTTAAACTTTTCAATCTGATATACGGATTTCTTTTTGTACTTTAATGTTTGCAGAAATGTCAGATTAATGAATGTCAATGGACAATTTCAAATTCATATTCATAGAGAGATGTAATTATAATGGCGTACATCTGGGAAGAATCTTCATCCAGGTTAGATTGGCCAACAAATCTATTCCTGCCAGGATTATGGGACATCGTAAATCTGGACACTGCCTGTCTGTCTGTCTATCCATCCTAGGGCTGCCAGGTCTTCTGGACACTGCATACCTGTCAGCCCTGATTACTTACTGCCAATCCATAGAGTGGCAGGGAAAAATTGGGGGGAAATAGGTGTCACGCCAACGCTGTGACATCACTTCCAGGCAATGCTCTCTCTAAACTGTGGAGTCTTGTGAGAAAAAATTCTACTTTGTGAGCTACTGGCATTAAAGTTGTGAGTGAGCGATTTGGCTACTGCATGAATTAGTTTGCTCTGGAGCCATCCTTTCTGAGCTGAGACAAACAGTGTGTGAGCTGGAGGCTAAAAACCTGTTTGCTAGCTCACACTAACTCAACTTAGAGGGAACACTCCTTCCAGATAGGGTTGCCATCTCCCAGTTCTCAGCGGAGGTTCCTCCACTTTTGGGGGCTCCGATCCACTGCCAACTAACTGTTGTTGTTGTTGTTGTTATTAATTCAGTTTATACCCAGCCCTCCCCACGAGTGGGCTCAGGGCAGCTTACAACATTGGTGGCACCAGTTGTCAATAAATCCATATAAAACATTATAAAACAATTGTTGTTGTTGTTCAGTCGCACAGTCGAGTCCGACTCTTCACGACCCCATGGACCAGATTACGCCAGGCCCCCCTGTCTATAAAACAATACAATACAGATAAAAGCATAAAATCGCAAGGTGCTGTTAGTTGTGCAATTCATTGCTTGCGGTGGCATACTAGAGATGTCTACAGCTGCTGAATTCCGGCTCAGTGTCATCCTGAGTCGCTCGATGGAGTGAGCCAGATGTTAACTGGTGGGGGGAGCCCCACCCCCAAACAGGGACATTGCCAGGCAACGTCCCAGATGCAATGACATCACTAGGAATTGATGTCATTGTGTCGGGGACGTCAGGGGTGACACTCTAGTTTTTGGGCAAACTCTACAGTTTTGAAGACAATACACCATAGAGTTTTGCTCAAAAACTACAGCATCCCCCCAACATCCCTGACACAATGATGTCACTTCCAGGTGGCGTCATCGTGGTGCGCAAAGCAAGCACACCAGAAGATCCCAAACCAGAGCCTGGATCCCCCCCGCCAGCAGCCAGGTAGGGCCTGGCAACCCTACTCTGGGTTGGGAAATATCTGGAGATTTTGGTGGTGGAGCCTGGGGAGGGAAGAAAGCTCAGCAAGGTATAATGCCATAGTCCACTCCCCCCCAAAGCAGCCATTTTCTCCAGAGGAACTGATCTTGGTTGTCTGGAGGTCAATTGTAATAGCAGGTGATTTCCAGGTGCTATTTGGAGGTTGGTAATCCTGCTGCCAAAGTGAACCTGGAAGGGACATTATCGTGACGCTCTAGGATTCCCCTGAAACTCTGTGGTAAAACCACAGTATTTTGAGGAATCCTGGACCATCGCTCCTACACAATGCCATCAGTTCTGGCTTCACACCAGAAGAGATATTTCAGCATCAGTGCAATGCCTATTTGCATCCCCCCCCCCAAGCAGAGGCTTTATACCCAATTTATACCCAACCAGAGGCTTTATACATTTATGGCACCCTCATCTTCTGATGGGTGCCAGCCACCCTAATCACACCAGTTATTCAACACTCTACCCATACAATACCTCCACCCAGCAGTTCCATTCTTACTATGCTTAAATTATTCTGGGGAACACCCCGCACTCTGACGAGCTACCTGCAAGCACAGCAAGGTACATAAAGGAGCAACTTAGGGAAGTTTTTATTTATTTAAAGAAGGCGTTCAATGGAAGTAGGCAAAAGGTGTACAATCTTACTTGCAACAGCATATGACAGGTTATGAAATACCACAGGAACCAAAGTGTTGTTTGCTTAGTCTGTTAGAAGAATCTGTCTCAACAATCCATAAAACTATGATACTTGATTTCTTTGTGGCAGCAAAGAATTCATTTGCTAAACAGTGGAAGTATTAAATCCTGGATTAGAAGGGTATGGCAGATAACAAAACTTACACTATTAACTGAACTTGCCCATTTAAGGACCATTTATCAATGATCTGTATAATTGTTTTCTTTCTTTCTTTCTTTCTTTCTTTCTTTCTTTCTTTCTTTCTTTCTTTCTTTCCTTTCTTTCTTTCTTTCTTTCTTTCTTTCTTTCTTTCACTGTCCCTGGACTTCTAGTGGATAAATCATTTAATTTTGCTAGGACAGGGGTCCCCAACTTGTTGCCCATGGGTAACACAGTGCCCATGACACTTTTTCTGGTGCCCTCCACATGCTTTTAGAAAGTGGGTAGTGCTAGGTGGGGCTTTGACCAGCAGGGCTCGTAATTGCCTGTGCAGATTAAAAAGCATGCTGTTAAACAGAGCTTCTGTCTTAAATGTTGGAAGAGCTACCATTAGAATAATATATAATCTCGCTTCCTGACATTTTGCGATTGGTTCCACCTCCTGTGGCAGCCATTTTGTGGTTGTACCCACATCCCTGCATCAGAATTTTAAAGGAGCCGTCAGGCCAAAAGAGGTTGGGGAGAACAGTATCTGTATAATGGGTTTCCCCCCGTTTTCCGTCTTTTTCTGCTTAAACACATTAAATGATTATTTTGAATTCATACATATATGCAAAAACATGTGTATTATGGTAGTCAAAAGGTCCAGAGCATAAACAATAATCTTATCTAGCTTCCATTTCATAGATACTAAAAGCACAGAAATGCTTGTGCTTGGAATTAGGTTACAGGGATGACTATTAGGAACCCCCCGTTTTTTAATTTGTTTGAAATCCCACCTGGAAATGTGGCAGCCCCACCAGGCAGGGAAGGATGGCCTTTTATGAGACTGTGAGATAATCAAGCATTCATAGCCCTTCAGCATATAAAATTAAGGAATCAAGAGCTGCAGCAGAGAGCAGAGAGATGAGAACGGATAAGTTTTGCAAACCCATACTGATAGATCCAGGTAGACAGCCGTGTTGGTCTGAAGCAGCAGAATAAATTTAGAGTCCAATGGCACCTTTAAGACCAACAAAGGTTGGTCTTACTGAATGTAGAGTGGGAAAATGTGGTCTTAACCTGCCTCTGAAAAGAGCTAAGAGAGAGGGACAAGCAAAAGCCACCTTGGTGTAATGGTGATGGGGTTGGAGTAGGATCTGGGAGACCCAGGTTCAAATCTACCCTTGAAACCTGTTTTGTGACCTTGAGCCAATTATTCTCTCTCAGCCTGAGCACACAGAGTCATTGTGAGGTTAAAATGGAAAAGGGAAGACTAAAGTATACCACCCTGAGCTCTTTAGAGAAAAGGCCTAGATAAAAATGTGCTAAATAAATAATGAACATCACAGTGGAGTGATTACTGCAGCATTGGGGCTGCTGTAGAAAAGGTCCTAATCTTAGTGGCTCCACCAGAGACTGGAGCTAGAGCTAGGCCTTGTGCAATGTGGTTCTCTTCTGGCTCACACCTGAAAACGCCCACGCAGAGCCACTTTTGGGCAAAATGATGTCTCCAAACAGTATTCAGGGTATGGCCCTACAGAGAGTGCATTGCAGTAGTCTAACCAAGAAGCCATCAAGGCAAGAAATGAAGTGTATTCTCTTGCTCCTGTAATGGGCACTCTTGGCAAAATGAACCTAGGCTGATCCGGGGCCACTCTCACCACAGCTGGTATCTCAGATGCCAGTCGCAAAAGCAGGATCCAGAAATACCCTTTGCTAAAGCATGCCTATCACTTCCTTCCCTCCATTCTGAGGCCTTCCTGTAGCTCACCAGTCCGCCATCTGGGACTCCCCGGGATCTCCGCCTTACAACAATCTTCTCACCCTTGTCCAATGCTCCCTCTAAGCTGTGGGGTCTTGTGAGCAAACATTCTACTTTGTGAGCTACCAGCATTAAAGTTGTGAGTGAGGGATTTGGCTGCTGCATAAATTAGTCTGCTCCAGAGCCATCCTTCCTGAGCTAAGACAAACATGTGTGAGCCAGAGGCTAAAAAACTGTGAGCTAGCTCACACTAACTCAGCTTAGAGGCAACAGTGCCCTTGTCCCTATTGCTCATCTCAGTTTGCCGCCTTTTCGTTTATGCCTCTTTCGGGGCTCAATTGGTGGAGAATGTCAGAAGGTTCCCTATTTCCCTGATGATCATTCCCAGACGACAGCATCAAATCCTGTCAAAACAATAAACCTTCTCCTAATCTCTGTGGATAGCCCAGGCCAGCCAAATCTCGTGAGATCCCAGAAGCTAAGCAGAGACGGTCTTGGCTATGATTTGGATGGGAGAACACCAAGGAATGCCAAGGTTGTGATGCAGAGGCGGGCAACGGCAAACCACCTCTGAATGTCTCTTGCCTTGAAAATCCTACGAGGTTGCCATAAGGCAGCCGTGACTCGACGGCACTTTCCACCGCCAATCTCCGTGCTTCTGTGGGAACAGCCCTCCCATGTGCGTGCGTGCAGGTGTTAAAAACAACCCTCCCCGCTAGTTCCCCTCTCTCTGCCCCATGCCCTCGAGGTGTCTCCACCAAAACTGAGTGGAGAAAAGAATCAAAAGAAAAAAGAAAAAAACCTGCTCCTGAAACTCACCTCCAAGTAGGAGTACGTATGAGAAAGGGAAGGCACCAAGCCGGCAGAACTGGATTTCTTCCCGGGTCATTTTTCTTTTGACTCTTAATCCCCCCTCCCTTCTTCATCAGCTGTACTGCCTACCCGGCCCATCCTCGTCAAACCTGCTCCCTGAGGGGACAGAGCCAAAAAATGATGGGGAGGGGGGTGGGGAGAAAGAGGAAGGGAGGAAGCCTTTGTGCAAGTCACGCCCTGCATCTCGGAGACAGATAAGGAAGGCTGCTTGAACAAACTCACAGATTTCAGTCTCTGCATTTCAGAACAGCTCCAGGTCCCTGTCCTGATTATGAATTTATTACAGTATGGCACAGTGGTTAGAGTGCTGGACCAAAACCGGGCAGACCCTGGTTCAAATCCCTGCTGACCCTGCTCCTTTGGCTAGTAGTTCTCTCTCAGCCTAAACTACCACACAGGGTTGTGGCGGGACCACAGACGCTACCTTGAACTCCTTGCCAGAAGGGTGGATTTACTTATTTATTTACTTTATTCCTATCCTGCCTTTCTTCCCCATGGGAACCCTGACCTGGATAGCCCAGGCTAGCCCGATCTTGTCAGATATTGGAAAGCGAAGCGGGGTCGGCCCTGGCTAGTATTTGGATGGGAGAACTCCAAGGAATACCGGGGGTGTGACACAGAGGCAGGCAATGGCAAAACCACCTCTAAAACATCTCTTGCCTTACAAAAAAACTCTAGCTTGCCTCCTAGTGGTGCATAACACTAAAAGAGCTAGAACTTAAGAACATAAGAGAAGCCAATGTTGGATCAGGCCAACAGCCCATCAAGTCCAATACACAGTGGCTGAAAATACGAGGTGCCATCAGGAGGTCCACCAGTGGGGCCAGGACACTAAAAGGCCTCCCACTGTTGACGACCCCCCCGCCAGCACCAAGAATACAGAGCATCACTTGCCCCAGAGTCCCTATCTATACCTTGTGGCTAATAAGCCACTGATGGACTTCTGCTCCATATGCTTATCTAATTCCCTCTTGAAGCCGTCCATGCTTGTAGCTGCCACCACCTCCTGTGCAATGAATTCCATGTGTTAATCACTCTTTGGGTGAAGAAGTACTTCCTTTTATCCCTTCTAACCCGATTGCTCAGCAGTTTCATTGAGTGCCCATGAGTGCCCATTGAGTGCCCATGAGAAAGGGAGAAAAGTACCTCTTTCTCTACCTGTTCTATCCCATGCATAATCTTATAAACCTCAGTCATGTCACTCCTCAGCCGTTGTTTCTCCAAGCTAAAGAGCCCCAAGTGTTTTAATCTTTCTTCATAGTGAAAGTGTTCCAACCCTTTTATCATTCTAGTTGACCTCTTCTGCACTTTTTCCAGTGCTATAATATCCTTTTTGAGGTGTGGTGACCAGAACTGTACACAGTACTCCAAATAAGGTTGCACTTCTGGCTGCCAGACAATCTTAGGATCTCCTGACTATACTACACACACTACCATATGACAATTATTATTATTATTTCTCATGGGAAACCAAAGCAGCTCAAATCATTCTCCTCTCCTCCACTTTATCCTTACAACAACCCTGTGAGGTAGGTTAGGCTGAGAGTGTTGTGACTGATTGGCTCATTGTCACCCAGCAAACTTCCACGGCAGAGTGGAGATTCAAACCTGGGTTTCCCAGATCCTAGGCCGATACTTTAACCCAGAGGTGTCAAACACATTTGTTATGAGGGCTGGATCTGACATTAATATTGCTTTGTCGGGCCAGGCCATGTGTACCATGAAATGTAATGCCAGGTACAAGAGACATAAACTTTATAAAGGACACAGGCAAACTCAATTAATGATATTATTTTTCACTCAAAATACAAACATGCTTAAAACATTACCGTTCTTACAGTACTTCCTTAAAGTATCTCCCTGATGCCCACCCTCCTACTTCCACTGCTCATCACTCATTAGCACTGGGCTGTATACAGAGACATAGTGCACAGCCTCTGTCCTCTGGCAATAAAGGTAATGACCAGTTCCTCGTGGGCCAGATTTCACCATAAAGACAGATTTCCACTGGGAGTCCATAAACAATAATGGTCAAAGGTGGTTTTCAATCAAGTATCAGAAGTTCAGTGAGCCTCATGATAGAAAGGAGATCTGAACTCTTTATCTCCCTCGTCCTACACACTAACCACTACACCGCACTGTCTAATGCTACCCAGGCTGCTTGGTGAACCAATTTCTTCTGTGCACTTTTCATTTGCCAAGATTTCTGTGCACTTTTCATTTGCAAGACTTCTGTGGACTTTTCATTTGCACTGATAAGTGCAAGAGACAAATTTATTGTTTCCAATAAAACCACAATATGCTGCAGTTGCTTAGCTGTCCACTGAAGACTAGGGAGGGCGCTAAATAAGGGAGGGGGGTGCTAGCCTGCATGTTGGCTACCTTGCTCCAAAACAAGCTAACAACCTTCTGTTTCCTGCCAAGACCTCCTGAAATGTGCTAGGTTTGCTGTATCAGGATCACTGCATTTCTTCTCCGAACCTGTGGGATTTTTGGCTTCTCCTGTTTTGTGCAGCTTTCTCTGTGGCATGGGCATTTTCATTAAAGCCAACCATTAAACCTCCAAAAGCCACAATCAGGAACCTGATGACTACTAAAAGATGTATTGTTGCAGTTTCCCTTCCTCTTATTTTTGTTACCCATTTCTATATTTTTTTCTAGCCAGACCATATCTCTTTTTGATTCCTGGTCACATCTCAAAAAAGAGTATCATACAGATAGAAAAGGTGCAGGATCAAGGGACTGGAGCACCTCCAGTACGAGAGAAAGCATTTGGCCTTTAACCAGGAGGGACAAAAGGGACAAGTAAATAAGTAAACAAATAAGGAGAAGGAGATTGGATTTATATCCCACCCTTCACTACTCAAAGGAGTCTCAGAGCAGTTTACAATCCCTTCCCCTTCCTGTCCCCACAACAGACACCCTGTGAGGTAGGTAGGGCTGAGAGAGCTCTCTCCAGAACTGCCCTTGAGAGAATAGCTCTGAAAGAACTTGTGATGGACCCAAGGTCACAGCAGCAGCTGCGTGTGGAGGAGTGGGGAATCAAACCTGGTTCTCCCAGATTAGAGTCCACGCTCTTAACCACTACACCAAACTAGAATTAGACAGACTCATTGAGGAGAGGTCTATTAACAGCTACTAAGCTAAGGTGAGTAAATGAAACCTCCATATTCAGTGGCAGTAAATTCCGGAGTACCAGTGCTAGGAAGCAACACTGGGGGAGACCTGGTCCATTTGTCCTGTTTGTCGACCTTCCAGAGCAGCTGACTGGCTACCATGTGAAACGGGATGCAGGATTAGATGGACTGCTTTCTGATCCAGCCGGGCACCTCTTACATTGTTATGAAAAGATGACTAAAGCAGGGCATGGCAGAGGTTTATAAAACTGTGGACTCTCCACAAGAACTTAGCCTCACCCAATTATTTATTTGGCTCCACTTTTTAGCTCCACTTTTCTCCCCAATGGGGACCCAAAGCAGCATAACAAAAATTTAAATAAATAAATGGGGATGGAAGTATACTAAACTACTTATAAAAACTACAATAAATTACAATTAAATTGATGGTAGCTTCAGGACTAACAAAAGAAGATACCTATTGTCCCAATACATAATTAACAAGTGGAACTTACTGCCACAGGATATAGCGGCAGCCGCTAGCTTAGAGTGCTTTTCATGGAGGAGCAGAGAATAACTATTAACCATGATGGCTCTCTGAAATTTCCATGCTCGGAGGCTGTGTACCGCTCAGCATCACTTGCGGGGTGGGCAGCAGTGAAGGAAAACTATTGCCTATCAGCCAGTTTGGTGTAGTGCAGGGGGGGCCAAACTGTGGCTCGGGAGCCACATGCGGCTCTTTCACACATATTGTGCAGCTCCCAGCAGGGCAGCTGGGGAAGTGAGGGGGAGGCATGCTTCTTCTCCTTCCCTCCCTCCGATCTATTTGCATTCTTTGTTTCTTTCTCTTTCTCTTTCTCTCTTTCTTTCCACCTCTTTCATTCTTTCTTTCCACTTCTCTCTCATTTTCTTTCTCTCTTAGACAAGTAAATATCATTAGCAAAAAAAATAAATATCATTGAACACATAAATGTCATTATCAATATCAGTTTTTACCCCTTTAGTTTTTATTTTTGGCAGTCTCATTTATTGTTAATAAAAAGCAATTTTGCATTTTTTAAAATAAAAAAATGTATGTGTGATATTTGTTCATGTCTTGTGGCTCTCAAATATCTGACGTTTATTCTAGGTGGCTCTTACAGTGAACAAGTTTGGCCACCCCTGGTATAGTGGTTAAAAGTGTGGACTCTAATCTGGGAGAACTGGGTTTGATTCCCCACTCCTTCATAGGCAGCTGCTGGTGTGACCTTGGGTCAGTCACAAGTTCTTTCAGAGCTGTTCTCTCTAAAGCAGTTTCTGTCAGAGCTCTCTCAGCCCCACCTACCTCGCAGGGGTATTGTGGAGAGGGGAAGGGAAAGGAGATTGTAAGCCACTCTGAGACTCTGAGTGACGGGCAGGTTATAAATCCAATCTCCTCCTCCTCCATCTGCCTGACCTGGATGGGCCAGGCTAGCCTGACCTCATAAGACCTCGGAAGCTAAGCAGGGTTAGTACTTGGATGGGACACTGCCAAGGAATACTAAGGTTGCTTTGCAGAGGCAGGCAATGGCAAACCACCTCTGTATGTCTCTTTCCTACGGGATCGCCATAAACCGGCTGCAACTTGACTGCACTTTCCACCACCATCAGCATCTATCAATACCAGGGGATGGGGGATACTAGAACAAGTGGATACTAGAACAAGATTGATGCCGCAGGGCTGTTCTAATATAACAACAGTGGGTGGCACCTCCCAGTTGTTAGACCTCCACTCTCAAATCCGCTTTCTAGCTGCTGGTGCTGGTTCTCACAGCTATGCTGTCCATGCCCCATTGTAATCAGGGCTTCGTTTCTGAAGCTGCTCCAGAAACAGTGCATCAAGAGTCCCCACTGACTTCCCTGCCTGCTTCCTGAGCACATAAGATTTCTTTATTGACTTACTTCATTTGTATATCACCTTTTTTCCCAGGTAGAGGACTCAACGCTGCTTACATCATTCTCGTCTCCTCCATTTTATCCTCACAACAACCCTGTGAGGTAGGTTAGCCTGAGAGTGTGTGACTGGCCCAAGGTCATCCGGCGAGCTTCCGTAGCAGAGCGGGGACTGGAACTTGGGCCTTCCAGATCCTAGCGCAGCACTTCAACCACTACACCACGCTGACTCAACGGAAAATGGAAACACATTGTTTCAAAATCACATCCTCATTTAAAACTACACCCCTATATTCTCCTTCTCTCCCTCCCACGTTCTGGCTGAGCGGTGCCAGATATTGTGCAAACTATGGGGAAAAACGATAAAACCTCAAAGTTGCGAAGAGCCTTCTTCATTATACTACACAGGGCAAAGAACAAACGGACGGTTTATCAAATATGCTCCATGAAGCCCAATATTTCCAGCCCACACTGAGCACCGTGCATAAAATGGTCCTTTTTGGTTATGCAGCCATCTTGTTCCTGAGGCCCAGGCTAGATCTTGGGAGACTGAGCAGGGGTGAAGGGGCTTTGGATGGACTGTCAGCCAGTGTTGGAGAGATGCTTGGATCAGTCTACCAGACCCTGCTCAGAGACCAAACTCACACATGCTTTATAGAACACAGAAAAATTGAAATGGGAGTGGAAGGCAAAACTGTCATGTGTGTCTGGCTGCCAGTAGCTCTAGCTCTTTAGCGTTATCCAGGGTGCACCACAAACAGGCGAGCTAGAATAGCACCTTAGCAAAACCACCTTTCTGTTTTCACGCATGCACACCTATCCTGGGAGCGGATAGCACTTTCTGTGGAATGTCTAATTTCAATTGAGATCGTTTCCACAGTAGTGAAATTCCCCACATATATACCCCTCCTGGGTGTATAACAGGCTATGTCAAATACATAAATACATTTGAGCAGAACCTATGCATTTTTTTTCATCCCAAGACGCCTTGTGGCTTGACTTCAGGTATGGCTGCAAGTTCTTCAAGAACAAATCTCAGCTGGCTGATGCGTTTCGAAAATTTCTGTGTCAAAGCCAGTATGAAAAACAGCCTGTGTTTCTCTAAAGAGTCACCCAACTTTCACAGCTACAGCCTGCAGACAGTGGGATCTGACTTCTGCCATGTCCTTCCGATGTAAACAGGCTGTTTTAGAGAAACACAGGCTGTTTTTCATACTGGCCTTGACACAGAAAATTTTCGAAACGCATCAGCCAGCTGAGATTTGTTCTAAAAGAACTTGCAGCCATACCTGAAGTCAAACTATGAGGCGTCTTCGGATGAAAAAAATCCATAGGTTCTGCTCAAATGTATTTATGTATTTGAAATAGTCTGTTATACACCCAGGAAAGTTATGTACTGGATGTACAAGTATCTATATATGTTTAAATAAGCTATATTCCATGCCTATTATATAACAATAGAGAAATTGTGACGTAAATTAGCACGGTGTGTCTTATTTTTGGTTTTCACCACCTGGAGGTTGGCAACCCTACTGTGGTTTGCCCTTCTCAAGAAATAATGCAAGCTGTGGAAGAAGAAGAAGAAGAAAGAAGAAGAGAAGAAGAAGAAGAAGAAAGAAGAAGAAGAAGAAGAAGAAGAAGAAGAAGAAGAAGAAGAAGAAGAAGAAGAAGAAGAAGAAGAAGAAGAAGAAGAAGAAGAAGAAGAAGAAGAAGAAGAAGAAGAAGAAGAAGAAGAAGAAGAAGAAGAAGAAGAAGAAGAAGAAGAAGAAGAAATCCATTTGGAAACTGGGTGGCAAAGGCTGCTGGTCAGACCCCAAATGGTGTCAGCAGATACTGCAGCATCCACAAAATTGGGTCTGTAAGTACATGGGAGGAGGGAATGAATTAGAACAGTCAGACCCACTATTTGCAGGGAGCAGTCAAGTATGCTGAGAAGGAATTAATTATGTTACATTATACACTGGCTTTCTCAAAGCTTAACTCCCCATAGTCAGTCATCCAGAACTTTTGCTTTCATCACACTGGAAGAGAACAAAGTTTGAGTCCAGCGGCACCTTTAAGACCGACAAAGTTTAATCCTGGGTAGAAGCGTCCATGTGCATGCCCACCTCTTCAGATCTGAAGAATTAAATCTCGTTGTTCTCAAAGGTGCCAGTGGAGTCAAACTTTGTTCTGTCGCTTCAGACCAACACGGCTACCCCACCTGAATCACACAGGAAGCTTTACTTCTGACTAAGCAGAACAAAGTTGGAGTCCAGTGGCACCTTAAGACCAACATACTTTTATTCAAGGTATAAAAATATGGAACACTTCAAGAATTTTTATACCTCGAATAAAACTTTGATGGTCTTAAAGGGGCCACCAGACTCAAGCTTTGTTCTGCTGCTGCTGCAGACCAGCACAGCTACCCCACCTGAATCTTGCTATTAGGCAATCAGGGAGAAATTCTGCTTTTTAAAAATGAAAAGGATGGGGAATTATTTTTTAACTATAAAAGTTACACACAAAAAATAGGTTAAAGACCCAAAATCTCCTTGAGTGGGCCAGACACCCCCCCACAAGCCCTGTGGCAACAAAAGAATCAGAATAAGCAGGGAAGACGTAGAGTTTGTATGGGCTGGTTTGGTGCTATGGCGATGACGCTGTGTCATGAATCACAAAGTCCTCGGCAGGAATCTTAGCTCTGACCTAAACTTACTAGGTGGGCCGTGATGGCTCAGAGGTTAGGATGCTGAGCTGCAGACCGGAAGGTCTGTAGTGCAGCAGTTCGAGACCCGAGTGCCGTGTGACAGAGTGAGCTCCCGTCTCTGGCCCCGGCTCTTGCCAACCTAGCAGTTCGAAAGCAAGAAATTGCAAGTAGATAAATAGGTACTGCTTTGGTGGGAAGCTAACAGTGCTCCATGCGCCTCGGTGTTTAGTCATGCCGGCCACATGACCACGGAAATGTCTTCAGATAGTGCTGGCTCTTTGGCTTGGAAACGTAGATGAGCACCGCCCCCTAGAGTTGGATTCGACTGGCTTTTGAGCAAGGGAAACCTTTACCTTTAAACTTACTAGATAGCCATAAGCTAAGTAGCCTCCTTCAGCCCTCTACTTTCAATATTTGGAAAAGATACTGTCCTACCTCTCAGGGATGGTGTGCAGATTCCAACAGAAAGGTAATTGGTGTGATTGCTTTGAACTCGAGAGCACTATTTAAATGCCTGGTATTATTAAAAATTATTCTTTCTCCAGCACGGCTCTTCTCTCCCATGTCTGTACAATTATGATACCACCTATTACTGAACCATTTCTGCATCTTTAAGACCATCAAAGTTTTATTTGAGGTATAAAAATTTGTGAAGCGTTCCATTTTTTTTTTTTTACCTTGAATAAAAGTTTGTTGGTCTTAAGGTGCCACTGGACTCAAAAGTCATGTCCTCCCTTTCCCCACCCCCAAGCATGCAACTCTTCAGATCTCTTTGTCCAGAAAAACATACCATTTTGAGTTGCAAAAAAAACCCCAAACTGAGGTAGGGAAAAAGCCCTTGGGCATGTGACCCTTGTATACAGGTTGATGACCCATAGACACATGAGAGCCAGCATGGTGTAGCGGCTAGAGCATTGGTCTAGGATTGGGGAGATCCAAGTTCGAATCCCCACCCTGCCTTGGAAGCACTCTGTGTGCCCATAGGCCAGGTACTCTCTCTCAGCCTTACCTACCTCACAGGGTTGTTGGTAGGGCAAACTTGATGTAGTAAGGGGCTTCAGGTCCCCACTGGGGAGAAAAACAGCGTATAAAGTATCAAAAATAAACAGTGGCATTTAGAAACAGCAATTCTGGCACATGTGAAGAAGCTCGGAAACTAGCAAGGTTGTGCGGGGCACTCGAATTCCTGTTGGTGGTTCAACAGTTCTGTGTCAACAGGTTTTGAGATAGATGCTGGCAGGGGTCTTTTCGGGGGGGAGCGCACCGGAGCGCAGCTCCGGGAGCTCAGGAGCCAAGCCCCGCCCCCAGCCAGCGTCCCAGAGAGTCTTTCAGGCAGCCGAATGTCAATTTCAGCTCCATTATATCCTATGGGCCATTGAAGTCAATGGTGAAAACATAGGGTATATTCTGGGGGCTGGAGGGGAGGGGTTTGAGGGAGAGGCTCGAAACTCACAGGATAGCTGATGGAGCCTCTCCCCAAGATACCCACCAAGTTTCAAGAACATTGGACCAGGGGGTCCAATTCTATGGGCCCCTAAACAGGTTGCCCCTATTCCCGCCATTGTTCTCTATGGTGGGGAAAAAATAACTTTTTTCCCACCATAGAGAACAATGGAGGAAATGGGGCAACCTGTTTGGGGGTCCATAGAATTGGACCCCCTGGTCCAATGTTCTTGAAACTTGGTGGGTATCTTGGGGAGAGGCTCCATCAGCTATCCTGTGATCTTGGAGCCTCTCCCTCAAACCCCTCCTCCAGCCCCCAGAATATACCCTATGTTTTCACCATTGACTTCAATGGCCCATAGAGTATAATGGGGCTGAATTGCCACTGAATTTCTTTCATTCCCTCCTTTCCTTCTTTCTTTTTCCTCTTTCCCTCATTCTTCTCTTCTCTCTTTCTTTCTTTCTTTCCCACCTTCTTCTCTTCTCTTTTTCCTCCTTTCCCTGTTTCCCTCCTTCTTCCCTCTCTTTCTTTCTCTCTTTCCTTCCTTCTTTCCTTCTCTCTCTCTCTGTCCTTCCTCTTTCCTCCTTCTGTGGCCCAACTCTCATGAGAAGGAGTTTAAACTTTAAACCCCTTCTCTCTTAGCTCCCCCACCCAGACCAGCTGGGGAAGGGAAGGGGAGGCTTTTGAAGATGCTTCCCCCCTTTTGCTTCCCCTTCTGACATCACTTCCGGTGATGTCAGGGGGCGTGGCATATGCTAATAGCCTAATAGCTCATTAGCATACCATATGCTAATGAGCTCCTGCAGCTGTTCTTCTACGAAAAGACCCCTGGATGCTGGGTCATTTGGAGCTGAGGCAGGGCCCTGGTTGCATGACTGAATAGCAGTGAAGCTGGGTATCAACCATATGCAGACACCCCAGTTTCTTCCCTATTTAGTGTCATGCAGCCCTGCCCTTTCCGCCCTGTAGGGGAACAGGCATGCATAATGTCACAGACACACACACACGATCCCATACCATCACATGGGTGTGTATATGCGAGGACACCAAGGGATCCAAACAATCCTTTGCACTGGGCTACTCATTCTGCTTTCCCCGATCATGATAAGAGATTGGTCTGGTCTCCCTGTTGCATCGAGCAGAAAAGTGAACCGGAAAGATTCCAAGTTTGTACTGGCTGGCTGTGGACCTGTGCCTGGAGCCAAGGGCGTGCCCGACCCACAACGAGGAACTCGGCTTTGGGATTAACGTTCTCTTCTTCTGTTGCTACTGCTGTTGCAAATCTAGATGCTTTTGTCTGTGTCGCCCGCTAAGAAGCCCACAGGGCTGTTGCTGCAGCGACAACCTCTGTAAACAGAACAACCGGCCCGGAACGCTGGTGCCACTGTTGTGGGGATTGAAACTGGAAAACCTGGGCAAGCTGGGTCGCTGGGTTGCGTTGCCCAACCTATGAAGCAATCCACAGCCATGCAAGGTGAAGAGCGGACTTTATGCATACAATATTCCCTGAGCAAACAGAAGCATGCTGCCTGGACAGAATCAGTTTCCTTGCAAAGAGTCAATACCGAAGTTTTATGGTGTTTTTGTAATAAAACTATTTGCGTGCGCTACAGGAACAGCCTAGATTTGCTGATCCCGCCTGCTCCCTCTTGATAAATCATGGTCCCTGTGTTTGATTTTTGGAGATAACTTGGTTTACATTCTGTTAGTATGAGTGGTCAGCATCGCCATCCTTCAGGGTTTAGTTCCTAATCCAAAATCTGCAGAAATTAAATCTTAGTGGGATATGGAGTCATCTTATCTCTAATGCACATCCGTATAAATGCATATGAGCAGTAAGGGACAACATGCTCAGCCTGCCGATTCATGCCCTGTGGCTGCTGAGGCACATTTGGAACTCTTGATTATATATGTGAAGGCAATTATGCCTTTGCAATATATCATTATTGGAATCACTTTCATGGCTTTTAAATCAATGGAGGAAAGGTCATTGCAGAGTGAATAAATACGGTTAATAGAATGCAGTGGTTAGAGTGTTGGACCATGTTGAAAGACAAAAAAGCTCCACTGCCAGGAAGTTCACTGGGTGATCTTGGCCCAGTGAGTCTCCCTCAGCTCACCTACCTCACAAGGGTGTTGTGAGGATAAAGTGATCACGGGAGCACCCAGAGCTCTTTGGAGAACGGGCAGATTGAAAATGTACTAGGATAGAAAACATGCAGGAAGAAGATGGAGGGAATAATAAGGGTAGGGTGGGTTTTGATCACAGAGCCTTAATATGAGAAGGGGGATGAGAAACCTGCCTCCATTTTCATCTGGGAACTTCACAGGGTATGTAAGAGTGTATATTGGGTGCCCGGGAAGCAACTAGGCAACCAGGCACTATTTGATTCAAAGTTATGTGATTCCAACAACATCGCCTAGGGATGCCAGACCCCTCCCTCCAGTGGGGGTGGGTATCCTCGGTTTCAGGTGCTCCTCTTCGCCCCCCCATTACCCCCAAAAAAACAGATGAGAAGCTGGAAATAAATGTGATGTGCCTACGTCACCCAGAAGTGATGTAGGCACGTCTGTGACATTGGGGGGCAACGCTCTGGTTTTGGAGCAAAACCCTATGGTAGAAGCTAATTCTAACATAGAGGTTTTGTCCACAAACCAGAGTGTCGCCCCCAACATCCTCAGTGTGCCTAAGTCACTTCCGGATGATGTTGGTGTGTCGCATTTATTTCCGGCTTCTTCCTTCCCCACTCCCAGTAAATTCAACCCCCATCCCCTGCCAGTTGGTCCAACAGACCTGGCAACCCTGGCATCACCATATGTTAGCACAGGGGTCCCCAACCTTTTTGAGCCTGTGGGCACCTTTGGGATTCTGACACAGCATGGTGGCCAGAGCCACAAAATGGCTGCTGCAGGAGGTGGAGCCAGCCACAAAATTACCTTCCCTCACACAGTGAAGATTCTTGAGCTGTGGTGGCAGCTGCTGCCGAACTAACGTTTTTAAAAATCTGCACAGCCAACCAAATGTCCAGTGGCCAGTCTGAAGCCTTGTTGGGCAAAAGCCCCACCCACTTTCTAAAAACACTTGACGGGTGCCTGGAAAGGTGTCAGCAGGCACTACGGTGCCCAGGGGCACCACGTTTGGGACCCCTGTGCTAGGGGTTACTTCTGCCAGCCAAAAGCCTAGGAAGGGCTGAAGCTCATTGGCAGAGGGTTGGTTTGAATACTGGAGTCTCCAGATGCAGTCCCTGGCATCTCTAGTTATATGATCTCATGAAGCAGCAGAACTTCCTGCGCTTGAGATCCCCCCCCCTAAAAAAAAGCTGCTAAATGGACCACTGGTCTGATTTGCAAGGTTCAAATGTTCATGAATATTTCCTCAGAATATTCAGTTTCTTCTTGCTGCAGTGACTGTTTCTACCAACTCTTACTCAGGTTTATGATACAACTTCCAGTTGCTTACAGCAGCTAGGTAAAGGTAAAGGTTTCCCTTGCACGAAAGCCAGTCAAATCCAACTCTAGGGATGCGGTGCTCATCTCCATTTCCAAGCCGAAGAGCCAGTGCTGTCCAGAGGCATTTCTGTGGTCATGTGGCCGGCATGACTAGACACCGAGGCGCACGGAACACTGTTACCTTCCCACCAAAGCAGTACCTATTTATTTACTTGCAATTTCTTGCTTTCGAACTGCTAGGTTGGCAGGAACTGGGACCAGAGACGGGAGCTCACTTCGTCATGCAGCACTCAGGTCTCGAACTCCTGAACTACCGACCTTCCAGTCTATGGTTCAGCATCTTAACCACTTGAGCCACCACAGCAGCTACCCGCTATCAAAGGCCATTGAATGGGACAGGACGCTGTTGTCTGTGTGTGTGTGTTAAGTGCCATCAAGTTGCTTCTGGTTTATGTTCTGCAAAATGTCCTATCATTAACTCCTGCTGTCTACCTCAGACAGAGCCAGTTTGATGTAGTGGTTAAGTGTGTGGACTCTAATCTGGGAGAATTGGGTTTGATTCCCCACTCCTTCACATGCAGCTGCTGGATGACCTTAGGCAAGCCATCGTTCTGTCAGAGCTGTCCTTGAAAGGGCAGTTCTTGAAAGAGCTCTCTCAGTCCCACCTATCTCATAGGGTGTCTGTTGTGGGGAGGGGAAGGGAAAGGAGATTGTAAGCTGCTCTGAGACTCTTAGTGAAGGGTGGGGTATAAATCCAATCTTCTTCTTCTTCTTCTTCTTAACATCACAACAGAAATAGGCAGAGATGAAAGATGAGGACCAAGAGCACATTTATGTCAGGTATTTTAGGCTGGATAAATCGCATTCCTGTACTAGGATTTGGTTGTTGTTTTTTAAATAGATTTTGACGCTTCTGTTGACCACAAGTGATGGAAAGGCAAGGTTATAAAAATATCAGATTCTTGCAATGCAAAAACTTACAGTATTTGATTTAAGAATATGCAGCCATTATTAACATTTGTCCAGCTGACATCTGTTGAGATACCATGTTTTAAGACCTGCCAAAGCTGAAACAAATGAAGTCATGTCCCACCATCAAAACACTTCTGGATTTTTGCTATGAAATGTTTCATTCATGGTAAAATGGGAACACTTTGCTTAACCTTACCTATTCACAAGATTTCAAGGTGCTTTTGCCGAAGAGATCGGGAGAGTCATTCTCTGTGCTGGTGTCTATCTGTTTCTCATATATATGAGAGAGATCAGGTCTCTGCACAATAAATAGGCTATCTGTGCCCAGAGGTGTGCCAAGCATGCATTAGAAAGCGCACGGAACTCCAGCTGCAAGATGAACTACCTAAATGCCTTCTTTAGCTCATCATGGCAAAGGAATGAGGAAATTCACAGACTCATGGACCTATTGCTAAGTCATGTCGTGAATTAAAAAGTGAAGATCCAACAAATTAACACAACGCCAATGGCAATTTATGAATTAACTTTCTTTTTTAAAAAATCAATTACATTTGCAAGTCTCAGCTGACAAAAATGCAAATATAGATCAGCAAGAATGCTGATTAAGAACCCTGTTAATTCAGAGGTGACTACTCCCAGATGGGGGCGGCGAAAACACACCCCACCACAGTAGCGGCAGCAAGAGGTAAGGGAGTGGGTGGGAACAGCATCCGCACACCCCCAATCTTAGGCTGCTTCCTGCTGCTACAGGCTACAGCTCCCCGCTCCACAGCTTTTTCTCTGTCACACCTGTATAAAAACATAACTGAATCATTGCCCTGGACCCCCCACCCTTTCCTCATATTTTCCCGTTTCCAACTGAACTGTGATTAGAGTTGCCAACTCTCGGAAATTCCTGAATATTTGGGGGCACAGCCTAGAGAAGGTGAAGTTTGGGGAGGGATGTGATGCCCTGGAGTGAGGGTTCCCGGCTCTGGGTTGGAAAATGCCTGGCGATTTTGGAGGTGAAGCCTGGGGAGGGTGAGATTTGTGGAGGAAACTCAGCAAGTATAATGCCATGGAGTCCACCCTCCATAGCAGCCATTTTCTCTAGGGAAACTGATCTTGATGGTCTGGAGATCAATTGTAATAGTGGGAGATCTCCAGGTGCCACCTGGCTATTGGTAACCCTACTCGGAGTCCACCCTCCAAAGCTGCTACTTTTTCCAGGGGAATTGATCTCTATTGCCTGGAGATCAGTTATAGTTCTAGGCAGGGCTATTTGGGGGCAGGAACACACAGGAACTGACTTCCCCCTGGCTCCCGAGTTGGCCACACCCAGCAGGAACTCATTAGCATAATAGGCCACACCCACCAGCAGAAACTCATTAGGATTGGTTACATTAGGGGTGTGTGGCCTAACATGCAAAGGAGTTCCTGCTACAAAAAAAGCCCTGGGTTTTGACAACAAACAAGGTAAACAGAATAAGAAGCAAAAGGTGGGTGTGGCTGGATGACCACACTTCTAATAACATAGGGGTGTGGCTTAATACGCTAATAAGCTGTGCTGTCAGGGGTGTGGCCTAATATTCTAATAAGTTTCTGCTGTTGGGTGTGGCCTTTTATGCTAATGAGTTCGTGCTGGGCTTTTTCTACCAAAAAAGCCCTGGTTCTAGGAAAACTCCAGACCCCAACTGGAGGTTGGCAACTGCAACTGTGCTGAACCAATACAATCCAGCTTGCCAAGTAAAGGTGAGGAAAGCCCTTTAAAGCGCTTAAGGAGGCGTGGACTTTGGCAAACTACCACGTGCCATTTTGAAAGCCAAATTACGCTCCACCTGTAGCCACCCCATGGTTTCCCCTTTAAATCACAGAAAATGAGGTTTATATTTTCTCTGAAGTAAAGGGGACTCCCTGCTGTCTAGGGTTCCCAAGTACTTACTGCGTGGGGGTGGGAGAAACATGCTCCCGGCCGGACCAGTCCTCCCTGTAATGCACCATGCCGTCGCTAGGAAGTGACGCCAGGCGATGCTCTGGCAATGGGGCTGAAAACTCAATGGTACCATCGAGTTTCCAGCTGCACTTCCAGAGCATCATCTAGCGTCACTTCCTGGCGACGGCATCGTGTGCGTGTCTTTCCTTCCCCCGGGGATGGTCCTGCCAGGACGTATCCATCCCCCGCCGAAATATGGTAAGTTCTTGGCAAGCCTACTGCTGTCTGTGTGGGGGAAAAGAAATCTCAGAGAAGCTGCCTATGTGGTTTGACCAGAATGGTTTCCCCACCTTTCCATTTACCATCACAGTATTTCAATTTTCCCCTCAGATTGGGTTAGGGATTTTTACAAGACTCAAAAACCAAGAATTACCTTCCCCATGGGATTCTAAGGGAAGCTTCTAGTCCTCAGAAACCTATGAGGAAGGCACATGACAAAAACTGTTCAGAGGACACTATGTTTATAACAACACAACTTGTCTAAAATCTCATGAGTGAAGCTCTCAAATTTCAGGACTCAGCACCTCCGCCTACATTGTCTGCCTCTGGCTTGACTGTATCAGCAGAGGCCACAATCCAGTGCTGTTAAGCTCAGTTAAATCTTGCTTGATTCAGGAAGACTTAAGTGTACTTCGGTGTATTCTGGACTGTAGCCAACGTTTCTCCCTTGTACAGAGGTCCCAAACAAGGCCCCTCTGATTGGCAAGGCCACTCTGCCGGTGGGCCTTGTAGACCTTGCTTTCTCAAGCCATCTTTGGAGCTACCAGATTGCCCCATGTAAACTGACCCCCATTTAAACTTCCTTCCTCCACATTTTCTCATCCCTCCATTCCACTCCCTCTAATTCACAATAATTTAGCATCTCGTGTTCCTCTCAGGTATAACACTTTTAGGGTTGCCAACTCTGGGCTGGGAAATTCCTGGAGATTTGGGAGTAGATCCTGGGGACAGCAGGGTTATAAGGCCAGAGTCTGCCCTACAGAGCAGCCATTTTCTTCAAGGGAACACATTTCTGTCTTTTTGAGATCAGTTTTAATGCTGGGAGATCTCCAAGCCCCACCTGGAGATTGGCAACCCTACCTTGGATGCTTCTCTCGGTTTCCCTCCTCTCAGCTATTTTCGTATTTCTACATTTAAAAAAAACGAATACTCTCCTTTCATCCAATGCTATTATTAGTTCACCCCCTTATTATCTCGCATATTGAACTCTGTCATACTGTAGCGTGTGATAAATTCAAACACACACCCGTTACCCCGTTGTTGTCCCCCCCCTTGACACACACACACACACACACACGCCTCTCCGTGTCTCGCATACCATCCTGGAGTCCTGCACACAGACACATACACAGAGGCTGTCTCTGTCTCGCACACACGCCCAGTATCAGCAACTCGGCAGCTTTTGAGCTTTCTGACAGATTCATAACAAATTGCCCAAGAACTAGCGGCACCAGCCAAACCGGCTTCCTGTCCCCGCAGGGAAGGGGCGAGGGCTTTGGGAATGCGTGGAGGCGGTGGCAGGGCAGGGAGCTCAGCCGGGCTGGGGCAGTGCAGTGGCTCTAAGGATGCAGAGGGAACCAGGGGGAGTCCAAAGGGGAGGACTGCATCCCCCTCTCCATCAGCTTTATATAGTGCACAACCGACGTGTGGAACTTGCTGCCACAAAATGTGTTGAGGGGGAAATTCCTGCTGTTCCTTCCCTTTAATGTCCCAGAATTTCCCACTGTGTTCCATTTCACTCTTCCTGAATTGTTACTTCTCCCCAGTTAAGCTGCACCTTTCCCCACCCCACTATATTACCAATAGAGCACATGGACATATATGAAACACTGCATCAAAGCAATCTGGATATAGTTGGATTTATGATTGTATCCATATTATTTGTGTGCAAGGTCACCACTGGTAGGTCCCCAGGGACTTTGGCACATTGGGGGGGGGTGTCTCTGGTGCGGTACCAGACCACCTAGATTCAGTGCAGTGTTCCCCAGTGGTCTGGGGCTCAGTGCTGACTCCAGACATTGTGTGTGCGGTGGTATACAAATGCACACATGCCTCTCCAGTGCATTAGTAAAACCTCAAACACAGAGAATTTTGGTATGCAGACATATGGACAATTGCTTCAAGATTGCTTTTTGCAGCATTTTAGCAATGCATATCTGCACATCAGTAATGCGCATGGAGGGGACACAGGAAAGCTTGAGCGTGTCCAGAAGAGGGCAACCAGGATGGTGAGAGGGTTGGAATCCAAGTCTTATGAGGAAAGGCTGAAAGAGTTGGGTATGTTTAGCCTGGGAAGAAGGCTTAGAGGGGACATGACTGCAGTCTTCAAGTATTTGAAGGGCTGTCATGTAGAAGATGGAGCAGATCTATTCTCTCTTGCTCGGATTGCAAGACTAGATCTAATATTAGGGTGGAAATTACAAGGGAGTCGTTACCGACTAAATACCAGAAGAAACTTCTAACTGTAAGAGTGGTTGAGCAGTGGAACAGCCCGCCTCTGGAGGTGGTGGATGCTCCTGCACTGGACGTTTTCAAGTGGAGACTGGACAAACATCTTTCGGGTATGTTGTAGATATGTAGGTATGTAGAGCTATCTTTCGGCTATGATCCTGCAGAGTTCAGGGGGTTGGACTAGATGACCAGCACGGTCCCTTCCAACTCTAACGTTCTATGATTCTATGAAAAGACTGAGAGCTGTGGCAAAAATGCATACTCCGTGGCCAGTACAAAATTCAGCGAGAAAACAGAATTGAAGAGCAGAGGATTCCTAATGTATCACATGTACATCAGAAACAATGCCCGGGTTATTCAGAATACCAAAATGCACAGTGAAATTCAGATTAGCAAGATTTTACAAGCATTCCTAGTGGGGACGTGGCAACTAGTTTTTAAAAAGGATTAGACAGATTTATTGGAAGGTGGGTCCAAAAATGGCTAGTAGCAAGCATCCTGGTACTCCTCAGCAGTCTCTGCACATCCTGATGTCCCTGTTTCAGTTCTCTGCAGTCTTAAAAAGCAGAAGCAGGTGGTTCAGAGCTTGGCTGGGTGGGAACGGGCTGCTTCAGAGCTTCATGGCAGCTGGCTACTGGGGCAAAGGGCCCACAGAAATAATTTTAGAAGAGGGAGAAGGGAGAAGAAGGAGGAGGAGGAGAAGGAGGAGATTGGATTTATAACCTGCCCTTCACTTGGAGTCTCAGAATGGCTTACAATCTCCTTCTCTTCCTCTCCCCACAACAGACACCCTGTAAGGTAGGTGAGGCTGAGAGAGCTCTGAGAAAACTGCTCTTGAGAGTACTGATCTGAGAGAACTGTGACTAACCCAAGGTCACCCAGCTGGCTGCATGCGGAGGAGTCAGGGAATCAAACCCAGTTCTCCAGATTAGAGTCCACCACTCTTAACCACTGGCTAAATGTATTAAGGACTGAGAATTGTTCATAATAGAGAGGGCCGTGTTTAATCACACGCCTCATCTGCAGCTGGCAGCAGTACAGCCCAAGCACAAATATACCACCTCAATAAGAACTAGATGCTTTGTCTGTACTCCAGTGTATACTCCCTACCCTTTAGCCATATACCAGGTGCCCATGTGTTTTTCAGCCCAGTCCGCTGACCCAGTTTTCAACCTAGTTTTTCAACCCTTTCTACTGCTAGCCCAGGCTAGCCCGATCCCATCAGATCTCGGAAGGTCAGCCCTGGTTAGTACTTGGATGTTGTTGTTGTTGTTCAGTCGCACAGTCGAGTCTGACTCTTCGCGACCCCATGGAACAGATCACGCCAGGCCCTCCTGTCTTCCGCTGTCCGCTGAAGTTTGCTCAATTTCATGTTCGTTGCATCGATGACACTGTCTAACTATCTCATCCTTTGCCATCCCCTTCTTCTTTGACCTTCAATATTTTCCAGCATCAGGGTCTTCTCCAGTGAATAATCCCTTCTCATTTGGTGGCCAAAGTATTTGAGCTTCAGCTTCAGGATCTGGCTTTCCAGGGAACAATCAGGGTTGATTTCTTTTAGGATTGACTGATTTGATCTCCTGGCAGTCCAAGGGACTCTCAAGAGTCATCTCCAGCACCATAGTTCAAAAGAATCTATTCTTCGGCGCTCAGCCTTCCTTATAGTCCAACTCTCGCAGCCATACATTACTACGGGGAATACCATTGCTTTGACCATGCGGACTTTTGTTGGCAAGGTGATGTCTCTGCTTTTTATCATGCTGTTTAGGTTTGCCATCGCTTTCCTCCCAAGGAGCAGGCGTCTTTTAATGTCATGGCTGCAGTCACCATCTGCAGTGATCTGGGATCCTAGGAACATGAAGTCTGTCACTACTTCTACGACTTCCCCTTCTATTTGCCAAGGAGTGATGGGGCCAGATGCCATGATCTTAGTTTTTTTGATGTTGAGCTTCAAGCCCACTTTTGCGCTCTCCTCTTTGACCCCTGAGCAAGAGGCTCTTTAGGTCCTCTTCACTTTCTGCCATCAGAGTGGTATCGTCTGCATATCTGAGGTTATCGATCTTTTCCCCAGCAATCTTAACTCCAGCTTGTGATTCATCCAGGCCAGCATTTCGCATGATGTACTCTGCATATAAATTAAATAAGCAAGGTGACAATATACATCCTTGTCGTACTCCTTTTCCTATGCTAAACCAATCAGTTGTTCCATATCCGGTTCTAACTGTTGCTTCTTGACCCTTATACAGGTTTCTCAGGAGACATGTGAGGTGGTCCGGTACTCCCATCTCTTTAAGAACCTGCCATAATTTATTGTGATCCACACAATCAAAGGCTTTAGCATAGTCAATGAAGCAGAAGTAGATGTTTTTCTGGTACTCTCTTGCTTTCTCCATAATCCAGAGAATGTTGGCAATTTGATCTCTAGTTCCTCTACCTCTTCGAAACCCAGCTTGTACTTCTGGCAGTTCTCTATCCACGTACTGTTGGAGCCTAGCTTGTAGGATTTTGAGCATGACCTTGCTAGCGTGTGAAATGAGTGCAATTGTGCGATAGTTTGAACATTCCTTGACATTGCCCTTCTTTGGGATTGGAATGTACACTGACCTTTTCCAATCCTGTGGCCACTGTTGTGTTTTCCAAATGTGTTGGCAAATTGAGTGCAGCACTTTAACAGCATCTTCTTTTAAGACTTTGAATAACTTGGATAGGAGACTACTAAGGAAGTCCAGGGTCACTACACAGAGGCAGGCAACGGCAAACCATCTTTGAACATCTCTCACCTTCATACCCCTGTGGAGTCACTGTAAGGCAACTATGACTTGATTGCATTCACCACTACCCATACACACATGATGTTGGGGATCTATACTCAGATCTCCAGATGTGTAACTGAGCCGCAAAATGCACCAGTGTTCCCTCTAAGCTGAGTTAGTGTGAGCTAGCTTACCATTTTTTAGCCTCCAGCTCACAGATTTTTGTCTTATCTCAGGAAGGATGGCTACAGAGGAGATGTCTCCGGTCAGCAAAGCAGTATGAGGCAAAGAGGTAGCCCTCTTCTCTAGTACCATAGCCCTAATCCATATCTGGCTCCCTCACAGCTGCTTTTTTGCAGCCTAACAAGACATCTGGAGATCTGAACATGGATTCACAGGGTGACGTGATTCTTCACCCCTGTCTGCACCTACCCAAGCTCACCACAGTGCTGGGGAAAACCCACCAGGGCGCAGTGCAGAGAAAGAGACGCGAGTTGCAGTCAGCACCTGCCATTACCTGCACAGCCTAAATCCCTGGACTTAGCCAGAGCTTCTTAGGCCTGCCGGTACTAAGCTGGTCGTTTTAAGGGTTTAGCTGATCCCAGACACTACAGCGGGGATCCAGCAACCGCAGTGGGTTAAAGCAAGCAAGTAACTTTGCCTCAACATGACAACAAAGTCCTTGCAGAACAGTCAAAGCAAGGGCATCTCTCTGTGCCCATCCTCAAGACTGGGTCCCCCCATCCAACTTTACATTAATGGTAAAAAGCAGCAACAGGGCAGGAGGTGGTGAACTGGAGCTATGGTACAGAGATCTTCTCTTTCCAGGCTTGTAGGACATTCCTACAAGATTTATACTGTCATATTCATTTGTATTTCTTGATGTCATTGCTATCAGTACACTATAATTAATAGGTTGCGCTAGGGTCTTTACTGCATATGAATTAATCGAATAATGAATTTATAGTAACATATCAGAATTGTGTGTTTTGTTTTAACATGGTGATTTTCCATATTTACTCAACCGTGCCGTGTTTCCCATGTGTGTGTTGCCAACCTCCAGGTGGGGCCTGGAGAAGTCCCAATGGATTTCCAGACTACAGCTATTAACCACAATAGAAGAAGAAAAAGAAGAGAAGAAGAGATTGGATTTATACCCTGCCCTTCACTACCTGAAAGAATAGTGATCTCCTTTCCCTTCCCCTCCCCACAACAGGCTTATGATCTCCTTTCCCTTCCCCTCCCCACAACAGACACCCTTGAGAGAACAGCTCTGAGAGAACTTATGACTGACCCAAGGTCACGCCAGTAGCTGCATGTGGAGGATTGGGGAATCAAACCCGGTTCTCCCAGATTAGAGTTGGTGCTCTTCTTAACCACTACACCCAACTGGTAGGGGGTAAGTAGGGGGGCAAGGCAGATTCAATATGGACCTGTCTCCCCCCCAACCAGGAATAATAGTAGCTGGAGGGAAGTCATGTGGGAAATGTCATGGGGATGGGGAAGATTAAATTTCTGTGGTCTTCTGCTAGAGCTCCATTCCAAATCCAGCTCCCTGTGGCTGCTTTTTTTACCACTGAACTAAACATCAGGAGAGGTCTTATCAAAAATCGTCAACCTAATGTATATTGTGGGCCTTAGTGTACTGTCTCAAGGGCAGATTGGGAGGCCAAAATGACCCTGGAAAAGGGCTCTTCCTGCCCCCCCCGGAGGGAGGGAGGAAGAGCACCTACTTGCCTTGCGCAAAGTGCAGACCACTGGCTTACACCCACCTTGCACAAAGCTAGGGGGGCCACTTGGCAGCAATGGTCCCTCCTGCCTGCCTTGCATGAAGCAAGGGTTGCCACCTACCAGCAATGACAACTCCTGCCCACCCAAAGGGAGGGTTGCCAGCTTCCAGCAGCAATGGTACCTCTCATGTACCTCCTCTGGAGCCACCCTGTGCAAGGCTAATCTCACCTCAATTTGGGGGCAGTCTTGGGGGCAACCACTCACACCTCAGTCCACCAGGACGGCCTTAATAGCCAATCTGCCCCTGCACTCCGTCAGAGATTTAATTTTTTTAAAGAAACCTGGTCCTCTGGGTGAAATCCAGCAAAGGAACCTGGCAGGTTACGAGAGGAGTGGAGCTTTCGGGAATTAGCTGAGAGAGGTGCAGCCAACATGGAGTATGGTGATCAGGGAGTGGAGTCATAGCAGGATCCAGTAGGAAGCAGTGTTCCCTCTAGGCTGAGTTAGTGTGAGCTAGCTCACAGTTTTTTAGCCTCCAGCTCATACATTTTTGTCTTAGCTCAGGAAGGATGGCTCCAGAGCAAACTAATTTACACAGTAGCCAAATTGTTCACTCACACCTTTAAAGCCAGTAGATCACAAAGTAGAATTTTTGCTCACAAGACTCCACAGTTTAGAGTTGGACTAGTTCCCAAAGTGGGCAATACCACCCCTTGGGGGTGCTGGAACGATCCAGGTGCAGATCCACAAACTGTATCTTTTTGTCGGATTCCTGAAGGTAGATTTCCAAGGGGATGCTGAGTAATTTTTTTTTTCTGAAAAGGGGGCGGTAGGCCAAATAAGTTTGGGAACTTCTGATTGGTAGGAAGGGTTGCCCAGTTTCGAGGTTTGACGTGATACGTCAAAGTCTTAGCTGCCTCTTTTTTTGAGAAGGTAGTAAAACCTCAGGCTGGGATCCAGAAGCACGGGGTATTTCCTGTCCGGTATGTTAGCTCCTGCTCTTGATTCCAGCCCCATGCCCATCAGAGCACCATACACAGCCTGGTTCTGCCTCCTAACCTATCAGGTGTTGTTGTCTACCTCCACGATACCCACTGGGCCCCACTTCTTCTGAAGTTCCACCTCTTGGCTCCCAGACTCCACCCCCTGTATAGTACAATTCTGCCACTGGGTTATAGAATCATAGAGTTGGAAGGGACCACCATAGTCATCTAGTCCAACCCCTTGCATAATGGAGGAAATTCACAACTACCTCCCCCCACACACACCCATTGGAAACCCCCTCCCCGTTATGGTTGGGACCAGGCAGAATCTGGACAGCATTTCATGCTCTAGGCCTGATTTAAATGTGAGACTGGTGAGACAGAGAACTCCACATCACCTTTAAACTAAGGGTTAACTCTTCTCTCCCCACTACCATCACAGGCTGAAAAATCCACTTCCCAGCTGCTTTTAGCTTCCATAGAAGAAGAAAAAAGACAGGCAACGTGCCTGTCTTTTCCCCCAACAGGGCTAAAACGTAAGGGAAGCTATGTTTGGCTCTTAGTTTCCATGTATGCCTGTTTATGTTTGCAACAGAGACAAGATATGTCAGCCACAATCCCAGTCAGAAATTTAATTTGTAGAGACCCATGGGGAGAGCTGAAACCTGAAGAACTCTATTTATTTATTTACTTACTTCATTTAGCCCTCATCTTTCACTCCAAGGGGGAGCCAAAGAGGCTTCCAACCTTGTTCCCCCTCCTCCATTTTATCCTTAACAACCCTGTGAGGTAGGCTAAGAGCATATGACTAGGACAAGGTCACCCAGCAAGCTTCTCTGGCAGGGTGAGGATTTGAACCTTGTACTGCACTAACCACTCTATTATACTCACTCTAGAATCTCACACTACAACTTTAAGACATTCTCAAATGGCAAAAAAGGCGCAATAATTTACTAGGAACTGGTACCCCCTCTCAAAAAATGAGGATTGTCACTATGATATCAAGGTACAGGCAGAAATAGTATGCTCTAAGCTTCTCAGATCCAGGAAGCAGAGGAACATGGAAGCTGAAAAGCTGCCATTAAAAAGGTAAAGGTACTTCTGATTTCACCTCTGCTGAGCCTTTGAGTGGAGAATTAAGGGGGGGAGGCCCAACGAACAATACAGTGCAGATAAAATACCCGGGGGAGGGGGCTGATAGCTGCCAACTGTTTGAGGCGAAGTTTACATTAATTATGAGGCTTTAGTCTCTTAAATCCCCCTTTGCATTGACTCATCAGAGGGCACAAAGCCGGCGTTGGCGCAGTGGGTGGTGGGCGGTTCAAAATGAACTCATCGGTGTTCTCAACTTGGCTCACCATTTCCCCTGCTTCCCCCTGCCCCAAATCCTGGGATGGGGGTGAAACAGAAGATGGAGTGTGGGGGGAGATGCAGAAATCTTGGCTGTGTTGCCTGGATACTGCATGGTAGGGTGGCCAGGAGGAGAGAAGCATTAGCTAATCTCACAGGGTTGCCAGCTCTGGGGTGGGAAATTCCTGGAGTTTGGGGGGAAGGAAATTTAGGGAGGGTGGGTTTTGGGGTGAGAGACCTCAGTAGGGTATAATTAGGATTGCCAACCTCCCGGTGGTGTCTGGAGATCTCCCAGAATTTGGACTGATCTCCAGGCTGTAGAAATGAGCTCTCTTGGAGAAAATGGCTATTTCAGAAGGTAGACTTTATGGCGTCATACCATGTCGAGGTTCTTCCCCTCCCCAAACTCTACCCTTCCCAGGTTCCACCCCCCCACATCTCCAGGAGTTCCTCAACCCAGAGCTGGCAACCCTAGGTAAAATGCCATAGAGACCACCCTCCAAAGCAGCCATTTTTCCCCAGGGGAACTGATCTGTGTAGTCTGGAGACGAATTGTAACTCTAGATCTCCAGGTCCCACCTGGAGGGTGGCAACCCTATGAATTCCCTAGGATCCTATGTTGGTCACTTTAAATATTTTTAAAACATATTCCTGCAGAAGAAATACATTCCCCAGTATCCCGAAAAGCACCTTTAGTCAGGATCATATCACTCAGGGTGTGTCTACATTAGAAATCTATAACAGTTTTATAGGGCTGCCAACCGCTAGGTGTGACCTGGAGATCTCCAGGAATTACAACAGACTACAGAGAATCAGTTCCCCTGGGGGCAATGGCTGTTTTGGAGGGGGGAACTCTATGGCAGGGGTGTCCAACATGTGGCCCGGGGATCAGATCAGGGCTTCCATCAGACCCGCAGTGGAACTGGCCGTCTCCTGCTTCTTGCTGCCGCTGCATCATCGCTTGCTTCGCCAGACTCTCTTGATCACACAGCCATTCCATGTTTTAACCTGGGTCCTAGACTCAGAACTCCGAGCATGAGATTTCTGTGGTGAATGTCAATAAATAAAAAGTAGGTTTGCAGCTTACAGATACGCACTTGAACAGCATACTCAAGAGTGCAACAGCACAGACATTTTGATGCAGTCATTCAGAGCAAGAGGTGTCAGTTATTAGATACTGTTAAATAAACAAAATATTGCAAGACTGCTAATGTTTTAAGCATGTTTTACATAAACTTTTTAAAAATCTTTAATTTTGTTTGCCTGTGTCCTTTATAAAGTTTATATCTCTGCTACCTGGCATTACATTTTATGACACTCATGGCCTGGCCCAACAAGGTCTCACTTATGTCAGATCCGGCCGTCGTAACAAATGAGTTTGACACCCCTGCTTTATGGCATCATACCTCTGCTGAGCTCCCTCCACTCCCCAAACCCCACCCTCCACAGGCTCCACCCTCAAAATCTCCTGGTAGTTCCCAAACCAGAATTGACAACCCTATGTACCACTGACATGTTTTTTCCAAACCCTTCTTCAGAATAAAGTATTGTTATCTGTAAAATATAATTTTCTTACGGTCTCGCAACACGTTCCTTATGTCAAAACCACTTTAGAGGCAACCCTAGTTGCCTGGGGAGAGGAAATGAAATATTAAATCGTTTCAAATTTTCCATGCCGTACAGGTATGCACTTTCTATGTAAGTAAACAGTGCATTTCATGTGTCCCAGAAACACTCTGCAGACATTAACTAAACAATCAACTCTGCAAGAAAGCTCTGTCTTCCTATCCCCATATTGCAGATGAGAAAACTGAGATCTGGCCAAGAACAAAGCAAGGTGAGATGGCACAGTATCTGTTACTGGACTTTCGGTGCTGCTTTTAAATTCCACCCTATCCAGGCTCCACTCCAGGAATTTCTGAACCTGGAGCTGGCAACCCAACGTTCCCACCCACCCTGGAATTGGATTGGGACTATACTTTTACCATTTTCTTCCTGTACTGTTTTCCTTGTCTAAATCAAACACATACACCCCACCTATTATTTGCCTTGATTGGGAAAATAAGCAGATAAGAACGTGGAAGGGTTAGGCAATTTAGATCAGGAAAATGAGGCATGTGGAAAGGGTTCATCTTCTCCCCAGGACTGCAGCCCTGATCCAGTTTACCCTCCCTACCCACCTCCACCATAGAGTTGGGGCCCTGTTCTCATATGGCCCTCTCTGACCACCAAGTGAATTCATAATGAGATCCGATTTGAATCAGGGACTTGAGTCTCTTGAGTCTCTTAGCCACTATACAACACCAGTTTGGTATAGTGGTTAGGAGTGCAGACTCTAATCTGGGAGAACAGGTTTGATTCCCCACGTCTTCACATGCAGCTGCTGGTGTGACCTTGGGTCAGTCACAAGTGGTCTCAGAGCTGTTCTCTCAAGAGCAGTTCTCGAAAGAGCTCTCTCAGCTCCACCTACCTCACAGGATGTCTGTTGTGGGGAGGGGAAGGGATTATGAGCCACTCTAAGACTCCTTTGGGTAGTGAATGGCGGGGTATAAATACAATTTCTTCTCTCTTCTTCTTTAAAAAGTTCACCTTAAAAAATATCCATTTTTGCCCTCCCCCCAGCCAAAAGCATATTTTCACGTTTTAAAAGTCACACTTCTTGTTCCTTGCCAGGGTGAATCAAAGGGTTCTTTTCTATCAGGGAGCACAGTAGGAAGAGTTAACACACACCCCACCCCAGTGTCATGGCCCCAGTCCACATTGTGCATTCAGCCCCTGCTGTTCTTTAGGGCAACACCAGCAGTGCAAGCTGTCTCCCAGCATCCTCTCTGTCTTCCAAAGAACAGTTAAATGCACCCATATTAGGCAGGGATTCCACAAATACTTCCCTTTCTAAAAGTCACTCCCCCCCCCCCCCGGCAGACACACTCATGCATCTTGAGTGGTTTTTTAAAACTGCATGGGCTGGAACAAGAAGATCTAGGAGGAGGGCAGACACACACATACCCCAATACCTTCTGGCAAATGTCACGACAGTCTTAAGGGGAATTAATACTGCTCACGTAATGGTGCATTCCGCCCCACCTTTTTTTACCGTCAGTGCTGCCCTTTTAATTTGCAAAGTGCTTTGCAACCCCTATTCCATGCGTGTCCTCAGCAGAATGCAAAAAGGGTGGCAAACTGCTGAGAGGCTGAGAGACTGAGCTGTAATCGAGGAGGTTCCCTGATTGAATCTCACCCCAGGATGTCCTTAAGAAAACCACTCTGTCTCTAGGATCTGGGAGACCCAAGTCTGAATGCCCAGTCTGCTATGGAAGCTTGCTGGGAGACCTTCAGCCACTTGTGCTCTCTTTTGGCCTGGCCTACCTCACAGGGCTGTTGTGAGGATAAATGGAGGAAGGACAAAGTTGTATGCTACTTTGAGTCCCCACTGGGAAGACAAGTGGAATAGAAATAACTTCCAAACTACTGTCCGAGTATTTTAGTCTCCCCATTTCCTGTATGGAGATAATAATATCAACTGACTGTAAATATTATAATACACTGAAGGTTTTTATTTAGCAGTGAAAATGCCATATAAATGCTAAGTATTATTAATGGGAACCTGGACAAGGGGAAGTGGAAGACCGGATATAGGCTGCTGCTGTTGTTCCATTGCACAGTCAAGTCCGACTCTTCGTGACCCCATGGACCACATCAAACCAGGCCCTCCTGTCTTCTGCCGTCCTCCGGAGTTTGCTTAATTTCATGTTCGTTGCATCAATAACACTATCTAACCATCTCATCCTTTGCTGTCCCCTTCTTCTTTTTTCTTCAATCTTTCCCAGCATCAGGGTCTTCTCCAGTGAGTGCTCCCTTCTCCTTTGGTGGCCAAAGTATTTGAGCTTCAGCTTCAGTATCTGGCCTTCCAAGGAACAGTCAGGGCTGATTTCCTTTAGGATTGAATGATCTGATCTCCTGGCAGTCCAAGGGACTCTCAAGAGTCTTCTCCAGCACCATAATTCGAAAGCATCTATTCTTTGGCGCTCGGCCTTCCTTATGGTCCAACTCTAGCAGCCATACATCACTACTGGGAATACCATTGCTTTGACCATAAGGACTTTTGTTGGCAGAGTGATGTCTCTACTTCTTATTATGCTGTCTGGGTTTGCCATTGCTTTCCTCCCAAGGAGCAGGCATCTTTTAATTTCATGGCTGCTGGGTCCTCCTCAAACATTTACATGCTTTTTATTTATATTTATATATTTAACATTTATATACTTTTCCAGTGCAAAAATGAAAGAATTAATACATTTGACAGATGAAATGAAGGATGTTTTAAATACTCCATATCTCATACTAAGGATTACTACCCTATCCCCTTTCATTATTAAAAAAAACCCCATTACATACTGTTGAAGGCAGTACCTTGGCTTTTGTATCCAATTACTCTGCAATTACCTGTCTTCCCAATTATTTAAAAGTCAATAAGCTACCCTTGGAGGAAGGAGAGGAGAAGGAGAGGAGGAGGAGGAGGAGATTGGATTTATACCCTGCCCTTCACTACCCAAAAGAGTCTCAGAGCAGTTTACAATCTCCTTCCCTTCGTCTCTCTCTCTCTCTCTCTCTCTCTTTGGCTCCCGAAGGGATTTTTTATTGCGTTTTCTAATGACTACATACTAAAAACTGCAAACAGAAAAAATAGGGAAAGGGAACTACGCTCTACAGAAGAAAGAAAAGAAAACCCTCTAAAACCCAAGTGATGGTGATCATACAAACATCTATATATCTAATTCCCAACTGGCCCCTGCATGTGGATATCTAAATCACACATCGGGGACACTTGAAGCAGGAGATTTTCCTGCACACGTGGAGCAGTCCCCAGGTGTGCAGAAAAATCTAAAAAGTTGAAGAAAGTATACGGGGATATTTAAATCCCCCCAAAAGTAAGAGCATGCGCAGAGAACCCTCTGTGAACTGCCTCACCACCGCCACCACAGGGGATGGGAGGGAGGGAGAAGGCTTGGCGGGCAGGTCAGCCTTGTTTTACATAATAGCTTTCCCCCTTAAATGCAAATTGACTTTTGCCAAAACTGATCATCTAGCTAATAAAGCATTTCGATATTTCACCAACAATTTCAGCTTCATAAAAGAGTGAATTCCGATAAACATATTATACGTACTCCAGAGAACATTAACAGTCTACTTTCCCCCCTTTTTTCCTCAAATGATAGCCTGTTTTGGGCTACTTTCCCCCTTTTCCCTCAAATGATAGCCTACTGCCCCCAATTTAGAGTCTGAGTCCTCATCGGAAGATCCAGTCTCTCCTTCTTCCTCGCTCTCCTTGGCTCCATTAGGGACTCCTTCTCCGTCTCCTCATGGTCAACCATGTTGACGCAGAAACTCACAAGTCTTTTCAACAAAGTCTATCTGTTCTTTGCTATTTGTATATCTGAAGATTAGTCCCTCGGGTACTAACCATCTGTAGGAAACGTTGTGACTTTGCAGGAATAACACCAGGTCACTGTATTTCCTTCTCTTCCTTCTTATCTCAAATGGAACATCTTTCAATACTTTAATATCCTTGTCTTTCACCTTCAAGGTAACTCCGTTAGTCGCTTTTAGTAGTTGATTTTTCACTCTCCTTCGGGAGAATCTTATTGTAACTTCCCAAGGCAGATTATTCTTTCTGATAAATTCTGAGTACGATCTAAAGACCGTATCTATTTCATGTTGAAGTTGATCCAATGTCATCTCTGCTGCGGGAGCCAACAAATCGCCCATAATCTCTCTCAGATTATCCCCTTTCTCCTCATTGATACCTTGAAGTCTCAGAACATAGCTTGCTCTTTCCATTTGCAGCTGTAATATGCGAGACTCTTCGATTTGACACTTTTCCCCCAACGCCTGCAGTTTTTTTATTCACCTTTTTTGAGTTGGAACCAATCTCTTTAAGCTCCTGCTCCGTTTTTTCGATTTTCTGTGTGTTCAAAGCCGTTTGTGCTTGTTGTGCATCAAGCTTATTATCAATAGCTGTAATTTTCTCCAGCAGAGGGTGAAGCGCCTCCGATAGCAGCCTTTGGAGTTCCACAGTTGAGTCCTGTCTAGGCACAGAACTTGAAGGGCTGGAACTTCTGGGGGGAAGCTTAACTTTCACTAGTTTGTCCTTAGAGTCTTTCGGCAGTGCCATGTTTGAGAATTGTTTACTTTTGTTAAAAGTTTGTAAAAGTCTCTAGAAACTCTTATAGGATACGGTAAGTATTGTATCTCACTGCCTCTTTATTTATTTATTTATTTATTTATTTATATACTTTCGGCTTATATACCGCCCTAACCGCAGAGGGTCTCTGGGCGGTTTACATAGCGGTTCTAAGCAACCGGTTTTAACCTAACTAGGGCCACATAGTCTACAGGGTGGTGACTGCCTACCAGCACCCCAGGCTAGTTGTCGTCCGGCTTTCCTTTTTTTTCCCCTGCGGCTTCAGATATTGGCGTCCTGGTGCCCTTTTTCTGGAGCCGATCTTCTGGGCAGCTTCCTCCGGCAGGTCTCGTCCTGGTGCGTGGCTCTGTGTTGGCTGCAGTTCTGGCTATTGTCCATAGGTGGCTCCGCCGCGCTGCGCCACACATCACCACGCTCTCCAGGTCTTCACTTCTCCGGGCTCTGCCTTCCAACGTTGCTCCACTGGTCACCAGGAACTGCTCGCTGCCATCACCACCGCCGCCGAAACCTCCACGTCACAAGGAGGAGGGGGGTGCCCCCTGCCACCTAGGGCAGGTACCCACTTTATCTACTTGCATTTATAATGCTTTTGAACCGCTGGGTGGACGGGAGCTGGGACATGGGCCAGGGATGGGTTATCTCCACTCAGCCGCTTTTTGCTGCCACCCCCCCCTTTACTGGTTTTAAAATTGCTTGTAAACAGTTCTTATTGGGGGAAGTCCCCTCCCCCCCATTTTCTTTAAGGGGAGCACGCTATTTGCGGGTGATTCTCACTTATACTTCGACTCACATTCTTAGCGATTGTCCTTTTGCACTCAAAAATGCTTGATCACCATACGCTTGCTCCAGTGTGCTTATCCTGTGCCCATTCGGGACGCTCTACGGCGGGCCCGGCGGGGCTTGGAGGAGCCCCCCCTCACCGGCTAGTCATGCTGGGGGGTTCTCTAGCGCCCCATGGCTGGAAGTCTAACCCAAGGACTCCTGGGGTGGTGCGAACAATCGCGCCCCCACCCAGCCGTAGGCGCTGGCAGGCTTCTCCCGGAGACCTGGGAGAAAGTGACTGCCATGGCAATCGCCAAGACCGGAACTCCTTCCCATTCTCTCTCCACAACAACACCCTCTGAGGTAGGTGGGACTGAGAAAGCTCTTGAAAGAACTGCTCTTGAGAGAACAGCTTGGAGAAAACTTTGACTTACCCAAGGTCACCCAGCAGCTGCATGTGGAGGAGTGCGGAATCAAACCCGGTTCTCCAGATTAGAGCCCACCGCTCTTAACCTCTACACCAAATTGGTAAAAGAGCCAGAGAGGTGTGCTGGTCAGAGTGTTGGACTAGTATCTGGGAGAAGCTGGTTCGAATCCTCACTCTGCCATGAAAGACTGCTGGGTACCTTGTTGCCAGTCATACACTCTGTCAGCCTAATCTACCTTACAGGGTTGTTATGAGGATAAAATAAAGGAGAGGAGAATGTTCTAAGCCACTTAGGGTTCCCATTGGGGAGAAAGGCAGGGGATAAACGAAGTAAAAAAAATCAACAGGGATGCCATACATTTCACAGTGAACATATGTGACAGTCTGTGACTGTCATGATCAGATGGGAGCTAATCAAGGGGTCTGTTTGGCTCAGCACTGAGCAACTTGAATGCCTGCCAAACAGGTTTGTATCAGTTCCCCCTCCCCCAAAAATTAGGAACATAAGAAGAGCCCTGCTGGTTCAGACCAATGGTCCATCTAGTTCAGCATCCTGTCCCACACAGTGGCCAGCCAGTTCCTCTGGAGGGTCAACAAAAGGGCCTCTGGAGGGTCAACAAAAGGGCTTAGTGCCGCTGAATGTGGAGGTTCCCTTCAATAACCATGGCTAGGAGCCATTGATAGACTTATCCTCCATGAATCTATCTAACCCCCCTTTTAAAGCTGTTTATTCCTGTGGCCGTCACTACATCCTCTAGCAACGAATTCCACATTTTAATCACTTTCTGTG
The DNA here is from genome assembly GCA_029375565.1 of Gekko gecko. Taxonomy (NCBI): domain Eukaryota; kingdom Metazoa; phylum Chordata; class Lepidosauria; order Squamata; family Gekkonidae; genus Gekko; species Gekko gecko. The sequence goes on along the minus strand of JAPDNY010000001.1, from coordinate 24,798,949 downwards.
TAAAGTGGTATTTCCTTTTACCCATCCTGAACCTACTGCCCGTCAGTTTCATTGGATGCCCTGGAGTTCTAGTATTTTGGGAGAGGGAGAAAAATTTCTTTTTGTCCACTCTCTCCACCCCATGCATAATTTTATAAACTGCTATCACATCCCCCCCTTTAGATGTCTCTTTTCTAAACTGGAAAGTCCCAGACTCTTCCGCCTTTCCTCATAGGGAAGGTGCTCCAACCCCTTAATCATCTTGATCGCCCTCCTCTGTACTTTTTTCAGCTCTGCAATGTCCTTTTTGAGATATGGTGACCAGAACTGTACACAGTATTCCAGATGAGGCCACACTATAGATCTATACTGAGGCATTATAATATCAGTCATTTTATTCTCAATCCCTTTCCTAATTATCCCTAACATAGAGTTTTGCCTTTTTCACTGTTGCAGCACACTGGGTTGACATTTTCATTGAGCCATCCACTATGATCCCAAGATCTTTTTCCATTTCAGTCTCGGCAAGTTCAGGCTCCATTAGCCTACCTTAGAAGTTGGGATTTTTTGTCCCATTGAGCATCACCTTACATTCTGCATGTGCAAAAAAACTACCAATCCAAACAGACTGGAATCCATTAAGACTGATTGCTAAGGAATGCTTCCATGAACACTGAATGGTGGCACCTTTTTTAAAACACAGCATTCATTTGTGATCGATTTACTTGATCGGTGACTGATTTAACTGCCCGGTATAACAATTGTCTGCTCAGCAGAGTGGTGGCTCACCAAGGGTGGAAGTGAATACATACTCGCTCAAAAAGCCGATTGTGCTGCGCTGACCTATTAGGAAGCATCCTGCTGAACAGCCACAAATGGGTCGATGAACAGACAAACAGTCTATCAAAAAACAGGTTCCCCTGTCCACCACTAGCAAACAGGATGAGAGCCAAACAGGTGAACATTCAAGCATCCCTATTTGGTTATGATGTACTTTAAAAAAAATCTCATTGACCTACAGTATGTTCTCAACAAATCCAAATAGATTTCTGCAGCTGCTGGGTGTGAAACGGCAGGCTGTGCATTGCATGACACCTTAGCATTTATGTGTGCGCACTGACACGTGTGTGTACTAGACTCAAGATGCATTGATTTCCCCACGGTGATTTAAGTTTAGGAGACCCTGGGGAGGAAGCTGAACCCAAAAGAGTGACAAGATTAGCAATTTGCACTATCAACATTTTAACAAAGCATCCTTTGGCTGAGGCAGCAGGTGTCCAATCAAATCTCGCTTCCCCCCTGTTGAAGTTTACCATCACTGATTCCGCAAAAGCAGTTGTTCCGTCCTTGGTCTCTGTTTCCCCCAGTTGTACTGCTCAATTTCCCACTATTTGCCGCACAGCCGCATTTTGACGCACATCTCCCGCCAATTTCCCATGTCTCACCACGCAGCAAATGGTGGGAAATACAGCAGTACAATGGGGGAAACAGGAGACCAAGGGTGGAACAATTGCTTTTGCAGAATCAGTCCATCTCTATGTAGCCCAGATTATGAAGAAAATGGCACCAGGCTTGAAATCTATGCATATGAATAGAGTGACCTGTTTTTAATCTATGCTGTTTTAAACTGTTTTAATTGTTTTGTAAATTATATTTGATATCTATTGAAATTTTTATGATGTCTTGATTTTGCTCTGTGATCTGCCCTGAGCCCGCTTGCGGGGAGGGCGGAATATAAATTGAAATAAAATAAAAATAAAGTAGAGAAAAGCAGGTACAATTGTAGGCAGATAAAGATTTTCCTCCCTCCAATCATAGAATTTAGGATTTAGATAACTGCCATCCAGAGAAACCCAGCACTGCATTCCTACTCGGAGGATGTTCTGCAGATCATCTAGCAGCTGGGCACCTAAGTGTCATTATCGCCTGCCAACTACTGGTAGGGGGTAGGTGTTACTTACAAGCAAAAACAAAGCTGAAAGGAATAAAGAAATGGGGAGAATAAGAGCCAAACAGGTTCCACTGCCTCCCAAACAAGCCTTCTGTATGTCAGCAAAACGCGAACCACTTGTCCTGATCTCCTTGCATGCTTATGAGAGGAGCGCCCACAGGGCGAACGTAATAAAATTAATCAGCACAGCCACCCATACGGGTGTTCAAAGAGCCGGCAAGCGCAAAGCAGAGGCCAGGGTGTACTGGTACACATGGAGCTGCCTAGCGGTGAATTGGACCCCAGTAGATGACTCTGAATATCAGCAGCATCTGGGAGAGAGATCTTTCTCCTCTTCCCATTATTAGTAGTCTGGGCAAGTGATTGGAAGGAGATTCAGGACAGGCTGGAGGAAGCACTTCCTCACCTAAGGCATAATTAAAGGTTAGAATTCAGGGCCACAGAGGTGCAGCAACTTGCTTAGATTGTTTTTTTTTTTTTAAGGGTTTAGATAAATTTGCGGAAGTGGCGAGATCGGTGCACAGCTGTTAGCCTTAAAAGCTAAATGGAACCTCCATGTTCAGAGACATTGTACCCCTGGATATAAAATTTGGGGTGGGGGGGGGGCAAACAGCGGCAGAAGTCTGTGGCCTTCTTGCCCTGCTTCTGAGCTTCTAGAGTCATCTTGGTTAACCACTGTCAGAAACAGAATGGTAGAGTAAATGGGCTTTTTGTCCAACCCAACAAGGCTGTTCTTATGACAAAATGATTGGTATTGTTCTGTTTGGCAATTGAGGGGTATGGGTGTGGGGGGGACAATAATGCTGCACTCATCTTAAGAAACGAGTCCTGGAAGACAACATGAGAGGGTAACAGCACGGGGGCAGTGATCTGTCATGTGTCTGTGGCTGCCCATTTGAGGGGAGGTCCCATCATTCAGAGTTTACTTTGCAAGACAAAAGTCCAACTTTCAGTCCTAGACATCTCCTGCTTAAAAGGATCTTGGAGAGGACCACTGCCAGTCAGGTTAAATAACCCTGGGCTACATGGAGCAGTAGGTTTGCCTTGTTAGACGCATAGAATCACAGAATCATAGAGTGGGAAGGGATCTCCAGGGTCATCTAGTCCAACCCCCGGCACAATGCAGGACATTCACAAATACCTCCCTCACACACCCCCAGTGACCCCTGCTCCATGCTCAGAAGATGGGCAAAAAACCTCCAGGATCCCCAGCCAAACTGGCCTGGAGAAAAATTGCTTCCTGGCCCCAAAGTGGCGATCAGCATTTCCCTGGGCATGTAAGAAAGGGCCACGGGAACTAAGCACTGCGGCAACGCTTCCTGCCCTCCCTCTCATGATGTGCCTAAGTTCACAGAATCAGCATTGCTGTGAAATGGCCATCTAGCCTCTGTTTGAAAACCTCCAAAGAAGGAGAGCCCGTCACCAGTGTTCCCTCAAAGCTGAGTTAGTGTGAGCTAGCTCACAGTTTCTTAGCCTCCAGCTCACAGATTTTTGTCCTAGCTCAGGAACGATGGGTCCAGAGAACAAATTTATGCAGTAACCAAATCGCTCACTCACAACTTTAATGCCAGTAGCTCACAAAGTAGAATTTTTGCTCACAAGACTCCACAGCTTAGGGGGAGCACTGCCCACCACCTCCCAAGGAAACCTGTTCCACTGAGGAACCGTTCTAACTGTCAGAAAGTTCTTCCTAATGTTTAGCCGAAAACTCTTCGGATTTAATTTCAGCTCGTTGGTTCTGGTCTGACCTTCTGGGACAACAGAAAACAACTCCGCATGATCCTCCGTATGCCAGCCCTTCGAGTACTTGAAGATGGTTATCATATCACCTCTCAGTCATCTCCTCTCCAGGCTAAACATGTCCAACTCCTTCAACCTTTCCTCATAGGCCTTGATCTCCAGACCCCTCACCATCTTTGTTGCCCTCCTCTGGACACATTCCAGCTTGTCTATATCATTCTTAAGCTGTGGTGCCCAAAACTGAACACAGATGAGGTCTAACCAGAAAAGAGTAAAGCAATACCATCACTTCACATGATGTGGACACTATACTTCTGTTGATGCAGCCCAAAATTGCACCTGCCTTTGTAGGTAGTTTCTTATGTTCAATGAGTGTAAGATTCCATCTGCTTTCACTCGCTGGAATGTCAACAGTGGCAAAACAGAAAGCAAGAACACAGGAAGTGTCTGACACTCAGCCAGCTCAGGAAGATAGCATCACCGCAGAGCGCAAGACACGGCAGCATCTCTCCTGGGCACGCAACTCTGAGGTTGGTTCCCTCATGGGAACATTCCAGCACGGCAGGGAAGACGCTTCCCTTGGGAGGGAGCATGTCCCAGCAGAGGAGGGGGAGGGAATGCAGAGGCTGGGGAGATTGAATGACAACGTGCGCACTGCAAACTCCAGAAAAAATTGCAATGAAAAACCCCTTCAGGGAAGATGATCTGGAACCTTCATGGCAAGTATTCCTTTCCCACCCTGTCCTGAGGGCACTGGGCAGGATGCAATGTGTCCCTATCTCGCATTATCCCTGTAAGGTAGGTCAGGCCAAGTGACGTGGCTAAGGCCACCCAGGGAGCACAGAAATCAGCCTTGTCTCTTGTAGCCTGAATCCCCAGACAGACAACTCTATCTCTTCTAGCCTGAGTCCCCAGACAGAGGTAGGGCATCCTCCTCCTCCTCCAGGTAACTTGTGAAGCAAATTGCTCCAGGTGGCTCAAGAAAGAAAGCCAAGTTGCATGTAGAAGAGGAAGGAAAGGTATCTTACAGGCAGAAACAGACAAGCGAGTCTCAGTCTCCCACCAGCTCCTCTGCATCAGCTATCAGAATGTCTAAGTGGTTGGGAGACACGGCCACTAGTTCAAGACAGCTTTGAAAACCCAGACTGTGTTACACTAGTAGTAGAAGAAGAGTTGGTTTTTATACCCCACTTTTTACTACCCAAAGGTGTCTCAGAGTGGCTTACAATCGCCTTCCGTTCCTTTCCCCACAACAGGGTATCCCCTGCAAGGTAGGTGAGGCTGAGAGAGCTCTGAGAGAACTGGGACTGACCCAAGGTCACCCAGCTGGCTTCATGTGGAGGAGTGGAGAATCAAACCCGGTTCTCCAGATTAACCACTACAGCACACTGGTTTCACAATGTCACAAAAGTCCTCTGCCTTCTGGACATTTTAATCTTAACCAAGACCCTGGAACTGGAATGTTCTATTTGCTTTCCTAGGACACGTACAACTGTAAAAGCAGGATAGTCCAGTACCAAACAACATGACAACACACTATCCCTAAAGAGGTTGTCCATCCAAAGCAGGTGGCAGTCCCAGGGGGTGTAAAACAATAACTGATTCTAAGCATGAGCAGAGTGCCTTTTGACCACTGATTAAAACTGAAACCACCCAATTATTCCTTTCAGTGACAGCAGTAAAACTTTTCCCTGGCTTGTTGGAATGACTTTCAGCAAAGTTTGATTGTTAAGTACCTACAGAGAGCCTCTGAGCGTGGAAGTTCCATTTATCGTGGCTAATAAGAACAGCAGGAGAGCCCTGCTGGATTAGACCCTGTATCTAGCGGTGCTCAGCCAAATACCTCTGGAAGCTGGCATGCAGAACCTAAAGGTGCTGATTGGTACCTAGCACCTAATGTTCCGAGGTATACTGCCTCTGACCCTGAAAGTAACAACAACAACAACAACAATAATAATTCTGCCCCTCCCTCCCAGCCGAGGCCAGCTCAGGGCGGCTTACATAAAACAGCCTAGAATTTTATAATACACATAAAATAGATTACAATACTCATAAAAAGATTAACATCAACAAATTAAACAGTTAGACAATTCCAAAACCATGTAGCCATAGATATAATAAAGTGCTAGTATCAGTAATTGCAGTATTTCACTGCAGTAGTTGTTACTCAGTTTCTCTCACTTCGCAGTCAGCTCTTTGGTCTTCTTAGGTTGTCTTAGGCGGCTGGCTCAGGCTGTCGTTAGAAATTCCAGGGGGGGGCGGGACAGGGCATTCCTGTTTCAGCTGTCAGTTGTTAGTAGTGGTGGCAGCTCCAAAAGGCTGGTGGAAGAACTGCATTTTACAGGCCCTGCAGGAACTGCAAAAGGTCCCACAGGGCCCTGATCTCTTCTGGGAACTCATTCCATTTAGATCTCAAAGCCAGTAAACATAAGAGCCCTGCTGGGTCAGACCAAAAGTCCATCAAGTCCAGCTTCTGGTATCCCACACTGGTCAGCCAGATTCCCCTGGAATGTCCACAAGCAGGAGACATAGGCGACAACCCTCCAGTTCCGATTAGGTCCCAAGCGCCGGACATTCATGGGTATACTGCCTCTGAATCTGAAGACTCTATTTAGCTAACAGCTGTCGAAAGAACCTTTCTCCTCTATGAATCCTTTTCCAGAGCCAGCTAAACCAGTGGCCATCACCCACATCTCTTAGCAGTGAATCCCATGAGATATTTATTTATGTATTTATAGTCCATCTTTCTCAATGGCCCACAAGACAGACTACAAGAAGTAAAACAATGTAATTAAATTGCATGAGAGATCTAATAAGCAATGTGATAGGACTAGGATCACGAAAATTAGAAATATCAGATGTGATATGTCAAATGAGAGCCAGTATCTCGTAGTAGTTGGAGTGCTGGACTAGGATCTGGGTGAGTGTTGGACCAGATTCGAATCCTCACTCTGCCATGGAAGCTCACTGGGTGAACTTGAGCCAGTCTCAGCCCAACCTATCTCACAGGGTGGTTGTGAGGATAAAGTTGAGATGGAGAGAATGTCGTAAGCCACATGGGGTCGCCACTGGGGAGAAAAGTGAAGTAAATAGGGAGTGCAAAACAATGCAGTAAATAGAACAAATTGATAATACAAGAAGAGAAGAAGAAGAGATTGGATTTATACCCCGTCCTTCACTACCCAAGGGAGTCTCAGAGAGACTTACAAACTCCTTTCCCTTCCCCTCCCCACAACAGGCACCCTGTGAGGTAGGTGGGGGCTGAGAGAGCTCTGACAGAAACTGCTCTTTTTCAAGAGCAGCTGTGCCAGATCTTATGACTGACCCAAGGTCACAGCAGCAGTTTCATGTGGAAGAGTGGGGAATCAAACCTGGTTCTCCCAGATTAGATACAAAGCACACCAAGGCACAGACTACAGGCCTGTTCTGTTTATATAAGCACCTTCCTGAACCATAAACTCTTGCCCATTTACCTTTATAAAACTGTTAATTAGGTTAATGATGGGTTGTGTGAAAAAGTATACTCTTTTGTCTATTCTACTGCCTTTTCTGTCTATTCTGCTGATTTTATTAGCTGCCTCCCCTCCCCTTTCTAGCACTACAAGAGGCACAGAAGAGAGAGGAGACAGACATCTCCTTTTGGAAATCAAACACTGCTGTGCTCACAGCCCACAGTGTTGAACGGCTGTGTGCCATGACCAAAAAAGTCAGAGGGGCTGCAGGGCACTCTTTTTCTCTGTTGACGTTTCATGCCTTGCACGGATGCATTGCACGACACGTGCATGCCAAAACCTGAACAAAGCGACTGCCTGTCAGCAAGGAGCCAGCTGTGTCCCAAAAGCGGACCCTTTCCTTGTCTTCTGCTCTTGATACTGCTTATTCTTCTTCCCTCTTATCTCTGCACCAAACTTTCACCTGTAAGTTCCTTGGGGTAGGGAGCCATCTTTTTCTTTCCTTATGCTTTGTTATTCTGTAAAGCACCGTATGTTTTCCGGGTTGCTAGGCCATGAATAATGACAATGCTAATAATATCCACAAGCCTCAGTACTGGCCCGGATCTTCCAGGACTTGGGCGATGCTATCGCTTGGGGCAGTGACATCAGCCACTCCGTCAACGGCTCATTCACCTGCCTGGCCAGGAATGTCATCGCTACATCACCGCCTGCCAACGGAGCCCTTCTGCTGTTTATAGAGACCAAACAGCATCGCCTTGGTGGAAAAGAGCAAATCCGACAAGACACAGAAGGTCTCCGAGGGCTTCAGCTAATGTTTGTGGATATATTTGTAAAAGCAGCCCTGAGGGTGAACATATTAAACTGCCTTATGCTGAATCAGACCCTTGGTCCATCAAAGTCAGTATTGTCTACTCAGACTGGCAGCAGCTCTCCAGGGTCTCATGTAGAAGTCTTTCACATCACCTCCTGCCTGGTCCTTTTAACTGGAGATGGAGGGGATCAAACCTGAGACCTTCTGCATGCCAAGCACATGCTCTGCCACTGAGCCACGACCCCTTCTCATGTTCACAGGTGGAGGGGAGATGAACATGAACAGGGCCTCTGGAGTAGCTCTAGGTTTTTGTTCCTCCCCATGGCATTTTCACAATATAAATTGCCCTCTTCTAACACTATTGTGATGTAGACATTTTTATTTTATTTTAGAACACCTGCACACTGGCTCTCCATAGCTTCGCTTGACCCAACTAATGATAAAAAAACAAGTTCAAATACAATAAAAGAATAAACCCATTAACCCTACTGGCAAAACAATCATCCAATCATGTAGTCGTAAAACCCTTGTCCAGGAACAGTAGCATAAAATTGTTGGGTAGGAGTTGTAGATCAGTGGTCATTTTGCATGCAGAAGGTCCCAGGTCCAAGCCCCGGCATCCCCACTTAAAAGGCTCAGGTAGCCGGTGGGGTGAAAGATCTCGTCCGGAGACCTGAGAGACCCGCAGTCTATCAGAGTAGATAATACTGGCTTTGAAAGACCTTGAAAGGCTCAGTGTAAAGAAGTATCATGTGCTCTTCTGTTATATAACATAAGTAGGGATGCCAGCCTCCAGGTGCGACCCAGGAATCCCCCACAATTACAGCTCATCTCCAGACTGCAGCGATCCATTCCCCTGGGGAATATGGATGCTTCGGAAGCATTGTACCCTGTTGAGGTCCGTCCTCCCTAGGCTCCATCCTAGGGATGCCAGACTCCAGGTGGGACCTGGGGATCCTCTGGATTTACAGCCCATCTCCAGACTACAGAGATCAGTTCCCCTGGAGAAAATGTATGTTTTGGAGGGTGGATTCTATAGTGGTGTACCCCACTGAGGTCCCTGCCCCCCCCGTCCATTCTCAAATCTCTAGGGCTGATTTCCCACTACAGCTGCCTTGGCATTGCGCCGCCGTTTGCCCCGACACTATTGGTCAATTTCACACCCGAAGCCGCGGGGCTGCATTTTGACCCGCGGCTTCGCCTGATTTCCCCCGCAGTTTCGTGATCCACAGGATCCACAGGATCACGAAACTGCGGGGGAAATCAGGCGAAGCCGCGGGTCAAATGCAGCCTCGCGGCTTCGGGTGTGAAATTGACCAATAGTGTCGGGGCAAACGGCGGCGTAACACCGAGGCAGCTGTAGTGGGAAATCAGCCCAGGAGTTTTCCAAACTGGAGCTGGCCACCCTAACCCCCATCAGCTACCAGTGTTCAAGGGGGATCTGGCAACCCTAAAGACAAGTCATAAGGATAATAGGCCATGTTGATATTAGATTAAATGTAAAATTTCTTCAGTTCCGCAGGGCCTGCAAGACGGAGCTCGTCCACCAGGCTTTTGAGTAGGGGCTGCCACCGTTATGATAGCACCGCTATGATACCATCATTGTATGCCCATTTTGAGGCACATTGGCCCTGGCATGGGATTTCAGCTTTGTGAGGGCATCATTGGAGTAACGCCAACTGTGTGTACTAGTGCGTTGTGTGGTGTGGACCATATAGTGAATTCTGTGTTGTTTACCGCTGTTTTACTGTTTAGTTGTAATGGAGTTTTATGGCTTGTATTTATTCTTGGCTTGCCCTTTATGTTTTAATTTTGTTGTATGGCACTTTGCCTCTTGTTCACCGCCCTGAGCCCATGTGGAAGGGCGGGATATAAATCCAATAAATAAATATAAATAAATACAAAATATCAGTTTTGACACGGAAGCACAGAAGCTCTACACAGTATCCCCGATCCTCCATGTTTCCTAGTTAAGGTGAAAATGCTGTTCAAACAAATTACAAAGATGACCTGACTCCAAAGGTAACAAGAGAGAGAAATTTTACTTACAAAAATAGAAGCACATCTTACATGACATATCCATCTAGGTACATTTAATTTATTGTGAACAGATTAACTTGCTATGGCTCCAAGCACAGGTAAGAGAGAAGAAGAGAGTTCCTATATAACATGAAACAGAAAGTAAGCAAGTGCCCAAAGAGGCTCAGCAGCTGATCAATGAGAGGGATGGGCCAGCTTCCAACTTCTCCTAATCCTTCCCCTCCCAGATCCTCTTGCATGCAGGATTACAATATCTAACAGTTGATGGATTTAAATGAAAAACACACATGCTCCTAAGCTCAATGGGAGAGAGAAACTTTAGAGATGGGAACTAATTATCACATTTGTATCTTTGTTCCATGGCAGGAGGTCCACAGTTTACTGGTAAAGCATCTGCATTGCAGCTAAAGGATCCCAGGTTCAATCCCAGGCACCAAACAGAAGACCTTTCTGTCCTTGTTAATCAGAGGACAGAATATCAAGGAATCAATAATCTTTATGAGGCAACTTTTAAAGGCATGAGGAAGCCATAATTGTAAGCTCCTCAGGGCAGACTCCTCACTGAATCTGACTTCTGATGCAGGTTTAGCATTGAAACAGTCTTGGCTGCCTTTGGAAAACAAAGGGAAATTAGTCCTTTTCAGATGCTACAATAATGCATGCTGGAAGCCTACCAGCCACGCATAATAGGAGCATGTACTACCTGTGATTCTCCAGATACATGTGGTCACCATGTTGTATGAACAGAGGTGATGTGTTTATATACCATGTAAGTACACACCCTGGCTACTAGATCTTTCAGGGTTCAAGCATATCGAGACTATATCCACATTGTCTGTACAACATGGCAACCATGCATATTTGGAGAATCACAAGTAGTGCATGTTGCTCTTATGTCTGGTTGGTAAGCTCCTAGTGTTTATCCCCTTTGATTGTTTTGGACCTCTCAATAGCTACTGATACTGATTGGCTGGGGAATCTGGATCCCCGTGCCAAAGTAGGACTGGAAAATACCATGTAGTGGGGTTGATTCCCAAGTAAATATGCACAGGATTGTGATTTTAATCTATTTTGTATTTTTGAGTTTGATTGATTTTTAATAGATACATTTTATTAAGGGTTGACCGTGAGCTGCCTTAAGTACAAGAGAGATGGCACAGGACTGATTTAAAAAAAATAAATGCACTTGCCACATCTCAGAGAACACCATAAACCCAAACAAACAAAAACAGACAGGTCTCTGCCCTCAAGGAACTTGCAGTCTGTATTTTATGGAATCAACAGTAAGGCATGAAAGACCGATTTGAGGAAATATTATTCTGACTCCTGTAAAATACAGAGTTCATAAATTATACCGGAAGACCAAAACAGATGGGGATAGCTGCACTTCCTGTGGTAGGGAGTTACACAAGCTTGGGGCAGTGCCCAGATAAAGTCCTGACACAAGTGCCCATCAACTGAGCATGCCGTCACAACACTGGCTGACCTCAAATCCCAAGCAGGTTTGTTTAATTGAGGAGAGTCTCCTGATGCTTGGGAGGCTTTAGAAACCAAAACCAGGTTTTGTATTGAGCTTGGGAACAAGTGAGGAGCTGACCTATTACATAAACCATTGGTGTGACACATCTGTCATGGTGGCTACCTGTGAAATCCTGGCCACTGCATTTTGCACCAGGCGAAGTTCCTGGACAATTGTCAAGGAAGCAGAAGGTTTCAGTCCCCTCTCCCTTTCCTGCTTAGCCCCCTCTCCATATCTGGGCTGCCCGCCTGCACAATTCTAGACAGACAGAGATCTATAACATTTGCCATGTCTGTTTAGGCCTTCGGATGGAGACTGCTTCCACACAGCAAGGGGACTTTTGTTGGTGCTGTGAAGGCAGAGGTGTGTTCAGTTGCAGTGGGGCTTCCACATGGTGGTTTCCCTGCACTTTCCCTGCCCCAGTCCTCTGCAGCCCCCACCCCACACAGGATTCAAGGACTTTTTCTGTCCCCCTCCTTTAATTGGTAATTGACATATCTCTATAGTGTTATAATGCTAAAGGGATATGTCAGTTACCGATAAAAGGGGGAAACTCCCTCAGGTGGCATGGGGAGGGGGAGGAACCGGGGGAGGGAGAACTTTGTCGGTGTAGGCAGGACCCATGGAAATCTGCACTTTCTTGTCTATCCATCCCTCTTCGACTGCAATCTTCCCTAAACAAGTCGTAGCAAAGCAGGTTCCGGAAAGATTGCAGCAACTGGGGGGGGGGCAGAAGGTGCATGAATGTGAGAACATAAGAGAAGCCAATGTTGGATCAGGCCAATGGCCCACCCAGTCCAACACTCTGTCACCCAGTGGCCAAAAATACCAGGTGCCATCAGGAGGTCCAGCAGTGGGACCAGGACACTAGAAGCCCTACCACTGCTGCCCCCCCCAAGCACCAAGAATACAGTGCATCCCTTGCCCCAGACTGAGAGTTCCTATCTGTACCTTGTGGCTAACAGCCACTGATGGACCTCTGCTCCATATGTTTATCCAATTCCCTCTTGAAGACATCCATGCTTGTCGCCACCACCACCTCCTGTGGCAGTGAATTCCAAGTGTTTATCACCCTTTGGGTGAAGAAGTACTTCCTTTTATCTGTCCTAACCCGACTGCTCAGAACTTTCATTGAGTGCTCACAGAGTTCTTGTATTGTGAGAAAGGGAGAAAAGTACTTCTTTCTCTACCCGTCTATTCCGTGCATCATCTTGTAAACCTCTATCATGTCACCCCTCAGTCGTCGTTTCTTCAAGCCAAAGAGCCCCAAGCGCTTTCTTTCTTCACAGGAAAAGTGTTCCAACCCTTTTATCATTCTGGTTGCCCTTTTCTGCACTTTTTCCACTGCTATATCCTTTCTGAGGTGTGGTGACCAGAATTGCACACAGTATTCCAAATGAGGTCGCACCATCAATTTATACAGGGGCATCATGATGCTGGCTGATTTGTTTCCACTGGTGGTTTTTATTGCAGTCACACACTGTCTCGACATTTGCAGTGTACCATGATGCCATTTGGAAGTTCTAAAAAAAAACCCCAAGCCCGACAAAAACATGTCTCTCAGCAGGAGATGGATACATCTTGTCTCTCGCACAAATCCGTATATGTCCATGCACATGCGTTGGCAGGCATTATAGCACCTCTGAACACCGTTTGGACAACTGCTGTTCTAAATCAATGGAAGATGGCTGTTCTCTAAACGAATGGATTCCAGCAGCCTTCAGCCATCCTTATGGTGTGGTCTGGGGGGTGGGGGCTGGGCAATAAAAACAGCCCTGGAACACCCTGACCTGGATAGCCCAGGCAAGCCCAATCTTGTCAGATCTTGGAAGCTAAGTAGGGCCGACCTTGGCAAGTACTTGGATGGGAGACCTCCAAAGAACACCAGGGTTAGGAGGCAGAGGCAGGCTATGAAGCCACTTCTCTGAACGTTCTCCATGCCCCAGTAAGCGTCGCCAGAGGTTGCTATGACTTTCAGGCATGGGCACGCTCACACAAACACCTGCAAAAAATACCCTCCCCAATAGCCCTGGAACAGGGCACTGTCCTCGGGCTGTGAAGAGTCCCACCCTCTGATGGATGGGAGAGGTACAGCAAGCCACTTGTCTCACATCTGGCAGGGGCCAGCAGCTCATGGCAGCAGCAAAGGCTTGTCCTAGCTCATACGTGCCTCACATGTTGCAAAGGCCACCATCTGGTGGCAGCAGCTTCAGCCTGCCTCACGCAAATGTGGAGGCCATTGGCTTGTGTGGCAGTGGCTCCCACTCATCTCTGTATAAAGCACCTCTTGCCTTGCTCAGGGCTGGGATGGCCCTGGGCAGGGGGCAGCCTCCCCCCCCACCGGCTGTTGCCCAACCAAGATTTTTCCCGGTAGTCTTAATGGCCAAATCCCTGCCTGGGGTGAAGAGAGAACTCAGATAAGCCGCAGCTGGAAAGAGAATTGGGATGTTTCAAACACCTCCCTACGTTCAGATGGGAAAGGCCGAAGGGCATGAAGCGGTTCCTCACTAAACGTGATGTAGCATTTTTCTGGCTATTCACTGTGGCGAGTGGGTACACATCTCCAAAGGGCCTGGCGGGTAACCACGCTGCCTCCTTTTCCTCTTGCCAAGGCTGCCAGTGGGTGGATGATGGAGCCCTTGGCATGAAAACGCAATCGCTCCCGCCCTTCCTCGCATGGGGCAGAATCCGTGGCCACACAGAGGCCCACCCCTAGCCAAGCCTTTCCCCACCTTCCCCCAATGCACGCCTTCCTTCCAACACAAGGCCTCAGCCGGCAGAGGAGGAGGAGGAGGAGAAGAAGAAGGGAAGGAGGCAGTGGGAGGAGTCCGTTCCGGCTTCCCCTGTAGCCAGATATTGCACGTGGTTACAGAAAGGATGTGTCTGGACACATACAATAGGCTGCCGGAGAAACTGAGATGGGGGGGGAGAGAGAAAAGGAATCAGGGTGGAGACAGAGGAGAACACAAAGGCGATCTGGAGCCTCCTCTCCTCTCCTCTCCACTCCCCCATCCCTCGTTCTTGGTAAAGAGGAGCGGAGGCAGAGAACAGGGCTTGGCTCAGGGGAGGAGAACAATCTGACAGTCAACCGGCATCTCTCCTTTGGCATCAGGTGCATGCAGTTAATACCTTGACCGGTTTGAGTGCAGGCTAGAATCTCACTGAGAGGGAGGCTCCATCCAACACTGATCACAAAGGCTCTGCCACTGCCTCTTGGGATATACCTGGTCAAGTCCCCTAAGGAAGCTCTGCCACAGGGACTCATCTGAAGATAGGACTTAAGATTAATTATTTTTCCAGCATTTTTCCTGCCAGGCCAGGGTCAACTGCTCATCCCCTTTTCCGAGGCACACCAGTTTTGTAACTTTTAATACAAGGCCTTTGATTTTTGTAGCTGTTAATGTAAATCTTTTGAGGCGTTTCCCCCGGCTGTATTACTCAAGGGCAGGAGTGCTTAAGAAGCACCTCCAAAAGTGAGGGGGGCGCTAACAGATCTTCTAGGAATAGGGTTGCCAGCCTCCAGGTGAGTCCTGAAGATCTCCTGTTTTTACAAGTGCTCTCCCCTGGAGAAAATGGCTTACGAAGAAGAAGAGATTGCATTTATACCCCACCCTCCACTCAGAGTCTCAGAGCGGCTTACAAACTCCTTTCCCCTCCCCTCCCCACGACAGACACCTTGTGAGAGAGCTCTTTCAAGAACTGCTCTTTCAAGAACAGCTCTGGCAGAACTATGGCTTGCTCATGGTCATCCAGCAGCTGCATGTAGAGGAGCGGGAAATCAAACCCAGTTCTCCCAGATTAGAGTCTGCACATGTGAACCACTATACCAAATTGGCTGCTTCGAAGGGTGGACTCTACGGCATTGTACCATGCTGAGGCCCCTCCCCTCACCAAACCCCGCCCTGTCCCGGATCCACTCCCAAAGTCTCCAGGTATTTTCCAACCCAGACCTGGCAACCCTATCTAGGAGGGCTGCCGGCTGTTCCTCTAGCAGTAGAGCCCTGCCATTTTATGAGCAGCCAGGACTCCTCCGTTGCTGTGAGACCAATCGCAGTCAGCATATGACTCCTTTTGAAAACTGGTGCGGGCAAACCTGAAAACAGGATCTAGCTGTCACAGAGCTCAGAAGCACTGTGTGAAATTGACTGGCAATATGTCCAGGCCTGACCCAGTATGTAACTGTGGAACTCACCACCACAGGATGTGAAGATAATAATCAGTTTACATAGTCTTTTAAAAACTAAATGGATTGTTATTATTATCCATAATTTATACAGCACATGTGTTCAAAGGGCTGCATCTACTTTTACTTGCTGCAGTCTCTGCAGAAATGCTGTGAGGTAGCCCAGTGTTATTATCTTAGTATTGCAGGTGGGCAACTGAGAGAGAGAGGCTGTTTTAAAACTGCCTAACGAGTTAGTGGCTAAAGCAAGGCTTGTGCCAGGGGAGCTGCCTGTCCTGCAGTTCACTTTTGGCCGCTATGCAACATTCAAGTGGAACCTCCAGTTGCAAAGGCAGTGTACCATTGAATACCAGATGCCTGGAACAAACAGCAGCAGAAGGCCAACTCAATCCTTCTGTGCTGTAGGTTTCCCGGGAGCATCTGGGTAGCTACAGCTGGAGACAGACTGCTCCCAAAGGAAAATGTTAAACTTCGGATCCAGGGTTATTCATGAGGACCGGCACCTTCCTTAAACACAATGACCAAATTAGCTCCTCCTTTCATGTCTCCTTTAAATGGCATGTAGGATCCTTGCAAGGCGCAGGGCTGACTGAGTCAGCTCCAGCAGCTCCCCTCACACGCCTGGAAGCCAGCTCATTAGTGCAGAGAAGGCACAATTGCATGCAAGCACGCACCCAAACGAGGCTCATTTATCACTTGGCCTTCCGGTTGGAGGAGCATTGCTACACTTGATCCTTATCGCTCAGTGGCGGCATCACAGTTATTGCGTTTCCTTAAACCCTTATATGGTGCCGTTGCAAGAATCCCAGACAAAGTCGAAATTCCGTGGAACCCCATGAGGAAATTCTCATGTAAAGTACTGGGTTTCGGGCCTCATGACTCGGACGACGACATAAGAGAAGACGCGTTTATTCGTACTTCACATAAGACAAGAACACACAGTAACGGCCGGAGGCCAACTATATACAGTTAGGGGGGACGGCCCTATATTCCTATTGGCGGGTTTGAATCGCCCGCCAATGCTGCCATTGGTTCACTTCTGGCGAGCTCAGGAACCTAGTCCCTATTGTTCTCAGAGAGCGAAGCTTGGCTGTATTTCGCCAGCTCAGCCCTCTGATCCCAGGACACAACACCCCTCCCCCATAGTTCGTCTCCTATCAGGTGACGTAGTCCTTTAAGTATGCTGGTGGCCTCCTTTCTCTTAGCGAACGTCGGGGGCCGGTACCGGACTGGCGGGGCCCCTGTCGGTTGGTCCGCCCGCCCGAGGAGCTGGGGCCTCTGGAAGTAGCCGAGGCGGTGACGGTGGTGGCTGTAACGGTGGCGGCAGCGGCGGCGGCGGTTCGGCTGCTACCGGGGCCAACGGTGGCGGCAGCGGCGGCGGCGGTTCAGCGGCTGCTGGGGCCCCCTCCGGATTCCGTGGACTCCCTGGCGCTGGTTCCGCTGTCGGTTCTTGCGGTCGATCGGATGATGGGGCCGGGGCGGCATTTCCCGGTAACTCGATCTCTCTATCGGGGTCTTGTCGCCTCCGGAGCTGGTCGATGTGTTTGCGGAGGACCCGGTCCCCATCGGTTAGGACCTCGTATGACACCGGCCCGGTGGGTTTTAGGATGCGCCCTGCCACCCACTGCGGCCCTGCTCCGTAGTTCCGGAAGTAGACAGGGTCTCCCGGTAGGAAGCTTCGGGGCGCCTCCCTGTTCTCGACCAGCTTTCTCTCGGGGGCTCGGTCTGGGTGGAGTCTGTCTAATAAAGTGGTAGGGCGGCGGCCCATTAATAGTTCGGCGGGGCAGTGGCCGGAGATGGGGTTTGGGGTGGTGCGGTATGTGAGAAGGAAGCGGGCCAGCCGGAACTCCCAGTCCCCCTCCGTTATGCGGCTCAGGGCCTCTTTGGCGGTGCGTACTGTCCTCTCCGCCTGTCCATTAGTTGCTGGGTGGAAAGGCGCGGATCGTATGTGCCTGATGAGGTTCCTTTCGAGGAACGCTTGAAACTCCGCAGATGTGAATGCTGCCCCGTTGTCCGACACGATTGTGTCGGGTAACCCGTGCGTTGCGAATATTTTCCGCAGGGCCCTTATTGCCGCCTTGGTAGAGGTGGTGGACACTGGGCTTATTTCCACCCATTTTGAATAAGAGTCTACCGTTACCATGAACTGGAGCCCCTGGAACGGCCCCGCAAAGTCTATGTGCAGGCGTGACCACGGCTTGTGGGTAGACTCCCAGCTTTGGGTTGGCGCTCTCGGTGGATTGGGGCGGACCTCCTGACATCGTGTGCACCCTCGGACCCAGGATTCGATTTCTGCGTCCACCCCGGGCCACCATACGTAGCTCCTTGCTAGAGCTTTCATTCGTACGATGCCCGGGTGGGCCTCGTGCAGCGTTTCTAACACCCCTTGTCTCATGGGCCCCGGAATGATCACCCTGTCTCCCCATAGTAAACACCCTTTCAATGCGGACAGCTCTTCCCGCCTGGCCTTGTATGCTGCGAACTCTGGCCCTGTCTGTTCCGCTGGCCACCCCCTCACCACCCAGTTTAGGACCCGGGAGAGAATGGGATCTCGGGACGTGCGGGCGGCCACGTCTGCAGCCTGAAGGGGGGGTTGGCAGTTCCTCCATCAGCAAGACAGCGGGGGCTGGGGCCGGATCTTCCCCTGTCTGCGGCAGCGGTAGGCGGCTCAAGGCGTCGGCATGACCCAGCGCCTTGCCCGGCCGATGCTCCAGTCGGTATTGGTAACCCGCTAAAAATAAGGACCAGCGCAACACCCGGGGCGACAAAACTTGCGGCGTTTGTTTGTCCACCGCGAACAGTCCCAGGAGCGGCTTATGGTCGGTTACGAGCGTGAAGGGCCGCCCGTACACAAAATTGTGGAATTTTTTACCCCCGCCACCAGTGCCAAGCCCTCCCTGTCGATTTGGGCGTAGTTCCGCTCCGCGGGGGACAGCGTGCGGGAGTAGTAAGCCACCGGGACCTCCCTCCCATCCGGTAGCTTGTGGGCCAAGACTGCCCCGACCCCATATGGTGATGCGTCGCACGCAAGGATGACCGGGAGCTTTTCATCGAAGTGCGCGAGTACCGCGTTTGAAATCAAGAGGACTTTCACCCCCGAAACGCCGCCGCCTCCCTCGCTCCCCAGGCCCAAGGTGTCGCCTTATCTAGCAGCCTGTGTAGGGGTTCGGCCACGGCGGCTTTGTGGGGGAGAAATGAGTGATAAAAGTTCAGGAGGCCTAAGAACGCCTGGAGCTCGGCCTTGGACTTCGGGGCGGGGGCCTCCACGATGGCCTTCACCTTGTCCCTCGCCGGATGCAGGCCTGAAGCGTCTACCCGGTATCCCAAGAATTCCACCTCCGGCACCCCGAGGAGACACTTCTCCCGCTTCACTTTCAGCCCCGCGGCTTGGAAGCGTTCCAGTACAGTTCTGAGGCGGGCGGCGAAGCTTTCCGGGGTGGTCACGGCGATGAGGACGTCGTCGAAGAACGGCGTCACTCCAGGGATCCCTTTTAACAGATCGTCCATTAGATTTTGGAAGATCCCTGGGGCCACACTGACCCCGAACTGCAGCCTCTTCACCCGGAAGGCTCCCCGGTGGGTCACTATTGTCTGTGCCTCGGCCGTGGCCTCATCTACTGGGAGTTGCTGGTACGCCTGCACGAGATCCAGCTTTCCAAATATGCGCGCCCCCGCCAGTGTTGCTAGGACATGGCTGACCACGGGTACGGGGTATGCGTGCGCCTGAAGTGCCTGGTTAATAGTGCACTTATAGTCCGCGCAGATGCGGATCTCCCCGTTTGGCTTGACTGGTGTCACAATCGGGGTTTCCCATCTCGCGTTCGGAACGGGCTCTAAGACTCCCTGGGCCACCAGCCGGTCTAGTTCGGTCTCTATTTTAGGGCGTAGGGCCAGGGGCACGGTGCGGAAGCGCCGACGGATGGGCGTCACGGTGGGGTCTAAGTGGAGCGACACCGGGGGCCCTTTGTAACATCCCAGTTTCCCGTCAAAGACCTCCGGAAACTCCTTGCACACCGCCCCCAGTCCCGCACCCCACATTTATTTACTCCCCCAATCGATATGCCTAGGGCCTCGAACCATGCCCGCCCCAGGAGACTCGCGAGATTTCCCTCTACCACCACCAAGTCCAAGTTCCCCTCAAAGTCTCGGTACTGCACTCGGAAAGTGCCGACTCCCCGGATGGGGACAGGGTTCTTTTGAAAGTCCACCAAGCTTAGTGGCGATGGACGTAGAGGGGTCCCCCTAGTGGGCAAAGTCTTTTAAAGTGTCCAGGGAAATGATGGACGCCGCCGATCCCGAGTCCACTTCCATGCAACAGGGGGACCCCTCGATCCGCACGGTTACTTGGATCTTCGGGGTAGAGGAGAGGTTGGGGTTGGGGAGGCGAAGTACCTGCAGTGGTTGGTCGGTGAGGTGGTACAACTCGGCGACCTCTTCCGATGTCTCGTGTGCGGTGGACGATGCGCGGTACTGGGGGACCGACGATCTCGAATTCCGGGGGCCCTTGGACCGGCAGACCCGTGCGAGGTGTCCCTGCTTTCCGCACCCGTGACAGACAGCATCCCGGAACTTGCAGGATTTCCGGCCGTGGCCCTCCCCGCAGCTGGCACAGATGGCTCGGTGGCCGGAATACTTGGCTTGCTCCCTGTTGGCCTGCTGGAACGGCGCCGGCCGGCGTTGTTGGGGTTTGAGGGCGAAGACCTCGTCCGTCTCTTCGTTTCCGGGGCTTGGGCTCCTTCCAACCACCTGCGCGGCCGCGACCGGGCGATCCCCTTCTGCGGCCTCGTGGGCAGTGGCGGCGTCGAGGGCCTCGTCCAAGGTGAGCTTCCGGTGTCCCACCAACTTGCGCCGCAGCTTTGGGTCCGCCAGGCCCCACACGAACTGTGTCAGCAGGTTGTCCTCCACCTTCGGAAACCCGCAGTCCACGGCTAGCGCCCTTAGCGCGGCTAGGAAGTTGGCGATGGATTCCCCTCGGGTCTGGACTCGCCTCTGGAAATCCATCCTCTTGGCCAGGAAGGTCGGCCGGGGGCTGAAGTAGCCATTGAGGACGTCCAGGATTTCCCCGAACGAGCTCTCCAAGGCCGTGCGGGGCACCAAGAGGCTCTTGGCGAGGCGGACGGTTTGGGTGCCGCAGGCGTTCAGGAGGATCGCTCGTTTCTGGTCGGGGTGGCGGATTTCGTTGAGCTCCAAGTAGCTGATGAGCTGGTCGACCCATGCGTCCCAGGTTTCTGGCTGCGACTGGTCGAAGTGCTCCAGGGTTACGTGGGAAGCGGCCATGGTTCTGTCGGGAACGGCGTGCGCCGGGGCGAGCGGTGCGGTGCTGCTCTCGGGGTCAGCGATGCGATGCTCGGCGAGCGGTGCGGTGCTGCTCTCGGGGTCAGCGATGCGTTGCTCGGCGGTGTCCGTTTCGTCGTTCATGGAGTCACGGAAGGCGTTAGAATCCCACCTTCGTCGCCACTGTAAAGTACTGGGTTTCGGGCCTCATGACTCGGACGACGACATAAGAGAAGACGCGTTTATTCGTACTTCACATAAGACAAGAACACACAGTAACGGCCGGAGGCCAACTATATACAGTTAGGGGGGACGGCCCTATATTCCTATTGGCGGGTTTGAATCGCCCGCCAATGCTGCCATTGGTTCACTTCTGGCGAGCTCAGGAACCTAGTCCCTATTGTTCTCAGAGAGCGAAGCTTGGCTGTATTTCGCCAGCTCAGCCCTCTGATCCCAGGACACAACATCTCAGACAGCACGGGCCTGGCCGAACACCCGTGCCCCCCCCCCGATCCACAGAAAGTGACTTATTCTCACAGAAATCAACGGGACTTTATTTATTTAAAACATTTCTATGCCACCTTCCCACCCAGCACAGGGCCCCCGAGGTGGCAAAGATTCCAAACATTCAAGCAGCATTTAAAGTACAAATATGTACGTAAAATATTTTAAGCTATTTCAAAACTTGTAAACACATAGACATATAGACGCACCAACAGGGAGGAGAACGAATAAGAGTTTGTGAGGGAATGCCAAACAAAACAAAACAGAGAAGCCTTCACTGACTGCCGGAAGACAATAATTTGGGGAGACAGATGTGTTAGTAAACATGACTTGGCTGATTCAAGTCTAAATCCGGCATCCCATTTCCTGAAGCCCCACAAAGCAGGGCACAAGAAACAGCATCCCTCTCCATTGTCAGTCCCTAGCAACAACTAATATTCAAAGGTACACTGCTTCCGAATCTGCAGGTTCTATTTAGCTTTCATGGCCAGTAAGAATTGCCTTGCTGGAACAGTCAGCTGAGTCCAGCATCAATGCATGCATTTATTTCTTTACGTTTGTTTTACTTCATTTATATTTCATCCCCACAACAACCCTGTGAGGTAGATTAGGCTGAGAATATGGGACTGGCCCAAAGTCACCCTGCAAGCTGCCATGGCAGAGCAGGGAATCCAACCTGGTTCGCCCAGATCCTAGTCTCTCACTCGGACCACTCACACCACAATGGCTTTTCTCCTCAGCTGGGACTCAGAGTGGCTTAGAACACCACTCTGCCATCCTTTGTGTTCTCACAACAGCCCTGTGAGATTGGTGTAGTGGATAAGATTGGCAGACTCTGATCTGAAGAACTGGGTTCAATTCCCCACTCCTGCACAGGCAGCCAGCCAGGGGACCCTTGGGTCAGTCACAGTTCTCTCAGAGCTGTTCTCTCAAGAGCAGTTTCAGTCAGAGCTCTCTCAGCCCCACCTACCTCACACGGTATTTGTTGTAGGGAGAGGAAGGGAAGGTGATTGTAAGCCGCTCTGAGACTCCTTCGGGTAGTGAAGGGCGGGGTATAAAAACCAACTCTTCTTTTTCTTCTAGGTCAGGCTTTCACACACACTAAATGATGCACTTTCAATCCACTTTCCAACTGGATTTTAGTGGGTGAAATGGCAAAATCCACTTGCAAATGTTCACTGAAGTGGACCGAAACTGCATTTTTTAGCATGTGTGAATGCTGGAGAAGAGTCTTGAGAGTCCCTTGGACTGCAAGGAGATCAAATCCGTCAATCCTAAAAGAAATCAACCCTGGCTGTTCCCTGGAAGGCCAGATACTGAAGCTGAAGCTCAAATACTTTGGCCGCCAAAGGAGAAGGGAGCACTCACTGGAGAAGACCCTGATGCTGGGAAAGACTGAAGGTCAAAGAAGAAGGGGGCGGCGAAGGATGAGAGGGTTAGACAGTGTTACCGATGCAACAAACATGAAGTTAAGCAAACTCTGAAGCACAATGGAAGACAGGAGGGCCTGGCCTGATGTGGTCCATGGGGTCGCAAAGAGTTGGACTCAACTATGCAACTGAATAACGACAAGAAAGCACTCAGCAGGAAGCTCTTTAAGGGTAGCAGAAGGCACTTCACTTCCCCCTGCCGTGCCAGCTGGCTCCACAGAGCTCCCTTGCTATCAAAGCCGAAATGTAAATGACAAGCTTCTTCCCTCCACTGATTGTCCTCCACATCCTGACTGATGCTTCCCCATCATGCCCAACGGATGCGCCATCAAGGCAGTGGCCTAATACTGATTACAAGCGGTAATTATAGCTAACTTGCCACAATCAAATGCATGTGTGTGTGTGTGTCAAGTGCAGTCAAGTCACAGCCGACTTATGGTGAGACTCCAGCAAGGGGCCTTTCCAGGCGTGCGAGAAGCAGAGGTGGCTTGCCACAGCCTTCCTCCCCTCCAAGTACTGACCCTGCTTAGCTTCCGAGATCCAAAGAGATCGGGCTGTACCATGCTGCCTTCCCTCCACAATTAGATACTCAAAGGCAATGTTGCCATCATGGGAGTGTGCCCCCCGCCAATGAGGCTGCCAGTTCTGGGGCCCGTGGTGCATTTCCGAGGCCAGTGGTTCCAGGAGCAATAGGGTGCAAATCTCTACTGGGCACCATGCCCATTGCTGAAGATGCAGAGAGGTGCCACCCTGTTTAATGAGAAGCCCAGCGAACCGGCTAGGCAGGAGAGAGTCACCTGCAGCCGAGGCTAGGAGGAGGAGGAGGAGGAGGAGGAATGGGAGGAAATTGCACCTCACTTGCCAAACAGCTTTCGCCTCACCTATAGAATCCTGCCCCGGCTCTACCATAGGATACGAAGTCACACAGCGAGGCCTCGTGCACAACCCATCTGCTCTGACGCTCCCTATTTCCGGGCCCTGTAATGCACCGTGGTGAACCTTTTCCTACCATGAGACTACTACCATTATCATTCCCTAGGGCTCAACTCTCTCCCCGGCAATAAAACAAAAGAGGAGCATCGTGGAGCTCGAAAGACTAGCAGATGTATTCAGGCATAAGTGGGAACCCTGTTTCATCAGAAGCATCCAACGAAACTTACGACAGCGGAAATATGTACTCGACAGGCAGAGAAGGAAACCGCGAACCCCGAGATTAATTCGACGTGTGAGAAGACAGAGGCACCTGAACTCTCGTGCATATGCACATAAATATGCATGTGTCAATATTAATGCATTCCACTGCACCTTAAATCTGCATTTTGTGTGCACAGATGCACCCGAACTCTAGCACATATGTGCATAAATACATGTGCGCCAACATTAAGGTATCCCAAAATTAAGGTGCCTTAAATTTCTGTATGAGTGGATAGACGCACCTGAATTCTAGTTTTTAATTTTATTTTCCATTAATTCATTTATGGCCCTCCTGTCTCACTTACGACTCAAGGTGTATTACACAGAATGAGTAAATACAATCAAAAGGATGGGCTTTCAATAAGCAGTGCAATCGGATTAGGGCTGCAGAACCAATCAGAAATCCAGACACAGAACTGAAGCAAAGCATGAATCTTAACGTGACACATTAAATGGTGCAAAAAATTACATAGTAGGATCCTAGTTTCAGAAAGCCAAACACAGTAGTATAGACCACAGTCCCTAATAATTAAGTAACTTTGTGAATCATTTAGTACAGTGCAACTCTACTGCTGGTGTAGAAAGGCTCTCTTGAATAATTCAGTCTTGCATAAATGCATGTGCATTAACATGAAAGCATCACAGTGCGCAGCTAGCCATTTCACACCAGTCTGCTCCATTGTGAACTGTCGACAGGACAATTTTGGTTTTCTAGCATCTCTTGAAGTGAAAGAATGGTCAATCTTTTGGCTTTTTAATCTGCATAAGCCAAGCTACGGCAGATAAATGAACCCAATGTACAAGAGATGGGAAAGAGTATTCCCATAACTTGTAATAGTGAAGAAGATGACATCCACAAAGGGATCTTTAACGTAAGAACGAAGGAAGGACTTACAGTCATGTCCTGTTCTTCACCTCTGACACATTGGAGGGTATGATGGGGCACATTTGTGCGTTAACGCCCAAGATTTGGTATTTTTTTCTTAGTTCCCCCCTCCCGCCCTGCACGCTGCCGAAGACTCCTTTCCACCTGCTGTACATTGTACAGACTTGCTCTGCAGTAGCCTTACCTGAGCCAGGTTCCAAAACAGGGTGTGTAAAGTAAACTGACCCTAACCGCTTCCTTGTAATAAATAAAGGAAAAAGCACAAGTGTTTAATGGAATATTTAATCTCACAGTGCATCTGGTCATGTTTATTACAGAACACACTCAGCGACTTTTAGAGAGAGGAATGGTGAAGAAGCCGTGCGCTTTGGCATGGCTGCAGTTCTGTGCTCATGCTGTGCTCCAGAGTGAAGAAGACGCACTCACTCCTGTTCCGAGATTTCACTTCTAGACACCCTGGGGCGGGGGGAGGGGGGGGGACTGACAGTGGAAGAATTATGTGTGCACCAACCAAATGTAGACAAGTGCCAGAAGATACATAGGTGGCCACACTTGACATTCAAAATCAGATTCATCTTTCCAAAAGGACTCTAGTTGCTCAGCATGAGGCCTCCAGTTTGGTGTAGTGGTTAAGTGTGTGGACTCTAATCTGGGAGAACCGGGTTTAATTCCCCACTCCTCCACTTGCACCTGCTGAGGTGATCTTGGGCAAGCCATAGTTCTGATAAGAGCTGTTCTTGAAAAAGAGCAGTTTCTGTCAAGAGCTCTCTCAGCCCCACCTACCTCACAGGGTGTCTGTTGTGGGGAGGGGAAGGGAAAGGAGTTTGTAAGCTGCTCTGAGAAACCTTTGGGTAGTGAAGGGCTGGGTATAAATCCAATCTTTTCTTCTTCTTCTTCTTCCAGGGTTTAGGGTTGCCCGTCTACAGGTGGGGCACGGAGATCTCCCCAAACTGCAATTGATCTCTCGACTACAGAGATCAGTTCCCCTGAAGGAAGGGGCAGCTTTGGAGAGTAGACTCTACAGCAGAGGTGTCAAACTCATTTGTTACGAGGGTCGGATAGTCTAGTGTTCCCTCTAAGCTGAGTTAGTGTGAGCTAGCTCACCGTTTTTTAGCCTCCAGCTCACACATTTTTGCCTTAGCTCAAGAAGGATGGCTCCAGAGCAAACTAATTTATGCAGCAGCCAAATCGATCGCTCTCAACTTTAATGCCAGTAGCTCACAAAAGTAGAATTTTTGCCCACAAGACTCCACAGCATTGGATATGACATAAATGTCACTTTATCGAGATGGGCCATGTGTGCCATTAATGCCAGGTACCGGAGATATAAACTTTAAAAAAGGACACACACAAACCCAATTAACTATACTATTTTTTACCCAAAATACAAACAAAAGCATTTGATTCCTAGCAGAAAAAGCAATTGATTTACTGGGGAGTCCACAAAAGCCCCAATATAGGTATTTAATCATATTCAAGACTAGGTTTTTTCCAAGGGGTACCATAAAAGGGGGAGTACCTTATATTTCCATACCAACCAGTTGCTTGTGGGCTGGGTAAGAGCCCTGGACGGGCCAGTTCTGGCCCCCAGGCCTTATGTTTGACACCCCTGCTGAGTTCTCTTCCTTCCCTAAGCTCCACCCTCTCCTTGTTTGGCCTCCAAACCTCAAGGAATTTCCAGACCCAGAGTTAGCAATCCTGCACAGGGGTGCTGTTTCACCCCTGATCTACTTTTGCTTTGTAAAAAGCTTTATAACCTTCCAAGAAGTCCCTGTTATTCCCATTTAACTGAAAGAGGAACTAAAGCAAAGAAAAGGAGGGATTAAAGAGCTGAATCAAGTAATGCATTATGTTGGAGATGTGTGCTTGGATTTCCTGGGGTGTAGTTTAGTCTTACAGTGTGGCCATGGAGGGAGGCACAATATGGATTCTCCCTCTAAGCTGTGGAGTCTCATGAGCAAAAATTCTACATTGTGAGCTACGGGCATTAAAGTTGTGAGCGAGTGATTTGGCTACTGCATAAATTAGTTTGCTCTGGAGCCATCCTTCCTGAGCTAAAGACAAATATGCGTGAGCCCGAGGCTAAAAAAACCTGTGAGCTAGCTCACACTAACTCAGCTTAGAGGGAACACTGGTTGTGATGCTGGGAAAGGTGGGTGATTCCCCTGCCCTGGGCTGTTTCCTCAATCGAGACTTTCTCTACCCCTTTCCAATCACTGTGACCTTTGTGCTTCTGTCTTAATTACTTGGGAAAGCGTGCCATCCACGATCCTCCCGATATATGCAATTGCCATTTTTTTGTGAACAGGCATGCATTTTTTCCAGCTTTGATACACGCAAATGTGCAATAACAAATGCAATAAACCTGGGTTTCAAAATTACACATGCCAAAGCTAGAAAAGATGCACATTGCCCTATTTAGATAAAACGTTGATCACCCGCATTGAGAGGATGGCTCATATCATGGTCTCTCCCGATACATGACAGGAGAACCAATCTGCTGTATTTTTACCCTGCACTTCTCCGAGGATCTCAGTACAGCTCTTCCTTCCTCACTTTATCTTCACGATTCTGTGAGGCAGGTTAGGCTTAGAGGGTGGGATTGGCCCAGAAGCTTAATGGTGGAGTGAGGATTTGAACCTGGGTCTCCCAAGTCCCAGATCTCACTCTCAAAACTATTAAATAACAATGGCCCTTCCAGCTGCTTTTTATCCCTGGGAGGGAATAATCCCCTCCAACAGTACCATGGCCCCTACCTATTAACTTGAAGCTACATGTCAGGGGGTCATAATGTCCCCAACATAATGTCCTTCATATGTTACTTTTAAAAAATTATTGCAGGATTTATAAGCTGCTTCTCCAAAGACTAGCTCCAGGCAGTTCACAGAGCAAGAACAATGCAATAAAATCATAAAAATGACAGCAAAAGAATGATTAATATTAATGGAGCCCTTCTAATAACAGGGGCCGCAGCGGCTCAGAGGTTAAGATGCTGAGCTGCAGACTGGAAGGTCTGTAGTTCGGCAGTTCGAGACCCTAGTGATGTGTGACAGAGTGAGCTCCCGTCTCTGGCTCCAGCTCCTGCCAAACTAGCAGTTTGAAAGCAAGAAATTGCAAGCAGATCGATAGGTACCACTTCGGTGGGAAGGTAACAGCATTCTGTGTGCCTCAGTGTTTAGTCACGCTGGTCACATGACTACGGAAACATCTTCCGACAGCGCTGGCTCTTCGGCTTGGAAACAGATAAGCACCGCCCCCTAGAGTCGGATTCAACTGGCTTTCGAGCAAGGGAAACCTTTACCTCTCCTAATAATAATTATTAAGTGCCTTAGATTACTACCAACTTATGGCGACTCCATCATGTTCCACATGGCATTTTTTAAGGCAAGAGAAGAGCATTGCTTTCCTTGCACAGCAATCCTGGCCACTGGGGGAATGGGGGGGTAGTGCTGCCAGAGCCAAGTTGGGAAACACCCGGATATTTGGGGATGGAGCCTGGGGAGGACAGGGACCTCAGTGGAGTACAATGCCATAGAGTCCATCCTCCAAAGCATCCATTTTCTCCAGGAGAACTGATCTCTGAAGTCTGGAGATGAGCTGTGATTCCAGGGGATTCCCAGGTCCAGCCTCGAGGCTGGCACCCCTAAACCTGGTCTTTCTTGGTGGTCTCTCATCCAAGTACTAAGCATGACCCTGCTTAGCTTCCAAGCTCTGACAAACTCAGGCTAGCCTTTCTTCTAAGGTGCTTGAAATACAATTTTTTTCCCTAAAGGAGTATGGTTGTAACAAAGCTGCCCTTGACAAGGACCCAGAGTGGGCCGTACCTTACAGGGTTGGAAGCAGCTGCTGGCGGGAGGGGAAATAGGAAAGGTCTGTGGGTGTGTTCAGACGGATCTTTTGATCTGCCATAGGAACGACTCCCTTGCGGATCAAAAATGCACGACCAGACAGAAACATCTGCGAAATATTCCGGTCCCATAAGCATCCCGTTCTGCTGCGCCTCCAATCCTGATTTTAAAAGTAGCAGTTTCAATGTAGGGTTTTCGCTTACCCGCGCAACAACTGCAGACTTTCTTCCGTCTGGTCACTCCATTAGCACGCGATGCTCCCGTCGGCTTGGTCTGACGTCAGACCGAGCCGACGGGGACGCGATTTTTAAAAATTGAAACCCCATGTGCGCTTTAACGAGGAAACGCATTCAGCGATAAGCGCTACGAGGAATGTAATATTCATGCTTATTTCTTTTAGGGACAAGACGTTACCGCGAAGGGAGATGGAGGGGGGGAAGGACTGTTCTAACTTGCAAAATAGTCCCTCCATTGATCATGATGGCAAGGGGGAGGACCGGGACTTTGCTGAAAACCCTCCGCGATCGCCTCAGTTCTCCAAGGAGGCGCAGCCTTGCCTATGCGAATGTACAAAACTTTTTTAAAAAAAATCCTCGGTGGATGCCGTGTAGACAAATCACGGTGGGAACAACGCGCGGTGAGGCTATTTCATGGGGGGGCGTCTGGTCATGCTAGGCTGGATTAAAAAAATCGGGATAAAATTTTAGGAGGGCTCATGGCGCGATTGACTGGCCGTCTGAACGCAGCCTGTGATTTCTGCTCTGGATTCAATCCTCAGCTTATGCAGTGGCAAACCCAGGAATGCTGCTGCTGGGTAATGCATTTCATAGAAGCGTGGCCATGGCCATATGACGGAACGTATACTTGGCATGCAGGAGGTCCCAAGGTCCAACCCTTGACATCTCCTCTAAACAATGTTCAAGTCTCTGCCTAAGATCCTAGAAAAGCTGCTGTCAGTGAGCATAAACAATTCTGAGGAGGAGGAGGAGATTGGATTTCCCCTCCCCACAACAGACATCCTGTGAGGTAGGTGGGGCTGAGAGAACTCTGCGTGAACTGCTCTTTCAAGGACAGCTCTGACAGAACAATGGCTTGCCCAAGGTCATCCAGCAGCTGCAAGTGGAGGAGTGGGGAATCAAAGCCGGTTCTCCCAGATTAGAGTCCACACACTTAACCACTACACCAAAACTGGCTCACTCAGCGTAAAGCATAACAAAGATCTCACTCAGTTTGAGTCCAGGGGCACCTTTAAGACCAACAAAGTTTTAGTCAAGGTATAAGCTTTCATGTGCAAGGCACACTTCCTCAGATACTTTCTTCAGAGTAAGGCAGATTCCTAGGTTTTAGCACTGCCTAGAACGCCTATGGGCAAGCAGCGACTTTAAATCCAGACCATCCACATCTGGTGTTTTCATATATGAGACTTAAAAAGCGGTTCTTGCTTTAAGATTCTAGATTTATTCACATAACGAACAGGGTGGGGACGAGGCTCAGTGGTAGAGTACCTGCTTTGCTCAGAGAAGGCCCCAGGTTCAGTCTGGGGCACCCGCAGTTAAAAAGACCAAGGAGTGGGTAACGTGAAAGACTGAGACCCAGGAGAGCCTCTGCCAGTCAGAGCAGACAATACCGATCTTAGCAGAACAAGGGTCTGACTCAGCACAAGGCAGGGTCACGTGTGCAGATGCTTCCCCTCCTCTTCCTGCTCCACCCAACAATGATCAAAATATTCACATAAACAGCACAGGAGAGGCTCAGCGCTGATTAAGCGGACAAAAACGTTTCAAGACCAACATCAGAGTTGCCAGAACACCCTCTAGACACACGGAAGCTTCGTGCAGCCATTGTCATCTTTTTTTAGCGGTCAGTGTATCATGGGACAAACCTACTAGAGTTGCCAGCTCTGACTTAGGAAATACCTGGAGATTTCGGGAGTGGAGCCTGGGGAGGAACCTCCTCAGGGATATGATGCCACAGAGTCCGCCTTCCAAAGCAGCCATTTTCTCCAGGGGAACTGATCTTGGTTGTCTGGAGTTCAATTGTAATAGCAGGAGGTCTTCGGGTACTACCTGGAGGTTGGCAACCCTAGACAAACCTGCAGCCTCTTAAGGCCAATTACATTACAAAAATTCGCCTTGTCCCCCACATGTCTGGTAGTCAGAGGGTGTCTGGGGCTCAGAACTTAATTCCAAGGTGGACCTGGGCCCATTTCAGACCTGGACTGCAGCATACAGGTGGAAAGAATTTAAGCATCCCCCCCACACACACCAATATTGTTTTCCTGATGTGAAAAGGCCCAGGGAAGCCACTGTTTGACCCACTGGGGACATTTACAAGTAGCCATCAGGGCATATAAATTCTTCCAGCATGGCAAATTTTTAAGGTTGTCAAAACAGTACCAGGGTAGAGGCTGGAGGTCCTTTCCCTCTCCCCACGTG
Organism: Gekko gecko; assembly: GCA_029375565.1. NCBI lineage: Eukaryota > Metazoa > Chordata > Lepidosauria > Squamata > Gekkonidae > Gekko > Gekko gecko. Next base: position 24,767,700 of record JAPDNY010000001.1, on the reverse strand, counting down.
CTGTCATCCCAGTCTGAATTGGGCCCGCATGCATCTGGGAATTAAGTTTCACGCACAGAACTCCTGGTGGTTGGAGATCTCCAGGGGTTATCTCCAGACAACAGAGATCAGTTCACCTGGAGAAAATGGCAGCTTTGGAAGGTGGGCTCTATGGCATTAGGAGCCAGTTTGGTGTAGTGGTTAAGTGCATGGACTCTAATCTGGGAGAACCGTGTTTGATTCCCCACACCTCCACTTGCACCTGCTGGATGACCTTGGGCAAGCCATAGTTTCTGGCACAGCTGTTCTTGAAAAAGAGCAGTTTCTGTCAGAGCTCTCTCAGGCCCACCTACCTCACAGGGTGTCTGTTGTGCGGAGGGGAGGGGAAAGGAGTTTGTAAGCCGCTCTGAGACTCCCTTGGGTAGTGAAGGGCGGGGTACAAATCCAATCTGCTCCTCCTCTCCTCCTTCCTCAAACCCCACCTTGCTCAGGCTCCACCCCCCCAAATCCTCAGGTATTTTCCAACCCAGAGCTGGCAACCTTACCCAGCACATGTGATTGACAGGACCTGTGGTGACTTCGTGGGTAGGGATGCCAACTCTGGGTTGGGAGATACCTGGGGATTTGGGGGTGGACAAAAATCAATTTATATAAGAGGACCACATATATCAGTGAAACCAAAATTACATCATATAGTGTGCAAGTCCAAAAATAGTACAAGTCCATAAATGGTATACAAACAAAATGTGTACTATTTATACATCAATAGCATTAATGAACAACAGGTTGTATTCCACGGTCCTTTCACACATTAAGAGGAGGCAACCTCAAATTTGCCATCGAGCTTCCCAAAAGCTTTCCCAGCTCACCCTGTTCCTCTTCCATCTTGCAGCCCTCTTCGGGGGCCCAGCCCATCGCTCGAGAACCACCGTCTTAAGGCACTTTGTTCTAGAAACGTAGCACACTTTTCCTGCTCCAAGCCTGCTTTGATGCAAAAAATTGGCCACCGGCCCTCTCCACCAGAACAGCCTTCTATACCAGGCCCTGCCTGCAGACTCCACTGGGGTCACCGCCCGGTCTCTGAGTCTGACCAAAAAGCTTTCCTTCTTTCCAGGATATCCAGAAAGTGCAATCACATCTCAGGGTGAGAAGCCAGAGATTCACCGGGGGCAGGTGATTTTCTGCTTGGCTTGGGAGCTGTTCGTTCTGGCCACCCTGTTTCTCAGGCTCCACTAGAGTTGCCAAACTCCAGTTGAGGCTTGGAGTTCTCCTGGAATTACAACAGATCTCCAGAAAGCAGAGAGCAGTTCCCCGGGAGAAAACAACCACTTCCAAGGGAAGACTCCATGGTATACCATAGATTCTAGGTGAAATCCCTCACCAAATTCCCCCTCCCAAAGCACCACCCACAAATCTCCAGGAATTTCCCAGGCCAGAGTTGGCTGCCCAAGGCTCGGTCCCTGAGCCACCAAGCACAGGTGCTCTGCCCAGCCTCCAACAAGGACCACGAAGTTCCAGTTCTCTCCCACCACCACCCCATCTCTGTCAGGTAACCCTTCTGAGCGCCGCCTGAGGATCTGAGGCCCTGGAAAACTGGCAGCCCTAGACTCCATGGACTCTTTCAACCCCGCCGCCTTTCCCAAACTGGTCTCTGTGACTCACTGCTGCGTTTGGGGCCCTCGAGTAATCATGAAAGGCATAAACCCCGAGTCAGCATCTCTCGCAAGGTTTTTACATCTCCATGCATAACCAGCCGAGTCACTTTGCCACTGCTGGAGGGAGGGAAGGCAAAGTCGATCTCTGGCTTGCTGTGAGGGATGCCAGAGCTAGACTTGGAGTCCGGTCAGTAGGTCCATAAAGCTCGAAATGCTTCTTCTGACCTGAGAAAACCTTTTGGCCTAATCCCAGATCAGGGAAGCCAGTTGTGATTACTCAGAGAGGAGGGCAGAGTTTCCACAAGTGGGTTGCCAAATTATTATTTTCTTGGCCCCGGCATTGCTCTTGTGTTTTGACTGACATTATCCGACCCACAGAAATTAAACAGGTGAAGCCTTCCCTAACCAACGAGGGAAAGCCCCTCCGGACTAACTTTTGCCTTTCCAAGAGGCTATAAAAGGTACAAGAACAACCCTACTCTGCACATGCAAAGAGGCACTCTTTATGTGTTTTCTACTCTTCCCAGAGCAGAGCCTGGCATTCAGAAAGGATGCCTGGAAACAGCAATTCTGTGTACGAGAAACCAAACATGTCTAAACTTTTTCTGCATCTAATAAGTGTGTCCCCCACATCGCCACTGGTGACAGCTCCAGAGGGAGAAATGATGCCTTACTTAGGTTGGGTAACCATCAGTCACTCCCCTTCCTTAATGCAAGTCACTCCCTCTCCTCGGTTCTGTACTCTCGATTGTTGGAAATACAAGTTTCTATAATGTACAAAGGGGGGGAAAGCACACACTACAGCCAATACATAATGCCCTCCATGGCTTCCTTACAAACAGTCCATACAGAGAGCCAGAGAGATGCCGCAGAACAGCCTAAGCAATCCGAACAATGTCCTGACGCAAGCTTGGCATTTGAACCAAGACTAGCTGGTGTGTGGGAGGCAAAATAAATGCAGGTGTTGTGAAAGACAGAACATAAAATGGCATTTTCCCAGCCGACAGTCTTCTTTGTTGCAACAAAGCGCTCGCTGCTTGCAAACTGGTTCCCCCCCCCCCCAGGATGCTTCGCCCCCAACTCCAAAGTTAAGGCATTTTTGGAGAGAAACAGAGAGCAACGCTGGCTTCCCAAACAGAAGTAACAACTTGCTTGGGACTGACCATTATCATTTCCAGTGAACGATTATTTTTGCATTGAGTTGAAATGACACCCCACTCGTCTCTCCACCCCACATCCAGCAGTGTTGCCAACTTTCCCCCCTGGCCCCGCTGCTCTGCTTTTTTACAGCAAACATTTATCTTCTCCTATCAACTCATTTACAAGCCAGCTTAAACTTTGAATGCAGTGGGTCAGGATGCTGTATGGGCCCCGGAGTGAGGAGCAAACAGTTGGCAAGCGGTTTTCAAATGGCCATTTCTTCTTCATCTTCCCTTCCACCAAAGGGAAGAAGAAAGAGAACCAACATAAGGCATCAAGCTTGCCTTCACAAAGAGGCAAGAAAGAGGGTGGGGTTCCTCTTTTCCCAAGAGATGTTTGGAAACATCAGAGAGATCTTCAAGAGATCTTCAAGGGATCTTCAACATTCCTGCCTCATCCACACAAACACCCCAAGCATCTTTGTTTGAAGCCCATATCCTCGGAAGCATCCATCATTCAGAAACAACCTGCATCTGGCAAAGACTCTTTAGCCTAAAAAACACATCAGAAATGGGGGAGGGACAACACAGAAGGCTCCTAAGAACATCTTCACCCTCTCCACCTTTCCCACCAGGTATACAAAGAATGGGTGGGTGGGCCTGGACCAAAACTCCAGGAGAGCTTTTTCCCATCCCAAAGCATCTCACCAAAGCAAAGCAGAGATTAGGCAAAACTAGCAAAACTATCATTACCCAATTATTCGTTAAGTCGGTCTCTGGGGAAAAAAAGTAGCTACAAAACAGGTTCTCTCTTCTGGGTAAGACGAGGGGCTGAAAACCATACGTGTGTGGCGATGTACGGGAAGCAAAGCTGATGGGGGAAAACAAATCAAGATCAGAACGGATCACTGACTTACCGGACACGGCCAACAAGAAGAAGAGAAGCTGCCCAACCATGCTGCAAGGGGGGGATCCAGATGTTCAACTGCTACAGCTGTCAAAACACTTTTCTGTCCTGCAGACTTTGTAACCAAAGTGACCCACCAGGTCAAGGCCAAAAACTTCTGCCCAGTGGCGGAGTCTTCCCTTTCCAACAGCAAAGCTGTCTGGGGAGTTAAGGAAATACAGCGAGCTGTTTACATTCGGGTTTTGGTTTTTTTCATGCCAGATGAAGGAAGGGGAAAGGAGCCTTCATCCTCCTTGGTGATGGTTGACCTTTCTGCCACTTCTGGGAAATGGGTCTTTTCCTGCCGTTTTCTTGGGAGGGGGCTTCTCTCTCTTTCGGCGTCAGTGTTGCGGCTTGCGCTCGGCGGTGCTGAGCAATCGCTCTGTTTTGAAACTCCACAACCTGTTCTCCGCGCATCGCCAGAGGGAGGGGAATGAAGAGAGGTAATGAAAAAAATTAACCTGTTTGGCAAGTTTAAACAGGTGTTTCTCAACGAAGCGGGGGGGGAGGTTTCGTTTATAGAAGGAGTTCATAGAGGGTGCTGGAGTGTTCACATCGGCAACCCGGCTGAATGAAATCTCGCAGGCCAGTCCTCAAGGGTCAGATTTTGGAGTCCCCCCCAAAAAAGAAACAGGGATATGGCCAAAGGGAACAGTGGCATCCCCAAGACTCTTTAGGACTGGACATCTGGTGCTCAGCCCTCAATGAAGTTCATCAAAACACAGCTGACTCCACCCACGGGCCTTTCTGCATGATAGATCTTTATTTTCGTGCAATAAACTGACAATCTTGGGCTGATTCGTGGCTCCGGATCCGAAGGAGCACTCCGGCTGAAGTGACAAGGGTGCAATATTCCTCCAGAGTTCAAACCACAACTATTCCGTGGCTAAGAACTTGCTATTCTCCCTCAGCCAAACCACGGCATCCATTACCATTGTAAGTGCCGTGTGGAATTTTTTTTGTCATACCGTGATTTTATTTCCTGTTTTAATTATGTTGTAGGATTTCCCTGTTCTGTTTTTTTTAAAACAAGATTGGCTCAGTGAAAAGGTGGCCCAGACACTGACTGTAGTAAAACAATCAATAATGAATTTGGTTGTGCATATAATACTAGCAATAGAACTATTTTATCGCTATTATGAGAACTCCCCAAACAGACACATCTCTGGTAGATTAGGAAATGTCTATTTACACACACACACTATCTGAAAGACCCCAGATAAACAGGGTTGCCACCCTCCAGGTGGCAGCTGAAGATCTCTTGCTATTACAATTGATACCTAGACAACCAGGATCTGTTCCCCTGGAGGAAATGGCGGCTTTGGAGGGCGGACTATATGGCGTTGCACCCTGCTAAAGTCCCTCCCCTCCTCAAACTCTCCCCTCCCCAAGCTCCTCTTCCAAGTCTCCAGGTATTTCCCACCCCAAAGCTGGCAACACTAAGGATAAAACTTAGCATGTGCAAAGAAATAGCAAACCATTCACCACCAGCTTTGCAGTTCCTGGGCTTAGCTCTTCCTGAAGGCTTTAAATGAAACAGCAGCAACTGGCCACTACCCTCCCCCAGAAGATTATGGGAACAAATTCAAAACATTTCTAGAGTAGCTGGGGGGGGGATCTCCAGGTTGGGAAATTCATGGAGATTCGGGGTGATCCTGAGGAGAGTAGGTTTGGGAAGAGGAAGGAACTCAACAGAGTATCATACCATGGAGTTCACCCTCCAAAGCAGCCATTTTCTCCCAGGAAACTTAGCTCTGTAGTCCACAGATCAGCTGTAACTCTGGGAGATCTCCAGGACCCACCTGGAGGTTGGCAACCACCTGGATAGAATTCCTCTGGTGAAACAGGGCATCATGGATATGTGAGGAATGCCTGGAATGCTTGGAACGCAAGGCTGCTTTTGATGCAGGTATTTAAGGTACAGGAGTTTAATGGTTCCCAAATTAGTGAGCTTGAACTCAGTGGAATTGAGGGCAGTTGGGGGGCGGGGGTGTCTTAAACACATTAGAAGATGGGCCTAACTTCCTTCAAGGCAGAGCTCCTTCAAACCTAGGGTTGTCAACCTCCAGGTGGCACCTGGAGACCTCCCCCTATTACAATTCATCTCCAGACAACCAAGATCAGTTCCCCTGGACAAAATGGCTGCTTTGGAGGGTGGACTCTGTGGCATTATACCCTGCTGAGGTTGCTCCCCTCCCCAAACCCTGCTGTCCCCAGGCTCCGTCCCTCAAAATCTCCAGGTATTTCCCAACCCAGAGCTGGCGACTCTACATTGTCTCTTCACACGTTACAGAGTACGCAGGTTGGGTATTTCTGGCCTCCACCTAGCGTTGCCAAACCCTCTGGTGAAGGCGGCCCCCCAGCTGCCAATCAGCTGGCCAACAGGAGGGCTTACCTGGAGAAAGAGACAGGCCCAGGTCTTGTGGCCGGTATTGCACAGGAAGTGACATCATGACACCAGCAAAGTCCAGGTGACACTCTGGTATTTGGACAAAAACTCTATGGTGAAAGCCAGTTTTACCATACAGTTTTTGCCCAAATATCAGAATGTCACCTGGATGTCACGGGTATGATGATGCCACTTCCAGTGTGACGCCAGCATGAGGCCTGGGCCTTTCTCTTACCCCAGGTAAGTCCCTCCCCATCCTCCACCAGTTGCCAGATGTAACACAACCAAACACGAGTTGTGGGTTTTCCTGCATGCGTAAGTGCCCAGCTAGGATCAGGATCATCGTGCACATGGAGAAGGTGCTTCAGCCTTCCCTCCAGCCATTTTGTCAGCATGAAACAGAGATTCCAGGAGGCCTCCCACCACCCCAAACTGTGGTGGGAAAAAAGAAATAAATTTAAAAACCTGTAGGTGTTCTGTGCACTGTGACATCACTTTGGGGCAGGGGGAAGCCAAAAACGATGTCCTGTAACAGCAGCCCAGCATGGCAGGAGATGGGGGGAGGCAGATACTTACCACAGGGGAGTCACTGAAGAGCAATGACATCACTTCCAGGGCAACCTGAAAGTGCAGGCCTTGCCTCAAAACTCTTGTTCACATCACAGCTGCCTCACCATCCTGCAACACTCTATGAACTCCTCAAATCTTTATAGTGAAGAAAAGACCATATTGATTTTCTGAATTCCTAAAGTGCCATGGGGGTGGCCATGACCTCACTTCTGGGTTTCCCCTAGATATGACACCGTTTCCCACTCCACGTTTTCCTCTCACGGCGGGGGGTGGGGGGAGAAAGGAAGAGTGGCAGCGAAAGCTGGAGAATGCCCACCTCCACTTATCAGAGACTATGATAAATGGAATGGTAAATTTTCTTAACTACTGTAGATCTCTTCTCAGGTCGAATTTACATTTGCCTTTTTAAATCAGTTTTGTGCTGCTGTGACGCCATCTTTCTCTATGGGCCAATCTGCATTTAGCGTTTGCTCAGTTGTTTTACCAAACCCACACTGGAACAGAAAAAGATGCAGTTCAAAACCACATTCAACTATCCCGGGCCAGCACTGTACTGACTGCAGAGTCACCCCTGAATGGCCATAAAACAGCCATAAATTTATGTAGACAGCCACCATTAAACCAGAGATCAAACGAAGTGAAAGCAGCATGCAGTCTGGACACTGCCATAAAATGTGACACTCAATCAAAGTGAAAGTGGCATGCAATGTAGATGGGGATTTCTGTTCCATTGTCAGTTTGGTAAGACAGCGGAGCAAATGCTAGATGCAGATTGGGCCATTGTTTGTTGGAAAGTTATTTGGAGAAGTTTCATTTAAAATGGTGCAGAGGTGCAATGACAGTGGAGCCGCCATGAGAGGGTGATAAATATATGCAGACATGCAAAAGTATGCTAGCACTGTTGAAGTGTGACAACGACACCAAATGTAGACAGCTTTTTGAAGATGGAGTCAGAAGGCTGGGACACCAGTGGGAAAGACAAACACAGATTCGACCTCAGTGGGCCTTAAGTGTTAGGAAAGGGCTTTATCGTCCAAGTCTAACCTTCGGGACTTGGAGGAGATGACCCTGCCAAAAGGTAGATCCAGTTTGGTGTAGTGGTTAAGAGCAGCAGACTTAAATCTGGAGAACCTTGGTTTGATTCCCCACTCCTCCACATGCAGCCAGCTGGGTGACCTTGGCCCAGTGTTCCCTCTAAGCTGAGTTAGTGTGAGCTAGCTCACAGTTTTTTAGCCTCCAGCTCACACATTTTTCTCTTAGCTCAGGGAGGATGGCTCCAGAACAAACTAATTTATGCAGTAGCCAGATCGCATGCTCACAACTTTAATGCCAGTAGCTTACAAAGTAGAATTTTTGCTCACAAGTCTCCACAGCTTAGTGGGAGCATTGCTTGGGCCAGTCACAGTTCCTCTCAGAGCTGTCCTCTCAGGGGCAGTTCTCGAAAAAGCTCTCTCTGCCCCACCTACCTCACTGGGTGTCTACTGTGGAGATGGGAAGGGAACGAGATTGTAAGCCACTCTGAGGCTCTGAATGGAGAGATATCCAGTTCTTCTTAAGATTCTGAAAGAAGCAGAGAGAGAGAAGCAGACAGCTACTCCTCAGGGAAGTGCAGGAGCTCCGGCACTGTGGGCTTCGTGGGCACTGCAGCTTCCTCCTAAAACCAACTAGCTAGAGAAGGCAGAGGCAGAAGGAAAAGATGCTGTGGTCAGAAGAAACCAAGATGTTTCCTGCTTCTCTGCAGCTTCCATGGTTAGTATGGCAGCGCGGTTAAACCTTCGATGCTGGGAGGAAGCCATCACAGTTCTGCTGCATCTTCACCCTCCTTAAAACTTAAGCGATGGAGGCTTTCAGGTGTCTTGCACTCACCCCATGGAGCTTACTCCATAGTTTGAGAATCCTTAAGCCAGGGGTCCCTGTGGTGGGACATGCCTGCTCTGGCCTGCAGACCCTATTCCACCCTGCCTTCCAAGGTTTTTTTCAACACCTGGAGAGGCTTCCACTCTCAGATAACTCGCCGCCGCCACCTGACCTTTGTAAGGGATTGTCTGCTAGGAGGGTCAGAACTCCCAGCTTCCCTTCCAAGTTCTGAGGCCTTGCCTCTGCGTCTCCTGCTGCCCAGTGACTGGTCACCACAGGGACAGTTTACTGCCTTGCATGCCCCTGGAGGAATAGACACTTGCCAACTACCTTTCTTCCTTCTGGCATTCCTTTTAAAATAGCATGTCCGATACAGTGGAGTTCTATGTGGTACACAGAACCATTACCAACATCAAAAGTTATAAAGTATTTATTAAAAAGAAAATGTCCATAATCACACTTGTTGCACAGCACCAGACTGAGCAAGGGATTCCAGAAGAAATAGGTAAAATGCAAATCCTCTGTCCGTCTCTCTATCCATGCCCTATCAGATGGTAAAACATAGGACTGGCTCCTTCACTTTAAGAAGTTACAGATCTTTACATACTTGTCTTTACCTTGAAGTTTCCTTCAGCTCTTTAAGCCAACCACATGGTTAATGGCTGCCTCCTCAGTGGAGAGGTCTGTGTGTGCTCATGGCCTCAGCACGCAAGGAAAAGAGACCTCCTTCATATTGCAAGGAGTTTTTATCACCTCCCTTTTCCCCACCCCCCAACCAGGTCACGCCAGGTCAAAGAGGCCCTTCCTGGAGATCCCCAGGACATTTCCTTCCTTGGGTCTCTCTAGCATTTCATTTCTCCAAAACTCTGTTCCCTGCTAGGAGGAAGGAGAAATCCTGACCCACCTATTATCTCTCCTGCTAGATCTATTTGCATTTGTATGAAGGTGAGCTGAGGTACATCTGGGAAGCAATTGAGCTGACACCCCCGGCCTGGTCTCTACTCAGAGGGGGGGAAAATTAAAAACGCAATTTAGAGGTTTTGCTCATTTCAGACCTCCCAGGGGAAAAAAGCTTTTCTTCACAGTCCCCAACATTTTTGAGCCTGTAGGCCCATTTGGAATTCCAACACATTATGGTGGCTGCAGTCACAAAATGGCTGCTACAAAATGCCTGCTGAGGGAGGCAGAGCCAACACAAAATGGCTGCTGCAACTTATCTTTAGTCACTCAATGAAGATTGGCAGCTGCTACCAAAGCAACAGCATAAAACGTTTGCAGAGCTGATCAGCTCTTGAATGGCAATTAGAACCCTGGCTGGGCAAAAGCCCCGCTTGGCACTGCCCACTTTCTAAAAACACTTTGGCGGGCACCAGGAAAGGAGTCAATAAGCACCATGGTACCCACAGACACCACGTTAGATACCCCTGCCTTAAGCAGTCGGATTCACTATTATCCTACAAAACCAGGGCTTGTAAATCACTTTCCCATGGTTACCCATGAAGTCTTTATTGGGAGATGCCACTGTGGGTACACTGTGGAAGCCATTATTGCATGTCTGTAACAAGCATAGAACTTATGACACTTCTGCAGAGAGGTGTAGAAATCTGCCTCTGCCACTACAGCAGCTGCAGTCAGCATGGGAGCAGCAGGAAATGGCACCCACACACTCCACCCCTGGACTGTTCACTGGCGCTCCTCCTTCATCCAGGCCCCATTTTCCTCTGCCACGTCTCCGCAAAAGAAGAGACAACAGAGATTGTGTTCCCCCTCCCCAGCCCAGGAAGGTCCCCTTTCTCTCCCCCATCCAACTTCACAGTGTGGCTCAGCTGGGAAAAGAAGAAAGCCCAAAGAATGGGGGATGTGGATGATAGTGGTGCCACTTTGAAGGCGCTCTGCCCACCTCCGTGTAGCGGCTACATTTGGAACATCCACACGGATGCTCTATCTACAGCCGTCTCACAGCTCACCCTTTGAACCCAATCAAAGGAAGGTCTTCTTGGTTCTGGTTTAAAAGGGAACACCTTGGGAAGGCTCAGAATGAGCGCAATGTCAAGGGGATGCTAGTTCCATTTATATCAGGACCTTCCTGTAATCCATGGGCAGGGGGAAATTCCTCTGCGGAAACAGCCACAGGTATTCATAACCTAGAATAATAAACACAGTGTGCCCAGAGGTGACACTGACTAGAACGGCCGTGCCTCAAGAGAAGACTCCCGCACAAACATTTTGAAAGCAGAAGGCCACAGGTTCTATCTCTGGCACTGACACTTAAAAAATCTCATGTGATGGGGAAGACCTTTATTTGCCTCAGGCCCTGGATAGCTTTTGATGGTTAAAAGTGCCATCAAGTTGCAGCTAAGGTGACCCTGTAGGGTTTTCAAGGTAAGAGACATCCAGAGGTGGTTTGCTATTGCCTGCCTCTGCATAGTGACCCTGGGATTCCTTGGTGGTCTCCCATATAAGTACTAACCAAGGCTGACCCTGCTTAGCTTCCAAGATGTGACAAGATCAGGCTAGCTTGGGCCATGTGGGTCAAGGCCTATATAGCCCTTACTAGCCAGAATAGACAACGCTAAACTAAATGGACTAGGGTTGCCAAGTACTTACCGTAATTCGGCGGGGGACACACAGTCCCCAGCCGGAACATTCTTCCTTGGAACACCCATGTTGCATGATGCCGTCGCCAGGTACCATCGAGTTTCCAGCCCCATTGCCAGAGCGTCGCCCGGCGTCACTTCCTGGTGACGGCATCGTGCACCACGTCTTTCTTCCCCCAGGGATGGTCCTGCCAAGAAGTATGTGTCCCCCGCTGAATTACGGTAAGTTCTTGGGAAGCCTGAAATGGACCAATTGTCCTGACTTGGTATAAAGTAGCTTCATACATCCAAACAACCCTGGCTAGTGTCCTAAGCTCCAGGATGTAGCTAAACGTTACCTCTATAAATCCATGCTCTTGCCCAAAGCAATGGAACTACAGAGGTAAGAAGAGAGAAGCAGCACTTTGGCAGGAGGCATGCTCTCAGCCCTTTGCGCATCTCTCCTTCCCGTACCCCTCCTTTGCAGTGTTACCTTCAGCCTGATTTATTTCCAGTTCTGAAGGGGGGGGGGGAATTTGGAGAAAAGAACAAGTGGGCAAGGGAATACTTCTTCAACAGTCTCCTCTTGCATACCAACATTCCCTTGCCAGTGGTGCCCCTGCCCTTGCCTTATAGGGAGGGGGAACACCCCATGAGATCAGGAATCTTAATTCCCCCCCTTGCAATGTAGAATTCTGGGTTCAAGCCCCACCATCCTTGTTGGGGTGCTAGCGTGCCAAGGAGCAATGCATTATGTCTGCAAGCCTTTATAAACTTTAGGGTGACTCCTCTGCATTCCTAACCACCGTGGGAAGGTATTCCGACCGTGGGATCCTAGGTGTTTGGGGCGGCCTCTACTGGCAATTAAAGGTAACCAGCATTTACACACTGCTGGATTCCAGCCCAGGACTTTTCACTGGGGTGTCATGGTGGAATGTGTAACACTAATTGTGTGTATCTCTATCACCCTTAAACTAGGCATGCAAAAGTCACTGTGTCATTGCTTGTCCATTATTGTTAATTGGGGGTGGGGAAGTAGGTAGGATTCAACTCTCTTTCTAGGGTATGCCATCCTGTGAACCGGCTATGATTGTTGTCTCTTTAACTAGCAATGTCATCTGTAACCATTGGCAGGTGAAACTCTTTTGTCATAAAAATAAACATGAGTCCTGTGGCTGTTTAAAGACTTGACGAGTTTTTACTCTAGCATAAAATTGATTCTGGCATAAGCTTGGTAGTCTTCCCGGTGTCACAAGATTGTCCCCTCCCCCGGTCCCCCCACAACAACTTTAAAGACAGTTCATACATTATAAAGGCCCACATGTCCACCAAAATCGCTCACATCCACCCCAGTTCCTTTTGAACAGATGGGTACTGATAGTGCTATGCATGGAACTTAATTTCTGGGGGTGCATAGGCCCAATTCAGATTTGTAGCAGGTTTGCCAGCCAAGCACTGGCAACTGGTGGGAGTTGTAGGGGGGGTTGCAACTAGTGTTCCCTCTAAGTTGAGTTAGTATGAGCTAGGCTCATAGTTTTTTTGGCTCACAGATTTTTGTCTTAGCTCAGGAAGGGTGGCTCCAGAGCCAGCTAAAGTGTGCAGGAGCCAAATCGCTCACTCACAACTTTAATGCCAGTAGCTCACAAAGTAGAATTTTTGCTCTGCAGCTTAGAGGGAACATTAGACTGGCAACATATGAAATCAGTGTCACAGTGCTGCAATGTCACTTCTGATGTGAACTCATTAGTTACATTAGTACATTAGCATGACTAGGATTCCACCCAAACTCTATGGTTTTACTGTGTTACCATATTTTTGTGAATCCCTAGAGTGTTGCAACTGAGGTCACTTCTGGATTCGTGCCTGAAGTGATGTCATCACCTCAGTGGCTGGCAGGAGAAAAGGAGTGAAAATGGAGCAAGTGATGTGTTGCTTTATTAGAGTCACCAGCTCTGGGTTGGAAAATACCTGAAGATTTGGGAGGTGGAGCCTAGGGAAGGTAAGGACCTCAGCAAGGTATAATGCTATAGAGTCCGCCTCTAAAGCAGCCACTTTCTCCATGGAAACTGATCTTGATTGCCAGGATTTTATTAGCAACGACATGGAGGGCACAGCAAATTCCAACGCTACGTGGGTTGATACCAAAGATTATGGAATGTGCTGAAATGGACAAGCTGACAAATATATTAAAAGGAAAAATGGAAGAAGAATTTATGGGACCCTAGAAGGCATTCTATGACTGGTTAAAGCTCAAGTATTGAGAAAATACGACTAAGTGAAAAATAATCAGAATGATAGATGAAATAGTTGTGAAATTTGTAATGAGAAGATATGCATGCAGAATGTTAAACAGGAACTTGAATATTTTAACATTCCTTTCCCCCCCTTCCTTTCCCCTTCTCTACTATCTTCATATAAACTAATAAAATTCTATACATCTATATCTATATAAATAAAAGAAACTGATCTTGATTGTCTGGAAATCAATTGTAATAGTGGGAGATCTCCAGGTACCACCTGGAGGTTGGCAACCCTATTTGAGCAGTGGCTCACATGGTTAAGACGCTGAACTGCAGGCTGTGGAAGGTCAGTAGTTCAGCAATTTGAGACCCGAGAGTGCCGCATGACGGAGTGAGCTCCTGTCTCTAGTTCCAGCACCTGCGAACCTAGCAGTTCGAAAGCAAGAAATTGCAAGTAGATAAATAGGTACCACTTTGGTGGGAAGGTAAAAGCGTTCTGTGCGCCTTGGTGTTTAGTCATGCTGGCCACATGACCATGGAAATGTCTTCAGACAGTGCTGGCTCTTCGGCTTTGAAACGGAGATGAGCACCGCAACCCTAGAGTTGGATTCGACTGGCTTTCGAGCAAGGGAACCTTTACCTTTTATCCCTTCCCATAAAAACCAAAATTGACATAGTGGATGCTCTAGAATATCTAAGGACATAACTTCTGGTGGGTTTTTTTACCAGAAGTGGCATCAGTGAGTTGGCATGCCAGGCTCTGCCCCCCCAATTTCTCCCAGGGAGCTGCTGGCTGAGGTCTGGCAATCCTAATCCAAAAATGACCCTGGGGAGCCACTGTTTGCCCTATCTGTATCCCAATGGGGCAAACAGTGGCTCCGGAGCACTGTTTCAGGTCAGAATAATGGGGGGGGGGCTTAAATTAGGGTTGACAGCCTCCAAGTGGTGGCTGCAGATCTCCTGGGATTACAACTGGTCTTCAGGTGACAGAGATCAGTTTCCCTGGGAAAAAATGGTTGCTTTGGAGGGTGGACTCTATGACATCCACCAAAATCCCCATCCTACCCTCCCCAGACTCCACACCCCAGATCTCCAGGAATTTCCCAACCCAGAGCTGGCAACCCTAGATTAAGCCCCCTCACCCTGAACTCAGAATTCTCCATCCCAATTAAGCCTCCCTAAACCTGGGAATTAAGTGCAGAACAAAGAACTTGCCAGGGTACTTCTGACTGAAGGGACTGGGGAGGATTCATCGGGGACATGAAGAGTTTATAATGTATGAATCAGCCGTCACAGGGCTACTCCTGTGGAATTAATACCATGGTTTGTCATAGAGACAGACCTGGCATGGCAAAGTGGCTAAGCCCATGAGCTGTGATCAGGGAGGCTGTTTTGTTCAAATCTCACCTCAGCTATGAACTCACGACGTGACCTTAGGCACAGTAAGCCGTGCTTTCGCAGCTCAATCCCCTACATGAATAGTAACAGTGTCCTACCTCACCAGGGCAATTGTTAATGAGTACTCTGAATCATGAACATAAACATGCCAATTAGGTATTATTAGAGTCACACGCAGCCTACTAAACCTTGATAACTGCCTTTGACCGTGATTCCCCAGAGCTGTGTAGTATCACTCTAGGTCTTGACATCTCTATGGCTAAAGCCTTTTATACTACGGAAATTAGAAATGGTTCAGTTTGGGACTCGAAGTGTACGGAAGGAATGAATAAGGAGTGTACTTTTGGGGGTTTGGCTACATAACATCAAAAGCTAGACCTGCTGTTTTCTGTGGGGACTAGAAGAGGGCCAAGCCTTCCTTTTCTCAGATAGTTGCCAATTCTATTCCTTAGCTGTATGGTTCCCTATCTCCAGGTGGGACCTGGAGATATCCTGAAATTACAATTCATCTCCAAAGATCAGTTCCCCTGGAGAAAATGACTGCTTTGGAGGATAGTCTCCATACAGCATTATACCCCACTGAGGTCCTTCCTCTCCCTAATCCTTGCCCTCCTCAGGCTTCACCCCAAATCTCCAGGAATTTCCCAGCCCAAAGTCAGCAACCCTATTTAACCCTCTAGCAACATTGTAAAGAAACTTGTACATACTATATTTGGGGTATAATTTCTAGTAAAGGTAAAGGTTCCCTTGCTCGAAAGCCAGTCGGATCCGACTCTAGGGTTGCGGTGCTCATCTCCGTTTCAAAGCCGAAGAGCCAGTGCTGTCTGAAGACGTTTCCGTGGTCATGTGGCCAGCATGACTAAACACCAAGGCTCACGGAACGCTATTACCTTCCCACTGAAGTGGTACCTATTTATCTACTTGCAATTTCTTGCTTTCGAACTGCTAGGTTGGCAGGAGCTGGAACCAGAGACGGGAGCTCACTCTGTCATGCAGCACTCTCGGGTCTCGAACTATTGA
The DNA here is from genome assembly GCA_029375565.1 of Gekko gecko. Taxonomy (NCBI): domain Eukaryota; kingdom Metazoa; phylum Chordata; class Lepidosauria; order Squamata; family Gekkonidae; genus Gekko; species Gekko gecko. The sequence continues at coordinate 24,751,931 of JAPDNY010000001.1, read as the reverse complement.
ACTACTGACCTTCCACAGCCTGCAGTTCAGCGTCTTAACCACTTGAGCCACCTCAAGCCAAATTCCAGTATCTATTGCCAATAGAAAAAGTTCCACAAAGCTGTTATTGTTTGTGTTGGCATAAGTCTTTGTGCTCGAACCATTGAAGTTAGAAAACTAACATGAAGTTCCATGAATTATAAAAGAAAACATTTTAAAACACCTAAAATTGATCATTCCTAAAGCTTTTGATACATGGGGTGTTTTTCTACCCCACAAATATATCCTCTTTCTGTGGTCAGCTGAATATTCTCGAGGTTGTCAGGATGACTTTCTCTCTCCAGAGCACTTTCAAATGCTTACCTGGGTACAAGCCTGGCTGTTAGGATCTTCAGTGGGAACCCTGTTCTGTATTCCTCCCCAGCTTCAGAAATGAGTTTAGGTACCAACAGCAACCCCTTCACCTACAGAATTCTCTCCCCACTGAACCTCACATAATGCCTGGCATGTATAACTTTAGGCACCAGGTGAAGATTATTCTGCCTTCTGGTTAATGCTGGTTAACTTGTTGGTGAGGTAATTACAATTAGATGAATCTGGCTTATTTTAACTGTACTGTAAATCTAATATGTTTTTACGCCTTGGGAAATTATCATGCGTATTGCTGCTGCCTACTGATGATATGGACTGCAATTTACATTGCCGTACCTTAAACCAGAAGGACCTTCTCTACTTTTCAAGAGCCAGCATGGTGTAGTGGTTCAGAATGGCAGACTCTAATCTGGAGAGTTGGGTTTGATTCCCCACGCCTCCTCCACATGAAGCTGGTTGAGTGACCTTGGCCCAGTCACAGTTCTCTCACAATTCTCTCAGTCCCATTTACCTCACAAGGTGCCTGGTGTGGGGAGCTGAAAGGAAGGCGATTGTAAGCTGCTTTGAGACTCATTCAGGTAGAGAAAAGCAGGGTATAAAAACCTACTCTTTGTTTTATCGATCTGTTTGGGTTCTGAGGCAATTGACAGAAACCTGGCCAGAAGTGCAGTGGAAGGAGGCATTGTGGGAAGGTTTTCTTGTCTACTGCTCCTAAACCTTGGAACAACCTGCCTCAGGAAGTGCAATTGCCCTCATCGTGGTAGGTCTTCCAGTGCCAATTAAAAACATACCTGTTTTGGAAGGCCCTTGCAGACACCTGCATTACTTTGCCTGTAAGGCTGCCAGTGGGACGGGGAGAAATGTCTTGCCTTTTAATAGAGCTTTAATGAGTGGAAATGGATAGTTCAAGATTTCATGGCATGATGACAAGTAATATCACCTGATAAATGCTTGAAGGTTGAACTCATGTTAAAGGTCAGCTAGAATTTGCCAAGTTTAGGAGTTGGAAGTCCCAGGGGTGATAATATCACTGGCTTTCCAAAGCCATCCATGTTAAGGAAAGAAGAAAAAGAAACCTTGTGCTACCTAGGACCCGGTCACACGGGCCAGAAAACGCGCGGGGGTGGCGTGGCAGTTTGCCCTGGAGCTAAATAAGGCGCGGTAGCCCGATCATACGGGCCACCGGGTTGCCACACTCCAGCTCTGTGCCCCAATCACACTGCGCTGCTGCAGCGCAGCAAAAAAGCAGCGCAGTGCGCATGCGCCATTGGGGGGCGGGCTGCTGTCGGTGTCTTGTGTGTGCGCATGCGCTGTTCAGCGTTAGTGCGCATCCCATGGAAACTGACAACATCCGGAAACCCCGGGGACATGGGCGGGCGTCGGAAGCCGCGGGATACTGGCGCTCCCGCGATCAGACGCCAGCCTTTGCCCCGGGGTTTCCGGAAACTAGTACTTCTGACCTACTATTTTTTTAGCCCGCGTTTTCCAGGGGAAGCTGCAGGTTGGCCACGGGAGCACTACGCCTCCCAGATGTGCTCGTATGATCGAGCATGGAAAGTCCGCAGGGCTCCCGTGCCTTCAGCGGGGCAAATGCTCCGTGTGAACAGGGCCCTTAAAAGGTTTGTAGATAAATAAGCATTCATGGGCCATCCTAGCCCTTCAGGCTAAGCTCAGATAGATCTATTCATACCAAATTCACAGCTATATGTTTTCTAGATATAGCTGCATAGCATACCACTCTTGTTCTAAAAAAAAAATCAACCTTCCCACACAGGGACATCATGTATCAAAGGCCAGCAGAATCCTCCTTTTTCAAAGCATTTTCTGGGGGTTGAAATTATTTTTCATTGTACAATTTTAGCATAGGAGAAGAAGATGGTCATAAAAAGAGTTTGGGCGTGAAGGGGCTACAGGCACAAAAGCCCAGCTTTGAGCTTGTGCTGCGTCCAGTGAACCACAGCACTTCCTTAACTCAGAATAGTATATAGGTTAAGTGACTGGCTGCTGAGGTTGCCAACTTTTTTCCATCACTCTCTGCTCCTGTGCCTTGAACAGCAGCTTGATCTGCAGAAATTCAGCAGGTGAGGATGCTTATCTCTAGGCCAAGAAAGCCATCAAAGGCACAGGAGTGGGCCACACTGATCAGCTGGGAACCTTAGCAGGAGAGGGCAACCTCATTGACTCATTTTGGGTTCCCAAATACTTACCGTGATCCGGCGGGGGAAACATGCTCCCCGGCTGGATCATTCCTCCCTGTAACGCACCATGCCATCGCCAGGAAGTGATGCTGGGCGACGCTCTGGCAATGGGGCTGAAAAATCGATGGCACCATCGAGTTTCCATCCACATTGCCAGAGTGTCACCCAGCGTCACTTCCTGGTGACAGCATCGTGCAGTGCATCTTTCCTTCCCCCGGGGATGGTCCTCCTAGGATGTATCTGTTTCCTGCCGGATTATGGTAAGTACTTGGGAAGCCTGGACTCATTCAAGAACAAAGGGTGAATCAGTGGCCCCACAAAGAAGAGGACCCACAGTTCTTGCAACTCAGCTCAGTGATTTCACCCCCCCAAAGGGTTGTTCACATACCACACTCTTCTAGTCATAGTGTGATTCTTACAATCACTAACTCCGTGGCCTGATTCACTGCCAAACATGTGTGGCTCACAAGAGTTCCCCCATGATTAAGTGGGCGTGTTGCATGAATCGGCCATTCTACTCACAGCCTGGACAAGCATTATTTTTCCTGAAAGCCCAAGGACCTTGAAACATGACAGGAAATGCAGGTCAAGTCCATCATAACTGTCCTCTCGTTATCCAGCCCAGCTATCGTATAGTCCAGTTATCATATGTGAGTCAGCAAGAAAGAGATTTTGACAAGGAAATGCATCTTTTAAAGCAATGTCAACCTGATCCAGATATGGAGATCCATGTGTTATAAGCAGGCTTGTGTGAACCCATTACTTGCTGGGTTTGGGAGCAGAGGCATAAATCAAACATACACTTGCCTACACACAACCCTATCTATGCCCTTCTGCAAACAGTGGCATGTTTAGAGAAGGAGTGGCTCAGGGGCAGAGCATCTGCTTGGTATGCAGAAGGCCCCAGGTTCAATACCTAGCATCTCCAGTTAAAAAGGATCTGATTATGTGAAAGATCTCTACCTGAGATCCTGGAGAGCTGCTGCCAGTCTGAGTAGACAATACTGACCTTGATGGACCAAAGGTTGGATTCAGTATAAGAAGGCTTCCTAACGCCTATTGAGGACTGTTCGCAAGGAGAGTAACCACATGTGGGGCAAACACAACAGAGGAATTCATGTATTTATTATAAGAGAACCACATGAATGACAGAAGTCACACAATGCCCCCTCTTCACAAACGTCAGTTCTTAAGCAAATCTGTCCATAACTATGCTGGCCCACTACAGTGTCCTGGTTTCTAAATAAGTGTCTGCCAATCTTGAGTGACTTTTCATTGGAATTCTTTTGGACCTATTCAATTTATAGGACCCTCAGGCCACTCGGATTTGAGACGGTCCCATGTTGGAGGCTGTTTGGCCATCTTTGCTTGAAGTCTCCCAGATGTATTCCCTTGGTATATGCCAGCAGGACTCATCTCATACTCTTTGACCAGAACAATGAGCAATCATTTCTGAATGCCAGATGTGGGAATCATTTGAATTGTCAATTCTGTATCTTTGGCCCTGATTGAGTGACCCAAGACAGTGTTGCACTTCTTCAACTGTAAAACACTGTGGGGTGATGAGAGACCTAAGGAAATACATTTCTGGGGATCTTGAACACCTGGGGAGCTAAGCAGAAGGATAGCAGCAGCAACCTACTTGTTTTCCATGAAGCATCTTGTATGTGAGGGAGGGACCCAGAGGGAAACCTTGTCTTTGGGCCTGTCATGGTTTGCTATATATTGAACTTTACAACAATCAAGTATTGGCTACGTATACACTTTAGGAGTAGTCTGAATAGTCTTATTGTGCACATGCTCTCTGAAGCACAGACATCTGCATGGATGATCTTTATAGGGGAAAAGATTTCTCTAATTGGGCTAGATTTTGATGACATAGTATATCTTCCTGAGAGGAGTGCATTTGTTCCGATTAAGCAGAGACTTGTTGATACTGAAATGCAGGAACTTAGAAGTCTTGCCTCTGCTAGGTGCTCACCTCTGAGGTGGGGGATGCCCTCGAACGGTTCTTTGCCTGAATATTTTGCTTGTCTGACAACCCCTGATCTGCAAAGAGCATTCATGTTAGCTCATTTTAATGTTCTCCCTTCTGCTGTGTTGTATGGGAGGTTCAAGAAAATCCCACACTCGGCTAGGTTTTCTGCCCATGGCTTGGGAGAGATTGAAAGTAGTGAACGTGTTCTCCTGTATTGTTCCTTTTACTATGATATTCGTGCTATTTTTCTAGAACCTCTTTATCAGAGTCAAGTAGAGCAATCCGATGACTATAAGATTGTTTCATTATTATCTTCCCATAGTCCTGAGATCATAGAATCTGTAGCTAAATTTTTCTGTTGTGCTATTAAGAGAAGATTGTTTCAGTTGCAAGGGTAAAGGATGTATCCTTGTCTCCCTGCTGTATGTTCTGTCGATATGCCAATAAAGGTTCTGATTGATTGATTGATATTGAACTCCACTTTAAGGAACCTGCTGGATAAAGGGACCTCAGCTATTTCTTCTCCAAGAGGAACATATAATCTGAGAAGTCTTATAATGAAAGGGAGTGTGAGGGTGCTATACTTCATTGGAGGGGGAGACTAGATCAGTAAGAAAGGACATTTCATGACAACATGAAGTAGCCAAAGCTAGAAATACAAAGGAAAATAAATTCCAAGAGTGAACCGTGCCTTCACTGCCTTTTTGTCCTGCTGAGCATGAATGGGAGCATTGACCTGTAGACGCATGATTGCACATCACTGAATCCCTCTGCTTAGTTGCTACTGCCCTCTAGTGGATTTGTGTACAAAAGGTATTACCGTTTGGGTCCCTAATTACAAGTGGGTCCCTGTGAAATGTGGGAAGGAAGTCTTTTGCTGGAGATACCGGAAGCCCTAATTTCTCATTGAAGAACAAAATTATTATGTGGATTAACTCTATGACAGTCACTTGGTTTGACGCAAGATCACAAGAAAGGGAGAGGTGGGTCCATAGGCACTCCTAAAGTCTTGTAGGTAACATTCTTTGATCTGTTGTTGTTGAATGAATCCTGAATGAGAAGGTGGAAAACAGGTGGAGGGTGGAAAGATGAAGGAGACAGACTGCTGGTCAGAAGACCAAGAGGACTGGGAGGGAACGTCAGACATCTGAACCAGACAGGGGTTGACCCAGTGATGAAGCAGGAGTGGATCAACCACTTGCCACATTGGAGCCATTAGGAGAGGAATTCCTGGGGACAGCGCAAATGTGGAACACACCTGGAAAGAGAAGGGGAGAGCCTGTAAGCCTGAGATGAGAGGAAATTGGAAAGTGGGTTGGCAGGATACATGGAGCAGTGGGCAGACCATAAGTTATGGTGAGGAAAGTATGAGGGGGGAGTAACCGAAGGCCCTTAGCTGAAGATTTGGGTGTTCTTGTTCTTAAGATGCTGGACTTCCTGAGCCCAGGAGATAAGTTAGCCAGGAGCCATAGGGTTGACTGTTCCCTGTCAGTGGCATTCTGAAACTGGAAAGGAGCAACTCAGCTGTGGTATCTGAGATATTGGGCGACTGTGCATTGGCTTTTCCCTCCATTGTTTTACCAAACCCACCTTGAAACAGAAATTCCCCTCTGCATTGCATGCTACTTTCACTTTCTTTGATCATCGGATTTTATGGTACCCTCTACACTGCATGCTGCTTTCACTATCTTTGATCATCGGGTTTTATAGTACCTTCTGCATAGATTTGTGCCCATTCAGGGGTGACTTTGCAGTCAGTACACCATTGCCCCGGGGTATTTGAATGTGGGTTGGAGCTGCACCTTTTCCTCAGTGTTGAGAAAAAGTGGAACAAATGCCAGATGCAGAATCACCCAGTAACAAGTGCTGAATGGTTACAGTACCTGCTGAGATGGTAAGGATGACCGCGATCCAACCCAGAATGTAGGACCAGGAGAAACGCCAGTCAGGATAGCGTTTTCCGTAGAAATTCACCGTCACTCCTGTATAGACTGATACACCCAGCAGGGCAAAGAGACCTGAAGTGGAATGGGAATGGCAGAGTGAGAGACTGTATGGCTGTTTTCAATATGGTGGGTACATGAAAGAGCCAGCTTATTCTGGAATCCATTCCACAGACCCAGCCCAATCATTCCCTTGTTATGAATGTTTTATTATATCTTCTGGGATGAAGCACTCAGCCAGAACTCCTATGAGCCAAGGGTGAAATGAAGCCTTGGTTGCTTTCATGGGTGCCAGAGTAGGGTTCCCAATACGGCATCAGCAAATGCTGGGAGATTGGGAGAGGGGAGTGCCAAAGGAGAGCAGAGTTTGAGAAGGATGTGATGTCAGTTCCAGGCTATGCTGTAGGCTTCCTCCTTTAGACTCTATGGTCATTACCACAGAGATAAGGAGAAATTCCTACAGTATCACTATGTGGGAGCCATTTTTTTCTCTCATTCCTCCGTTCCTCAGGGGTAGGAAACTGAGGTTTATGGCTGGTAATTCCCCACTCTGGCTGGGTTAATGGGAGCCCCCGCAGTCTAGAGCACTGTAGATTCCCCTAAGGAGGCATGTGAGTCACAGATTCATGTTCTCCGCTATGGTGACGGCAACATCTGTTGAAGACTTCCATGGGTGAATGGATTATCCCAGGCCTGACAGCATGAACAGAACTTTGTCACCTCAGATACAATATTTCTTTGTACATTCAGTGGCCAGAACAAAATACACAATTTGTTTACTTCTGGGGAAGGGCCATTGGCCCACTCAGCAGATAGGTAAAAGTTAACTCCTTCCTCTAACGATTCATAGAGAAAAATCAAGTAATGTATATGCACATATGACACAGTCAAAACAGAGTCTGTTTCAAGACAAGGAGAATCCTGGATCTCCCCCCCCCCCATCTCTCTCTCTCCAACCCGCCACTCTCACCTGCAATCAACAGTGTGATCCCTGCTGCACGGGTACGAGTGGATCGGACGCTGCTGGAGTAGGCGGTCAGCCCCAAGATGATCCCAGCAAAGGAGGAAAGGATGGAGAGGAGCATGAATGCCCGAGTGGCATCCCAGAAGGCTGTGAAGGGAAACGAGGCACCGTTGAGAGGCACTGTGTAGAACTGGAGTGGACAGGGCAGTGGGAAGTATGGCTCTTGGTGGAGTTAGCAAGTCTCAGGACCTGACCTGAATTTTAGGCTTTTAGCCCCAGCCTCAGAATCTCCAGGGGAAGGAGGGAAAAACCTTCACAATGAAGGGTCAGATTGATTGTGGCAGGCTATTTTGGTGCTTGGTGTAGGAGGGGGGAGGATGAGGAAGAGATTGGATTTATACCCCACCCTTCACTATCTGAAGGAATCTCAAAGCAGTTTACAATCCCTATCCCTTCCCCTCCCCACAACAGACTCCCTGTGAGGTAGGTGGGGCTGAGAGAGCTTTAAAGGCTTTTGCTAGTCCTGTCCATTAAAGCGCCTTCCCTGAGGTACTGAGCACAGCCAGTCTCCTCCTCTGATCATTTGGGTGCCATCTTTGCCCCACCAGGTGCCACTAGGACCCTACCCTTTGTATCAAGCTCCACCCCTAATGTGTCAGGCCCCACCCCAAGCTCTCAGGCTCCAGCCCCTGAAGCTCAGGAGCCTTAACTACCCCACATGGGTGTTGAGATTAAGACAGACCTCAAGAGAGCCACATATTCCACTTTGAGGAAGGGCAGGATAGAAATGTGATGAAGAGCTTGAAGTCCACAAACAGAATCCTTATTTTTATCTTTAAAATGTAGTAGGGTATGAGGTTAAGCTGGGCCTGGTTGGAGCCAAGCATCTTCAGCTTACTAGACCAGACTTGGTCTGCATTGCCACTGTATTGTTTTCGGCACTCTTTAACTATGTTGTCACTGTACTCCTTTGTAACAGCCCATACAGTATGCTGCAATTATCATCATCCCCTGTATTGCAGCAGAGGAGATCATCTTAAGACCACCTAGGGTAGCTGAAACAGGGATTAGCATCAATGGCCTCCCTGGTCGCCACACCATATTGCTCTAAATCCCACCATTCCTACATGATGTCTGTTGCTGGCTCCGCCATACTGAAATCTGCTGAGGAATTTAACCGGCATGTCCGTGGTGTTCTTGGGTCCAAATGCGGAGGTGGCCCTTACCGAGGGTGATGGTGTGCGGGTGACATTTGCTTCCCACACAGAACCGCCAGAGGCCTTGGTTGCTGAGGTTGCCCGAGTAGCGGTACTGCATCCAGAAGTCTGTCGCCGTGGCAACTATGAGGAGGATTAGGCCGCAGACTGCACACAGCAGTCCACCTCCCATCAAGCTGAACATCCCGGGCCACTCGCTGGTCTGAGGCTCAGGAGGGGGGCCTTCTTCCTGCAGAAGGACCAGAGGAGAAGGAGCTGCCTGGGGAGGGACCAAAAAGAGCAGAGTGGAATGCATTAACACCATGGTTGCTCCTAGGCTTGCCATTCCCCTGGTGAGGGCGGATCCCCTGCCCTCAGCTCCTGTTCCCCACCACCACTCAGAACAGGGGTGGGAGAAAAATTTTAAAGCCACATTGATGTCCTGTGCCATAGAGTTTTTGGCAATTCCTAGAGCTACCTTATGTCATTTCCATAGCCCTTTCTACAGCCATATTTTGTCTCGGTTTCTGAGTATACCCTATTCTTCCACTCTGCATTCCCTCCTGCTTTCACTTCCAGTTTGTGTCGGGGCTTTCTCTTATTTCTGCATTTGTTTTACAGGAATCTGCATTCAGACCACTTCCAGCACACTGTTATCCTGCAGCTACCAAAACTCCTTTTGCTGAGATTCTTTGTTCTCATCCACTTTCAAATCATGAATCCTTTCTAAAGTAGAGTTGTTCCTGTGGGTATTTAAGTGCTGCCCACTCCCCCCTCCCATTTCTGCCTCTCTCTCTTTAGATTGACACTCCCTCGTCATCCTGTTTTCTTTCCCTCCTTCTCCAAAGACAAAAGAGGATGTGTCCGCCCAGAGAGAACATAAGAAGAAATCAGTAAATATAAAGGACAAGGGGATTCCCTGCTCCCGAATGTGTTAGTCTTGCATGTGTGAGCCTGGATTTCCCCCACCCTTTCCTTTCTTTTTGCAGAATCATGGAAGGAGAAAAGGGTTTGGCAGCCAGTTAGCACAGAAAATGTGAGTTTTGCTTATAGATGCAGAATGCATGCAGAATACACAAATAAATAAACTGGAGGGGAGAAAAACCAGTGCAGGGGGAATGCGTGTGACTGTGAAGTCAACCCTTAAGGCTTGGCTCCTTGGGTTCTCCAGAACCAGCTGTCAGTGCAGAAAGGGCCAATATTTTCCCTGGAAGTGATGTAATAATGTTGTGACACCCCCCCTTCATTTCCCAGCTCACAACCCTCCTACCGATTGCCAGGCACTGAACTGCCTGGCAAACATGGCTGTACCTCCAATCTCATGGTTTTGCTGATACAGGGCAAATTCTGCAGGGGGTAGAAAGAGAATTCTGCAACAGGTAGAAAATCACAGGTATTTCTTGCATTTGCTAGTTTGAGATGTGGCAATGATGTTGGTGTATAGCCCTGCAGCTTCACTCCCCCCTCCAATCATATTCAGCCCCCCTCCCTCAGGCTTCCCCAAGCACTGCCCTCACACTTCCAAATCCCCATTGTGCACTGTGGGGCCTGGTAGGGTTGCCACCTGGGTACCAGCGGCAGATGATGGTGGGGTAGGGTTACCAGATCCAGATTGGGAAACCCCTGGGGATTTGGGAATAGAGCCTGGGGAGGACAGGGAGCTGAGAGGGGGGGTGTGCAATACCATAAAGGCCACCCTCCAAAGCATCCATTTTCTCCAAGGAAATTGACCTCTGCATTCTAGAGATGAGCTGTAATTCCAGGGGATTGCCAGGTCCCACCTGGAGGCTGACACCCCTAGGCTTTGGGCCAGTCTGCCTATCCTGCCTACAGAGTTGTTGTGAATAAAAAATGGGAAGGGCAGAACGCATACCAACCTGAACTCCTTGGGGGAAAAGATAAGATAAAATTTAAGAAGCAGAATTAATATCCAGATACGTGGCACAGTGGACATCTGAAGACTCCGTCTCTCACTCAGATCCATTTTCAGCACATAACGAGGATAACAAATATCTGCCTTTCAGCACTGGAAACATCTCCTGGGGCTCATGGTCCCTGGTTCAAATGCAGCCACAGTTCAGCTTACCTTCAGTGCTCAGTCTCTGGATGGTCCATCACCCAGGAAAGAAGGGAGACAGAAACCCAACCACCAGTCCAAAAATTCTTGTTGCTGCTCACTGTTCCCGCCCCCCCTCTCCTGTTTCTGCTTTTCTTCCTCCCATAGAAGCGAAAAAACACGCAGTGCTAAAAAGTTGGGATTTATATAGAGGTGCAACCTCTGGTGCATTGTCTGACGGATGAGGAGGCATACAATGGCATGGAAACATCTCGCACACGCTGGCTGCCCAGGGCCACACCTCCCATATCCTGGTTTTGCTGATGCAGGAAGAGCTGAGGGGTTAAAGCCCTTTCTCTTGCAACAGGAAAAAGCGAAATAGGCCGGTCCTGTGACCCTCTCCCCCGGCCATAACCCCACAGGGATCAGTGGCTGTATTGTTTACAGCAGCATTTCTCCAGCCTCAAATAGCTCAAGCTCGATTTTTGTTTAAAATTACATTTAGAGGCTAAATCCACTCTTACATGCCCAAAGGGTCACTTGTAAGGTCAAACAAAATGTGACACAGAAGATCTGCGATTAAAGGGGCTGGATCCAGGTCTCTTCTGCTAACAGATCTGGGTAGTCCGCTGTGTTGGTCTGAAGCAGCAGAACAAATGTAGATTCCAGTGGCACCTTTAAGACCAACAAAGGTCTTAAAGGTGCCACTGGACTCTAAATTTGATTTTCTGCTAACAGTGGCACTTTCCTCTTGCATAAGGAACCTTTTGCTGCTGCAAGAACGTTGGGGGAAGTATCAAGGAAAGGCAAAAGTATCAACTTCTGTGGGAGAGATCTCCAGGATCTCCTGTGTATGTGTTTAATTGGAAGAAGCATGGGCCTGAAATCAGACAGGCCCACAGTGCTGGCAGTAGGTCTATGCACTGTTTTCCTGGAAACAGCCATCTAGCCAGTCAACTTATGGTGACCCTGTAGGGATTTCAAGGTAAGAGATGAACAGAGGTGCCTCTCCATAGCCACCCTGGTATTCCTTGGAGGTCTCCCATCCAAGTCCTCCTAACCAGGACCAACCCTGCTTAGCTTCTGAGATCTAACAAGCTTGAGCTAGCCCGGGCCATTCAAGTTGGAGCATCCTGGGTTATACACACCCTATAATCTGTAGCTGTTGACTTTGTGCCCTTGGGTTTTGGTTGCCTGGTTGGACACCGTGAGAAACAGGATACTGGACAAGATGGACCTTAAAGTGCTCTGATCCCACAAGGGCTGCTCTTATATTCTGATGCAATTCAAACACATGCTTGTATTCTAGCCATGAACTTGTAAAATACGTAACAGATATTTGGCACATGTGGCTGCAGCTGTCTAGTGCTGGTATCACAGAGGGAATCTTTACAGATGCTGCTTTTCTTACTTTGTAGTGCTAAGACATGATCTGGTTAGCCCAGCCACTTGTAAGAAACTGCATGTGACTCTAGGTGGTTCCTCTGGAAGAGGCTCTTCTTACATACTGGTCCAGCCTTCCAGCCTTACATACTGGTCCTGCCGGAATTCCCATTCAAGGTATAGCAGAAGTGTGTCTGCTTCCTCCCAGACTGCAAGTGGAACGTCATTGGTTGGCATGAATTGCCACCCCTTCATCACTACTTGCATAAGCAAAAGAGTACAGAAAGAGTGGAAAGCAAAAGCAAGATCTGCCTTTTGCAATCACCTGACTGGCAGTAGATTTGGGACAGACAAAACAGTATTTCTTCATGGAACACATCGGTAAAGAATCTGTCATGAGGCAAGAGATGAGTACTAACTCTGAAAGCTGGAGGAGAGAGCTATCGACAGCTGTTCACCAAGAAAAAGGAAAGTGAAACCTCCATGTTCAGAGGCAGTGCACCCCGAAGATGAGATAATGGGGGATAAAGGAAGAAAATAAGACTGTGCTGCTAGGCAGGAGAAGAACATAATTCGTTTGTCCAAGGCAGAGAGCCAGAGAAGTTTCCACTTGAGTAGCTCCCCTGATGAAGCTTTTCACAAAATGTGTTGGGGATCTAAAAGGTCAAATAAATTGCTCTGCCTTGCACCTTGTTCTTCTTCCTTGTCCATATTGGAGGATAAACAACGGGAAAGGCTATTTTTCTCCTGCGTTTGTTTCGTTTTCTGGAGGCATCTGGTTAGCCCAGCCACTTGTAAGAAACTGCATGTGATTCTACGTGGTTCCTCTGGAAGAGGCTCTTCTTACATACTGGTCCAGCCTTCCAGTTAAGATCTGTCTCTCCAGGCCTGCTCTCTGTACCCCAGCTTTGAGAGGTGAGAGGAGGGGTAGCAACCAGAGATGGGGATTTTTCAGCAGTGACACCTTGCTTATGGGATGCCCTTCCCCTTGAAGTTCACCTGGCAGCTACATTGCTCTCTTTTGGGTGCCAGACCAAAATATTTTGTTTACCCGATTAAGGGTATGATGTTTCAGATGGTTGGTCTGCAGTAGAAGAGCCAGATTTGAGTTCAGTAGTACCTTAAACAAAGAAGATTTTCGTGGTGTGAGGTTTCGAGAGTCAAAGCTCCATTCATCTGTCTGGAATGTTTTGCTCAGCTTTTGGTGGTCTGGTTTTATTAATATCTTTTAACGTTGTTAGATCCAGTTGGTCAGCTGCGTTGTTAGATCCAGTTGGTCAGATTCTTTTACACATTTACCTGCTATTTTGACATATTTATTGCTTTACGACTGTTGACCTTATAACCTTAGCTTGTTGCTTAGTTTTGCCTTTGCGCATCTTCATCATGTTACATGTTAATTTGCTGTTCAGCCCCTGTCCATAAGTCTGAACCTTACCTACTTTGTTGGCCTTAAATTGCCACTGGACTCTAAATTTGTTTTAATGTTGTTATTTTTGTTTTGTAAGCCACTTTGTGCAGGTTCCTGGAGAGGCAGCACAACATTTTTCTAAATAAATAAATAATGATCCCCCCCCCAAAAAAAACCCCTTCCAATAAATAATTGTGCTTAATTTATTCAGGCAATGAAATTTGGTTTTCTTGGACCAAATGTACACTCAGTCCCTCTGAAAACTTTACACCCAGACACTACAACCTGGCCAAGCAGCCATATGGAAGCTTCCAGGTGGGATCTGGTGGTGCCAAATGCCAGCCAAACGTTCCCAATGAAGAAGGGCCATTTAGCAAGAGTTCTTGATGGGGACTGTGGTGCCCCACCTGGTGGGCCAAGTCCCAAGTCATTCATCCTCTTCCCATTCTCCTTTCAGTCCTCCAAGTTGCGGAACGCATTCTGCATTTCCTCATTAAGCTGGGCGTAGTTGGATTTGATCTTGGCCTCTCCATCCTTTACTGGATCCTTGGTAAAGAAATGAAGGAAGACTGCATGTTAGAGTTTTGGACTAGGATCTGGGAAACTCAGGTTCGAATCCTTACTCTGCCATAGAAGCTCACTGGGTGACTTTGGGCCAGTCACACACTCTCAGCCTAACTAGGGCTGTTGTGAGGATAAAATGGAGGAGGGGGATGTAAGCTGCTTTGGGATGCGTGGGAGAGAAAAGTGGGGTATAAACAGAGCTTTTTTGGTAGAAAAAGCCCAGCAGGAACTCATTAGCATAATAGGCCACACCCAACAACAGAAACTCATTAGCATATTAGGCCACACCCCTGGCAGCATATCAGCATATTAGGCCACACCCCCACATTGCCAGAAGTGTGGTCATTCAGCCAAATCCACCCATTTTTTGGTTCTTATTCTGTTTACCTTGTTTATTGTCAAAACCTAGGGCAGGAACTCCTTTGCATGTTAGGCCACATACCCCAAATGTAGCCAATCCTAATCAGTTTCTGCTGTTGGATATGGCCTATTATGCTAATGAGTTCCTGCTGGGTGTGGCCAACTCAGGAGCTAGCCAGAAGTCCGTTCCTGTGTGTTCCTGCCCAAAAATAGCCCTGGGTATAAATGAAAAAATAAAATAACATTTATGAGTGGCAGACTCATCAAAAAGGGTAAATTAGACAATGGATTGGCTTCTGAGAGAGAGAGAAAGAGAGAGAGACAGAGAAGCCAGTGTGGCATAGCGGTTAAAGTGCTGACTAGGATCTAGGAGACCCAGGTTCAAATCCCCACTCATGCCATGGAGGCTTGCTGAGTGACCATCGGCCTGCCAGTCTCTTTTTCAGCAAACTCTACTTCACAAGGTTGTTCTGGGATAAACTGGGAAACAGAATGGTGTAAGCTGCTTTTGGGTCCTCATTGGGGGCAGAGGCAGGGTATATATACGAAGGAAGGAAGGAAGGAAGGAAGGAAGGAAGGAAGGAAGGAAGGACGGATGGACTGAGCAAGAAGAGAGGAAGAGTTTGGAAATGGAAAAAAGAAAGACCTACCAGCAGCCATTTTCATGGCCTCTTCTGACGTACAAGCCAGAAGTCTGTGGTTGCCAACCTCCAGGCGGGGCTGGGAGATCTCCTGGAATTACAACTGGACTCCTGACTGCAAAGATCAGTTCCCCTGGAGAAAATGGCTGCTTTGGAGGGTGGACTCTATGGCTTATACCCTGCTGAGGTTCCTCCCTCCCTCAGCGCCGCCTTCAAAATCTCCCAAGAATTTCCCAACCAGGAGTTGGCAACCCTGAAGCAAGTCGCCCCCACCCCCACCCCTTCCTCACCTTGAACTTCATGGAGCTCAGTTTGTACATGATGTCATTAAGGTTCTCACGGATTATGCCCCATGTGATCTTGTTCTCGGATTGAGCCGTGGACTCCACTGCGTGGCGGGCCAGGTCGTAGAAAGTAATCATATTTTGGAGCATGCCCACTGTCTTATAGAAAGGGCAAAACCTGGAATGGGATGGAGAGCAGGAAAGGGGAGGGGCAACACAGTGAAGGCTATTGCATTACCCATGCAGTGTAGGAAGTATACCATGTTTTGCAATGCCATAGTGCAGGGGTCCCCAACGTGGTGCCCATGGGCACCATGCTGCCCACCGAGTTCTTTTCAGGAAGTCGTTGGGGCCAGGTAGGGCTTTTGCCCAGCAAGGCTTCTCATTGACTATTAGAGATCTGATTGGCTGTGCAGATTTTTTTCAAATGTTGCTTTGGCAGC
This sequence comes from Gekko gecko, assembly GCA_029375565.1. Lineage (NCBI taxonomy): Eukaryota > Metazoa > Chordata > Lepidosauria > Squamata > Gekkonidae > Gekko > Gekko gecko. The sequence continues at coordinate 24,736,159 of JAPDNY010000001.1, read as the reverse complement.
AGCTGCCACCAGAGCACAAGGATCGACAATGTGTTACTGAAGTTAAGCTGCGGCAGTCATTTTGCGGCTGGCTCCGCCTCCTTGTTGCTGAACCTACCATGCCGTCTCAGAATCCCAAATGTGCCCGCAGGCTCAAAAAGCTTGGGGACCAGTGTTCCCTCAAAGCTGAGTTAGTGTGAGGTAGCTCACAGTTTTTTAGCCTCCGGCTCACACCTTTTGTCTTAGTTCAGGAAGGAGGGCTCCAGAGCAAACTAATTTATGCAGCAGCCAAATCACTCACTCACAACTTTGATGCCAATAGCTCACAAAATAGAATTTTTGCTCACAAGACTCCACAGCTTAGAGGGAGTATTGTCGGGGACCCCTGCCAGAGAGAATGCAGTGGTCTGCAGGCCAAAGGCTAATACAATATCCAGAGCGGCCTCTCTGACCTGTCGTAGGAAGAGTAGCCATTTTGCTGCAGGAAGTCATCCTTGATCAGTTTGGCCACCTCAAGGGTGATCTTGTCAGCTTCAGCAAGGGAGGCCTGAATGTTAACCAAAAAAAAAAAAGGGCAGAACTAGGAGAGGCGAGGAGACAATCATCAGGGGTTAGTGGCATGCGCCGGTCTGACTTCCTTTCTCTAACAACACACTCGATATCCATTGCCCTTCCCCTAATAATTCCAGATACTAAATGGGTCCAGATTAGCCTGTGATTCCCCAGTTCTGACAACAAAGCACTGTGTGAGTTCATGTTTGCTGCCTCTTTGCCTGGGGCTTTTCAAATTACTTCGTTCATTTGAATTGCAGGATGGAGGGGGACAAGGATCTGCAAGGACCCACCCAGCATCCCTCAAGTCTCATCCTGTGTCACCTGCTCCTGCTCCTGCCCAGCATACCCTGAAGTGGGGCAGCCGCCAGGGCTTTTGGCAGGGCCCACTTTCACAGGCACTCCCCCACTGTTTACCTGAGCCTGCTTCGGCGGGGTAGGGCAGGGTATAAATCAGAATAAATAAATAAATAAATACCTCCCCTCTACCTGACCAGCTGCCTTTCCCTGCCCATTTGCTTGCAAGCACTCCACCACCCATGCTCCCATCTCCCCAGCATGTGGGGCACAGAAGCAGCACTCCTGGTGGCCATAACAGCTGCATGCACCAGCCAGGTCTGTTGGGGAATGGGCATGAATTTCATGCAGGCTACTGCAAGTGCAGGTGGTGGGAGGATTCGCAGCTGGGTGGGAACACACACAGGTGGATGGTTGAAAGGGAGGCATCCGGGTGCCTGGCAGTGGGCAGAAGGGAGTCCCTGGGCACTGTCTGCCCAGGACCTCCCAAAACCTGGAACCAGTGCTGCTCCTGCCCCATACCTTCCCCTCCTCAAACCTTCTACCCATGCATGTTTACAGTGGGTCCTCTTCTCTTTCTCACCTTCCCAACCAGCTGGACAATCTCTGCCAGGTCTTCCTCCTCCTGAAGGATCTCTTTAGCCTTGGTGCGCAGGGCGACAAACTCGGGATAATGCCGCTCGTAGTGTTCGTCCAGCGCCCGCATGTACTTGCTGTAGCTGATGAGCCAGTTGACGGAGGGGAAGTGCTTCCGCTGGGCCAGTTTCTTGTCCAGGCCCCAGAAGACCTGGATTGGGGACCGCAAGGAAGGTGAGAGCTTGGCCAGACCCTGCAAGGTAATGCACACCTGAGGAACTGGCAGTGTTAAAGGAGACTTACCTGGACAATTCCCAGGGTTGCTGAGGTCACTGGATCGGAGAAGTCACCACCAGGAGGGGACACCCTAGGAGCACATGGGAAAGGAAGCTGAACGTTAGCTAAGGCTCAGCTGAAAATCTGGTCCTATTCCTTGTTGGCTTACTGCAGCCAAGTGTGCAGCCAGCTCTAAAAGGATAGATCACGCATGAAGCAGCCATATACTGAGGTCAATTGAGATCTGTACTGTCTGCTCAGACTGGCAATGGCTCTCCAAGGTCTAGGTAGACATCTTTCACATTACCTCCTACCTGATCCTTTGAACTGGAGATGCCAAGGATTGAACTTGGGGTTTCTGTAGGCCATGGTGATGTTCTGTCTCTGAGCCACGAATAACACATTGACATGCCTCTCAGAAGTCTGAAATGCATCCATGGGTAGCATGTTTGCATGTCTCCACTTGAAACTGCTTTATCCAGCCACCGGTCCATCAAGCTCAGTACTGTCTACTGTGCCTAGGAGCTGATCTCCAAGGTCTAGAGCAGATCTCTTCCTTGTTTTTTAAACAGGATATGCCAGGGATTCAATTTGGGATGAAATTCTGAATGCAAAACATGTTCTCTATGTCCACTAAACTATGCCCCCTATCTTTCTTTGTCTAGAGATCCCAGGAATGGAACATTGGACCTCCTGCATGCAAAGCATGGCCTTGCCCACCAAGAGGCACCTTAAAAATGAACAGGATTCTGGGGGCACCTTAAAGACATGCTTTTAATCTAACATAAAAACATGCTTTTAATCTATCATAAACATTCATTGACTACAGCCTACTTTGTCAGATGTAATGCAGGAAGTCCCATGTTCAACCCCTGGATCTCCAGTTAAAAGGTGATATGAAAGACCCCTACTTGAGACCCTGTAAGAGTCAAAGGGCCATGAAATACAGGGAGTACTCTGAGAACTATAATTATGTTAAGTATAAAAGTAATCAAGGCACCAACAGAAGCTAGTCACAAGAGCAAAAACTGTCTGTTTCCCTAGTTTTGCTAAACTAGTTAACACTAGAAATGGCTGTGGAACCCCAGATTTTAACAAGAAGCATTAAAAACTATAATGATTAAAAGGAATCCCAAGTCTCAGAAAACAGGGAGATGCTCACTTTCAAGTGCTATAAAGGAGCATGTGCAGAATTTCATACACATTTGCCTTTCATGCCTGTTGAGAGTCACATGCATTTCATACTTGGAAATCTATACCAGTGTATGAAAATGGGATCAGCGCCTGCCCCTGTTCACCTGTTAAACTCACGAACAATAGTAGAGCCAGTTTGGTGTAGTGGTTAGAAGAAGGAGAGAAGAGAAGAGATTGGATTTATACCCTGTCCTTCACTACCCAAAGGTGTCTCAGAGTGGCTTACAAACTCCTTTCCCTTCCCCTCCCCACAACAGACACCCTGTGAGGTAGGCGGGGTTGAGAGAGCTCTTGACAGAAACTGCTCTTTTTTCAAGAACAGCTCTGCCAGAGCTATGGCTTGCCCAAGGTCATCCAGCCAGGTGCAAGAGGAGGAGTGGGGAATCAAACCCGGCTCTCCCAGATGAGAGTCCGCATACTTAACCACTACACCAAACTGGTAAGTTTGGAGCACAGACTCTAACCTGGGAGAACCGTGTTTGACTCCCCACGCCTCCACAGGCAGCTGCTGGTGTGACCTTGGGTCAGTCATAAATTCTCTCAGAGCTGTTCTCTCAAGGGAGAACTCTCTCAAGAGAACTTGAAAGAGTTCTCTCTGCCCCACCTACCTCACCGGGTGTCTGTTGTGGGGAGGGGAAGGGAAAGGGATTGTAAACTGCTCTGAGACTCCTTCGGGTAATGAAGGGCGGGGTATAAATCCAATCTCTTCTTCTCCTAGTACATCCCATTTCATGAGCTCAAAGTGAAACAGAAGATCTCTGGCTTAAAGGAGCAATTTAAGGAAGAGCTTCCTTTCCTCAGATTGCTCCCCAGTAGTGGGCAGAAGGAAACCCCTGGACAAAGGTGGCAAGAGAGTCTATAATGTTTGAATGCATGGCTCAGAGTATATGGTTGTTTTCTGGATTTTACCTGGGAAAGCAACAATATAACATTGGCTCATGCATACTGGGTTGCATACATTTAGCCCCTCTTTGTGCATTACACCCCTGTAAGGAGGATGTCCAGTGATGTCAGATGTAGGCCAGGAGGGCTTGGAGGTCAGGTTTGCACTCTGTCTCGACCACATAGAAGAGAGCATTTTCTGCACGGATATCTTCCAATCTGGCTCAATGAGCTTTTTAAAAAACATATCAGGTTCTCTTCACTTCATAGAAACCTGCCTGTCATCTTCATCCAACTTTTTGATTGAAGTGTTGAAACAGACGCATGTAATCAATTACTTGCATAATAGCCAGACAGTTTTAATCTGTTGAAAAGATCTTTGCTGGCTTAGCAACCTTTGTTGGAATCGCTTTGATTCTCACGTTCCCTCCTTTTCCAGGCAGACTTTGCAGCTAGACAGAGAGAGGAGAAGAGAAGAGAAGAGAAGAGGAGGAGACAAAAGGGAACTTACGCTCCGACAATGCTGACGCTCCCTTCCCGCTCCGGGCTGCCCAAGCACTTGACACGCCCGGCTCGCTCATAGAAAGATGCCAGTCGGGCACCCAGATAGGCTGGGTAGCCACTGTCTGAAATCAAAAGAGGACAATATTCATATCAGGAATTTCGAGTAGGCCAGCCAAAGGAGCTTTCTTTTGTAAACGGAGGTCACCACAGGACAGTACATTGGTGTGCCTCATCTTCAGGCAGATGCTTCCTATAGACCTTTAAGTCGAGATTTATCTTTTTAGCTTCTTTGGCAGCCAGCCACTGGAAACTAAAAATGGTAACCACGCATTGTTAGTTCTGACTCTGTTCATTGGTTCATGTAGCAATGAGTAACTGAAGAGGAGAGGCTCAGGCAAGTGATCCTTGGTTTGAGAAATGGGATGTCAACACAGATTTTTCACCTAATCGATCTTGGGTTTGCTGTGAGCTGAAGAGAGATGGTATGGGAGTGACTTAATTCACAAATAAATGCTGGCAGGTACATTTCAGCCTACAACATAAATCCTGTGGCCTTACAGAGTGAGAAGACAAAAGGCTTGAACAGTGGAGATTGTTAACAATAATCAAGTGCCATCATAGCTGCTTTGGAAGCTGGACTCTATGGCAATGTACCTTGCTGAGGTCCCTCCCCTTCCTAAACCCAGCCTTTCCCGGGCTCCACCCCCAAAATCTCCAGGTATTTTCAAGCCCAGAACTGGCAGCCCTAGGCATCAAGTTGCAACCAACTTATGGTGACCCTGTAGCCAGCCTCCTCAGCCTTGAACCGGGGGTGGTCTTTCCTGAGAGAGAGAGAGACACCCCAAAAATGACCTCTGAACCCCCACAAGCAGTGCCCTATGAAGCCAGGCTTTGCTTAAGCAGTGGCCAGGGCCGGATCGCCCATTGGGCGAACTGGGCGCTCGCCTAGGGCGCCCTGGCCTCAGGGGCACCAAATGGCACCCCACTCCCCCCCTAAAAGCGCCCCCCTTAACTGGGCGCCCGCCACCGCCACTAGACCCCCGCCCCCTTCCTGGCTTTCCTGGGGGCCCCGCAGCCGCGGAGCCCCCAGGACAGCCGGCGCTGGGAGGGAGGGGGCGGCGGCTAGTCCCCCGCCCCCTTCCCAGCTTTCCTGGGGGTCCTGCAGCCGTGGAGCCCCCAGGACAGCCGGCGCTGGGAGGGAGGGGGCGGCAGCTAGACCCCCGCCCCCTTCCCAGCTTTCCTGGGGGTCCTGCAGCTGCGGAGCCCCCAGGACAGCCGGCGCTGGGAGGGAGGGGGCGGCGGCTAGACCCCCTGCCCCCTTCCCGGCTTTCCTGGGGGTTCCACAGCCGCGGAGCCCCCAGGACAGCAGGCACTGGGAGGGAGGGGCGGCGGCTAGACCCCCCCGCCCCCTTCCCGGCTTTTCTGGGGGTCCCGCAGCCGCGGAGCCCCCAGGACAGCCGGCGCTGGGAGGGAGGGGGCGGCGGCTATACCCCCGCCCCCTTCCCGGCTTTCCTGGGGCTCCCGCAGCTGCGGAGCCCCCAGGACAGCCGGCGCTGGGAGGGAGGGGGCGGCGGCTAGACCCCCCGCCCCCTTCCCGGCTTTCCTGGGGGTCCCGCAGCCGCGGAGCCCCCAGGACAGCCGGCGCTGGGAGGGAGGGGGCGGCGGCTAGACCCCCCGCCCCCTTCCCGGCTTTTCTGGGGGTCCCGCAGCCGCGAAGCCCCCAGGACAGCCAGCGCTGGGAGGGAGGGGGCGGCGGCTAGACCCCCGCCCCTTTCCTGGCTTTCCTGGGGGCCCCACAGCTGCGGAGCCTCCAGGAAAGCCAGCGCTCCGCCGCCGCCGCCCCATCTCCAGGCCCCATCGGGAGGTTGGCATCCCCAGTGGGGGCACCCCAGGCTTCCTGCCTACGGCGCCCAGACACCTGGAGCCGGCCCTGGCAGTGGCTTTTGCTGGGAGGCTAGGAGAACCACATCTTTGCTGAGAAAAACTCAGGCCAAAGAGAATTCTCCAGGCTGGCCGAACTGCCAAGCATTCTCCATGCAAGCAACTCCCCCACCCCATCTATCCTGTCAGCTTAGTCCAAAGAGGACTAGATAGGGCAAGTCTCTGCTATTGCCTCAGGCATGTTCTACTGACCAAATGGCTAATCTTTTGTCTGTCAAATGTACAGGCAGGCAGGGACAAAACGCCTCTGGTCTGTGCTATTGTCATGAATGAAGTGTGTTGCATATTTCCATCCTCCTCTCCTGTTTCACCTATCTGCATTCTTATGCCTATTCCGGACCTGCCACACATTAAGAAACATCACTTCTTTTGTCTGGTACCAGGGAAACACCAGACCACTCTATTGTTCTACAATGAACAGCCCCAGTACAGTCATCCAACACCTGGCTTCTATTGTTAAATCCAGACCCTGCCTCTCTGGAAGCTCATTGGTTACATCTAGGCCTTGCCCATCCTGATGCCACACACCCCTGGGACTCATCATTGGTCCAGGCAATCTATTGTTCTCACCTGAGACCAGCCTCCAGGGCCACCCATTGGTCTGCATTGTTTTCCAGTGGGTGTATCCCAGCGAACACATGGCCTCAGAGTGTTTGCTTCTGCCCTGATGCCAACTGGCAGCCATAATCCCTTCTTCATGGACCTCTGCACGTCTGGACAGGTTGTATTACCCAGTAACTTACCCATCTATTCACTATCAATCACCTCTGCTTTCTTAGTTCTGTATTGCTTGCTCTCTTGAATGTGCTTGTACTTAGGGAAATACTTTAATAAAAACTATTTAATTTACTCTTCAGATCTGGAGTTTTCCTACTGTGCCAGACCTTGGTATACAAGTGGTGTGCGATTCCTGTTCCCCTCCGGCCTATTCTGCCATATAGCTAAATTCCCCAAACAACAAGGCAGGCCATTGGTGGTAACAACCCCTCATGGAGTTTTCAAGCCAAGAGATGAACAGAAGTGGTCCAGCATTGTGTTCCACCCTCGTCTCCCTTGGTAGTCTCCCATCCAAGTACTAACCATGGCCAACCCTGTGTCATTTCCAAGCTCTCACAAGCTTGGGCTAGTCTGGGATATTCAGGCTGCTGAAGGTGGTTACCTGCCGGCATTTCAGCCAAACGCCCGGAGATTTCACGAAGTGCCTCGGCCCAGCGGGAGGTGGAGTCAGCCATCATGCTGACATGGTATCCCATGTCACGGAAGTACTCCGAGAGGGTGATCCCTACAAGGGATAGGGCGGATGAGAATAAAGAAGAAAGGTACATTGCAAGAGGACATCTGAAGAGGAAGCAATGTGAAGAAGAGAACCAAGCCATGCAGGGAAGAAAAGAAACCCACTACCATTGTATCGCCCAGTCTCACCTAGGAGAAGACCTGCTTACCTCAAATATGGGAGGGATGTAAGAATGTAAAACCCTTTCAGGATCAGACTGTCTAGTTCAACATCCTGTTCCAAATAGTAGCCAAAACAGATACTTTCTAAAAGGTACATCATTACTTCTCCTTTAAAATGCTAACAGCAAGAGAGGAGAGATTATTTTGAATAACCAAACCAAGTGGACAAAATCTCCTGCCCTGTCCCTGCACAGCTTCAAGAGAGCCAGCGTGGTTGGTACAGTGGATAAAAGCAACATACTCTAATCTGGAGAACCAGGTTCGATTCTGCACTCCTCTGACCTTGGATCAGTCACAGCTCTTTCAGAGCTTCTTCAGCCCCCAAAATAAGTCTAGCTCACCACCTAGTGGTGCATAATGCTAAAAGATCTAGAACTTCAGGCTGCCAGACAATCTTAGGATCTCCTGGCTGGCTATACTACACACAATGCCATACAATAATTTAATTATTATTCCAAGACACACTGAGGCTGCACAAGACTGGTTATCTCATCTGTTTGAGCCCATTATTGCCTAGGAATGGACAAGGAAAGAGCAGCTGCACCTGTGTATATAGATGCCTCTCTGGCAGCGACAGGCATGTTGGATGTATTGGCGACGAGTGCAGTACGTTTCATGATGGTCTCCGTCTTGCCATCCACTTCCATAGTAAGCTAAGGGAGAGAGAAGGAAGCCAAGCTTGGAGAAAAGAAGACATGGCAGGGGGGAAATGGAGACCATGGAGGGGAAATTGGTGAAGGCTATAGGGGGAATCTGGAGGGAAGTAAGAGACTGGGGAAAGAACCATGCTTCCTTCAAAGAGTTCAGGCTGACATATACAGTTCTCCCATCCTCGCAACAGCCCATGATCTCACAACAACAGTACATACAAAAAGAAGTCATTTTCTGACATTACATCTGTGCATATGGACAACCTCCCAACTGCACATCAATCCTCCCAATAAGCATTGCCACGTTGTCTGAATGGCAGTGTATGCATTTTGCCTATGCATACAGCTTTGGTATGTGCAAGTGACTGGATTCTTTTCACAGTTCTGTTTCACATGGGCCAAAGCTTCAGGAGGGCAGCCCTGTTGGTCTGCAGTGGAAGAGCAACTTTCAAGCCCAGTAGCACCATGAAGACCAACAAGAGTTTCAGGGTGTCAGCTTTTGAGAGCCCTGACCTGGATAGCTCAGGCTAGCCCGATCTTGTCAGATCTTGAAAGCTAAGTTGGGTCAGCCCTGGCCAGAATTCGGAAGACAGACCTCCAAGGAATACCAGAGTTGTGGCATGGAGGCAGGCAATGGCAAGCCACCTCTGAACGTCTCTTGCCTTAAAAACCCTACGGGTGTGACTTGACGGCACTCTCCATCACCACCAGCTTTCGACAGTCAAAGCTCTGGCAAAGGGAGCCGTAACTCTTGAAAACTTATACCCTGGATACCCTGTTGGTCTTTACAGTGCTACCAGACTCAAATCTTGCTCATGGGCCAAAGCTGTATGTGTTGCCCCTGTTCAGGCAGCATGGCAACTGCAAACACTGGGGGCACTGCAAGTAGCAAAAGCTCCCAATATGTACAGTTGCTGAATCCCCAGTATGTGTAGATGTAGCATCTGAAAAAGACCAGTGAGGGACTGGCCACTGGCCTCCAAGTTTGCTCTTTGGCCAAGTAGGGATTGGAACCTGGGTCTCCCCGGTTGTAGTCCACCATTTTAGCCATTACACTACACTGTCTCTTGTGATCCCAGCCCCAAACCCTGACCCTCCAGCCAAAGGACCTTGTCGAATTCCTGCTGTTCAGAATAGACAGAGCTAGGCTAGCTGAGTCAGTATCAGCCATCAGATAAGTGCAACACTGGGTGGGTATGTCTGTCTTGGTCTTAGGTAACATGGGGATTCCTCACCCGCTTCCCTGTGACTCTCACCTCAGGGAAGTCCCGCAGCACCTCTGACATCTCATTGCCCCGTTCCCCGCAGCCTACATAGATGATGATGTCACTATTGGAGTACTTGGAAAGCGACTGTGAAATGACTGTCTTGCCGCACCCAAAGGCTCCTGGGATGGCCGTGGTCCCACCTTGAACACACCTGTGAGCAAATGGAAAAAGAGAGAAGAATATGCAGAAACTCTGCATCTCTGCTACCCTGGAAGGAATGAGAATCAAGAGACTTTAAGAGCGGCTTCAGTTGCAATTATCACATGACTGTGTTTTGCATTATAAAAGAGGGACCCGGTACTATTTCCAGATTCCATGGCACTATCACAGATTAGAACCCCAGATGTTGTATCTTATGGCAGCTTGACATCAGTTTTGTGGTGCTATGAGTCTGCAAGAGAAGCACCACTTTTAATTAGCAGCCAATTGTTCTCTGCAACTTTTTTTTTTGCTCTGAAGTCGCAGCTGACTTATGGTGAAAACCATAGGGTTTTCAAGACAAGAGATGTTCAGTGGTGGTTTGCCATTGCCTGTCTCAGCGTCATGACCCTGGTATTCCTTGGAGGTGCCCCATCCAAGTACTAACCAGGGCCATCCCTGCTTAGCTTCCAAGATCTGAAGAGATCAGGCTAGCCTGGGATATTCAGGTCAGGGCTTCTGCAGCTAAAGTCACCAAAAAAAGAAAAGGGAAAAGAGAAGCTGGAGAAGCAGATAACAAACAAGTTTTCCTGTTTCTTTCCACATTCTAAGTTTTGCCCTGGATCTTTCAGAGTCCTTTGGGGAGGAAGGGTAAAAAAAAGAATGCATTCTGAAGTGCAGCTAGCATCTCTCTTTCTTAAAGTTGCTGGTGTAACAGTTCTTGGAACGTGCTGGAAGCCCAGTGCCCCATCTATTGCTTGCTATGGTGGCAAGGGAGAAAAGGGTGAGAAAACAGTGTTCCCCCCCAACACAGTGTCATAACTCACTTCCAGTGCAAATCAGGACTGGCATCAGTGTTGTAGAGTTTTACCACTGAGTTTCAGGCAAATGCTAGAAAAGGGGTGTCAAACATATGGCCCGCAGGCTGGAACTGGACCCTGAAGAGCTCATATCCTTCTTCCTTCTCCGAGGCTGCTGCTGCTGCTGTCATCACATTGCAGCTTGCTTTTGCTCAGCTCCCTCAATCACTCTGCTGCTTCTTATTCCAGGGCTGCTACTGCATCGCAGCCTGTCGAATTACTGCTCCCTCAATCATACGGGAGAGATCCATTCCTAGGTTTCAGTTTAGTCCAGGAGGATGTACTGTCTTGAGCTTCATTATCAATTGCATTCTCTCTTTCTAATCTCCCTTTGAAATTCCTTTGCAAGATCACCGCTGCTCTTAAGTCAGCAGCTGAATGTCCTGGAAGGTTAAATGTTCCCCCACAGGTTTTTGAATGTTGTGGTTTCTAATGTCAGACTTATGTCCATTTATTCTTTGCATGTTCCTGGACTGAATCCTCCTGGACCACATTGAGACCTAGGTTTCCTGTCTCATTACCAAGGCTGGTATCTCCACACCTACTACCCCTCTGCATATCACACCTAATCCAATCAAGCCTGCTATTGCCATTTGGCATCTGAAATCACCTTTATAAAGTTTATATCCCCAGTACCTTGTGTTATATTTTATGGCATGCATGGCCTGGCCCAACAAAGTGACATTTATGTCAGATCTGGCCCTCGTAACAAATGAGTTTGACACCTCTGTGCTAAAGCATCACCTGGACATGTTAACGTCACTTAGTTTGTGCCAGAAGTGACACTACAACATAGGGGATGCCAGTCAGGTAGGTTTCTGCCCCCAAAACTCTCCCACTGCTTCCAGCTTCAGGCTTGCAGCCCTTGTCTACGTGGTTGGCAGGGTTGCCAACCTCCAGGTAAGGCTTGGAGATCACCTGGAATTACAACTGATCTCCAAACAAAAGAGAACAATTCCCTTGAAGACAATGGCTACATTGGTGGGTGGACACTACCCTGCTGAGGTCCCTAACCCAAACCGAGCCTTCTTCAGGCTCTATCCCCAAATTTCCAGGGATTTCCCTCACCCAGAATTGGCAACCCTAATAGTTGGCTCAGATTAGAGGGCCACCAGAAAACCACAAGGAGGCAGCCCTGATGGCATCTTTGGCTACGTTTCGACTGAGTCAGGAAAGGAAGGCTTACGGGAAGAGGGCATCCAGAACTCTCTGGCCAGTCAGCAGTGGATGATTGGCCGGCAGCTTCTCTGCAACAGGCCGGATTTGCCTCACAGGCCACACCTGCACCATCGTCAATTTCTCCTTCTCTCCCTCAAAGTCCAGCTCCAACACCACATCCTTGGGAAAGGGTAGGGGGAAAGTCAGAGAGAGGCGATATAACATGATGATTAGACAAATAAGTTGCAGCCAAAGAGATCGGTGGTATATCTATTTAAACATTTATACCTCGCTTTTCTTTCTAGTGGGAAACAGAAACGGCTTACCATATCATTGTCCCCTCCTCCATTTTATCCTCGTATAAACAATTGTGTGAGGTAGGTTAGACTTAGAGAGAGTGACTGGCTATAGCGGTCATAGCTGATCATGGATTAGACCCTGGATTTCCCAGATCCTAGTCTGATACTCTAACCATTACACCACATTGCTTCAAATCTTACCTCAGCCACAAACTCAGCCATAGGCCACTAACATTTGTCTCAGCACCACCCTCATCCTGCTGTCACGATGGGGGAATAATAATACCGGCCGTACTTACAGGCCCATTGTGAGGAGACTTTGATTATATGTATATAAAGCAATGTGAACCCTGAATATGCTATATATGTACTACATGTTATTAGCCAAAAGAGATGGTACGGGATAACCGACAGTGAGAACCATCTGAGAAAAAAATATCCAAAGACTCCTCTGTCTGACTAACAAGGCAGGTGTAATTAAAGAAATCTTAAGTCAATTAATCCTTTGTGTCTAAATCTGCAAAATTGGCATAGGAACAAAACCATCATTTTTTCATATAAGCCATGGCATGGCAAGCCTTCGCCAAGCTAGACGGAAAATATTGGCTATCCTGGCTCATGAAGTTCTCTGAGCGGCCAGAAAATGAGTAAGCTGGCATATAAAATAGATTTCAAAAACAGTCTTTATTCTTTAGGAGGAATAATTCTTGGGGAGGAAAATAGGCTCGGTTTGCTGTTTCCAGAAATAGATATTCTGATCTCAATTGAAAGGATGTTTTATCTGTAATTGGTTTTTCTTTTTGTTGTTGTTGTTCAAATTTTAAAATAATTAAATGGAAGAAAATGTGTTGCCCCGTGACTGAGGGACAGGAATGGGAATGCTGCTTCTAAGACTTTGGGCTCTTCTTTCTCATTTTCATTGCTTGTGTTTCCATACAGCTTCGGGTTGTTGTTGTTTTTCTTTTCCACACAGCTTTTCTCCCTCTAGTGGTCAATTCGATATTACATCACATTATGCTCAGCATATGCAGGTTTTTATGCTGGACACACTGTGATATAATATTAATCGACCACTAGAGGGAGCAAAACACATGTGGAAAAGCAAAGAAAGAAGCAGGTGGGACACAAAGCAACAAAAATGAGAAGGCGGAAGAGCCCTCTTTTAGCTGAGTATATGAAACATATTTTTTCCAATGGCTGATTGATCAGAGTAATAATTCCAGGGGAGTAACCATGTTAGTATGTCGCAGAAAATTAAATAGTTGTCTCGGGTCACGTTCAAGACAAAGATGTTTTTACAAGCAAATGGACCTATGACACTCTTCTCCCCCCGCACTCACTTTCCAGCCTGCCCATTGCTGCTTCCACTCGCCCAGTTTATACATGTCAATGCCACTCCTAACTCTTGGCAGGCAGGCAGCATGTTGACAGAGCTGAAGACATTAAGGAAGCCCGGGGAAGGGCCAGTATCTCTGCCACATAGCTCGCAGAGGCGCCCATCCCAGCAGGGAAAGGGAGGAGTGTCTGCTGGAGGATGCTCCACCCATGATGTGTGGGACAATTGCCTTCATAAGAGAAGAAATAGTTCATCAAAATGGTGGCCATTTCTTCCACCACCATAATGTTCTAAAAATTTAATCCTCCCTGAGAGCCAGTTTGGTATAACGGTTAAGTGCACAGACTCTAATCTGTGAGAACCAAGGTTTGATTCCCCACTCCTCCACTTGCAGCTGCTGGATGACCTTGGGCAAGTCATAGTTCTGTCGGAGCTGTTCTCTCAAGGACAGTTCTGGGAAGAGCTCCCTCAGCCCCACCTACCTCACAGGGTATCTGTTGTGGGGAAAGGAGATTGTAAGCTGCTCTGAGACTCTGAGTAAAGGGCAGGGTATAAATCCAATCTCTTCTTCTTCTTCTTCATTTGGCTTTGTGTGCAATCCTGGGACTGACATCAGTTTGCACAAGCATCTCCTTTTTTCTGTACTTGACTGCAGTGTGCAGAATCAACGATCCTCATGCAGGGGTTCCCTATTCAGAATTAGACACATGATTCTACCATAAGCAGGAACAACATCCTACCGAGATATCGTAGTTTCCAGCTGGAGCAATATGAGTCACAGTGCCCCGGCACCGGGATGGCACCATAATCTTATGTTTGATGAGAGAGTTTTCTTGCACAACTCCATAAATATCCCCACCGGTTAAATGGCTTCCAACCTAAAGATGAGCAGAAAAGAGGATAGGAATGTTAAGAGTTTTAAAATAAGTTTCTAGTCCTTGCGACTGTGCTAATGGGATTATGTGGCTAACCCCCAGTCCAGGTCAAGTCAATGCATCATTGTACAGTTTAAGTTATGGTTTCAGAATTAGGCTTTCCTCAGTAGCAGGCTTGGTTATTTGATTTTATGCAACAGAAGCCAAAATGGTGCATCATGTACCGAAATCTGGCGGTCACCAACTCAGTTATGTTTCTGTCTCTTACCCGGATGTTTGGACTTGGGGTGAAGTCCCATTTGAGGTCCCGGGACAAAGCCGAGACATTGATGCCCCGAGGGATGTAGATGCTCTTGGTGAGTTCTGTGATGTCCTTCAGGGGACGTTGGATCCCATCAAAAATGGAGCCCATGATGCCAGGGCCAAGCTCCACCGACAGCGGCTTGCCAGTCCGTAGCACCGGATCCCCTACACAGACCCCCGCTGCAGCAAATGCTCAGGAAAAGCCTTTGTCTGAGAAAAGAGGGAGGCAGGGAAGCAAGGAGAGGGTACACAGAAGGCTGCCTTATACCAAGTCAGACCCTTGGTCTATCAAGGTCAGTATTGTCTCCTCTGGACTGGGAGAGGCTTTCTGGTAGAAGTCTTTCACGTGACCTACTGCCTGGTCCTGGAGGTGCCAGGGATTGAACCTGGGACCTTCTGCGTGCAAAACATCTGCCCCACCACTGAGCCATGGCTCATCCCCACATAGAAGATCCTATGTTGTGGTGATAGCAGGGAGGCCTTTCTTTTCTAAATAGAGAGTGTGGCTGACTGAACAAATGCAGAAACCTCAAATAGATGCTGCAGTGCTTACATCTATCATGCATGCACATGTTTATTTGTCTCCCCGATGGGAAGACATCGCTCTCCTCTCCTCCATCTCATCCTCACAACAATCCTGTGGCGTAGGTTAGCCTGAGAGTGTGTAACTGGCCCAGGGTCACCCAGTAAGTTTCTAGGGCAGAGTGGGAATTCCACCCTGGGTCTCCCAGATGCTAGTCTGATACATGCACTACTACACCATGCTGGCAAGAGAAGAACAAGAGAATACCCGCAGAACACCTGTACAAGCTTCATGGTGGACCTGTAATAGAAGTGTAACTTTTTTGGAATGATAATCATAGTCCCCAGTACAGCTTTGAGGAATGGCTGCATTTCTTTGTGCTACAGACAATCAGGTTGATAAACCCATAGCTAAGAACCTGGAGATTTGAAAAAGATAATGAGGAACTCCTTCAAAATCTAGGGTCAAATCAGAGATGGTCTAGGCAGCCAGGAACACATGAGATGTGTGTTGTAGGAATGTGAGAACCAAAGAAGGTTGACTGAGATGGGGACAGAAGCCCAGAAATCAAGTGTGGGAGGGGGCAGGACTGTAATCAAAATCAAGGGGAAGAGTAGTACCAAGGCAGATGGTGAAGAAACCAAAGAGCCAGCAAAGCAGAAGAAAATATAAAATCTTTAAGGAAGGATACAGGTCTCCTCGTACACCTGGACAGTGGCCAAGTCTCCCTCCAGACGGATTATCTCACCTACCAGCTCGGCATGGCCCACACGTACCAGCTCATACATGGCCGCCCCAGACATTTTGCAGGCGATCACCACTGGCAACAGGAGAGAAGAAGAGGAGGGAGATCTTAGAATCATAGAAGGTTAGAGTTGGAAGGGACCTTGCAGGTCATCTAATCCAACCCTCTGCACTCTGCAGGAGCATAGCCAAAAGATAGCCCTACATACCTACAACATACCCAAAAGATGGTTGTTCAGCCTCCGCTTGAAAATGTCCAGCAAAGGAGCATCCACCACCTCCCAAGGCAGACTGTTCCACTGCTCAACCACTCTTACAATTAGGAAGTTTCTCCTGATATCTAGCCGGTAACGACTCCCTTGTAATTTCCACCCATTAGATCTAGTCTTGCAATCCGGAGCAAGAGAGAATAGATCTGCTCCATCTTTTACATGACAGCCCTTCAAATACTTGAAGACTGCAATCAAGTCCCCTCTAAGTCTTCTCTTTCCCAGGCTAAACATACTCAACTCTTTCAGCCTTTCCTCATAAGACTTGGATTCAAACCCTCTCACCATCCTGGTTGTCCTCTTCTGGACATGCTCGAGCTTGTCCTTCCTAAAGTGTGGTGCCCAAAATTGGACACAGTACTCCAGGTGAGGCCTGACCATAGCAGAATAGAGCGGAACTACCACCTTCCGTGATCTGGACACAATGCTTCTGTTAATGCATCCTAAGATCTTATGCAGGGGGTTGTTGTATCCCAGCCTGCGCCAGAGTCAGGACAGCAAGTAGGTTGCCCAGCCCACAGCCCTAGTTTACCCCTCCTCATTTTCATATTTTTAAAAAGCCTTTTAAGTTTGCAACTTTTAAGTCTGCAACATGTCAGCTTCCATTTAAAGTCCGCCTCCATGGGAAAAAATTGTTAAAGGAATCAGCAGTGATAGTTAGTGCCTCCCAAACCAGTATAGCTCCAAACTTCATTGACCTGACCTGCCCATATGATAGCTCCTGGCTCAGGGTGACTTCTTCAAGATACTGATCACCCTTGTGCTCCAGCGACCCTGGAAAGAAATCTCTCAATGACTGTGACCTTGGTAGGACTATTAAAGAAGATCAAGGGCATATTCAGAAAGTGAGAATTAATGAAGATATTCATCATAAATAGGTAAAAACTTTGAACTTTAAAAGGAGTGCAAGACATTTCTGATGCACTTGGGCTCGACACTAGAGGGTGAGAGTTGTTTCTGTTGATTATGAGCTAGTTGTGTGTTTTTTTAAGAGGGGGCAATGGGGGCTTATGTCAAGACTCAGAAAGGCCTGTCAGGCTGTGCTAAGATGCTGAGTCTTGGCCCCATTCCTTGGAGACTCTTTGTTAAGTCAACATGGCCAGCTAGCAACGTACCTTTTGATTATAATGCCCCTGTACAGATCGGTGGTGTGGCCTCATTTGTAGTACTATGTGCAATTCTGGCCACTGTATCTCAAAAATGACATTACAGTGCTGGGAAAAGTATAGAAAAAGGCAACCAAGATGTTTAAGGGGATGGACCACCTTTACTATGAGGAAAAGCTGAAGGGTTTGGGATTTTCCAGTTTAGAAAAGGGATGACTGGGGTGGGGTGGGGAGATGATAGAGATTTATAAAATTATGTGCAGAGTAGAGAGAGTGGACAGAAATAACTTATCCTCCCTCTCCCCAAATACTAAAACTTGAGGGCATCCAATGAAGTTGATGGGCAGTAGATTCAGGACAGACAAAAGGGAATACTTCTTTACTCCCCAAGTGATTAACATGTATAAATCTCTGCCAGAGAATGCACTGACGGCTTTAAAAGGGGATTAGTTAGATTCATGGTGGAGGAGAGGACTATCATTGGCTACTAGACATAGTGAACAAAGGGAATCTCTGCATTCAGAGACAGCAAACCTCTGAATCACAGGGCCAAAAGGCAATGCCAGGGGAAGGCCTCAGCCCCTATGCCCTGCTAACTGGACCTGCAGGACAGCTGGTTGAGGCTTCTGTGTGAGACAGGATGCTGGACCAGATGGACCACTGGTCTGATCCAGCAGGGCTGTTCTTATGTTTCTTTTTCAGGTGTTCTGCCCACAACTCTTTATCTACTGATTATTCTCAATTATTTGCGCTTTCTAGGATTTATGTGTAGTTATTAAAAATACTCGTGATTCAAACTGATCATTTTAGAAAACCCTAGCCATTATACTGAAAATCACTGGGTAACTCTGCCTAAATTCTGTCAGTTCTGAACAGGATAGCTGATGGAGGGAAGGAGGATAGAAGCCTCAAAGGCAACTGGCTCACTGTCATGAGCACACACACAAAGCCCTAAACTTCTGGTACAGTACAAGAGAGCCAGGATCAAAGCATCAAGGGGTGGAGTCTCTTTGTTGGTGCCAGGTAGTTTATCTACTGGAGTAACAGTCCCAGACACAGGGGAAGTAAAGGTTTTTAAACACCCTCTTTGTTCTTGACAAAGCTCAGTGCAAGGCAGAAACTTTGAAGGGTAAGGGGATGAGAGATAATTGAGGCAGCTGAGGACCAAGACAGCCCTTGGGATAGCTCTTAGATATTTAAGGATGTTGGGCAGATGTTGCTTTGTGACTGAAGAACACGTTTTATTTTCCCTGCATCTGCATGATCAAACATGTTCAGGGAATTCCATGTTAGGAACTTTATCCTAACATGTTAAGAACTTTATCCAGCCTGCAAAGGAGGGAGGGAGCACCTCTTCTGCCAGTCCTGAGCATTAGGAACCTGGCCAAGCTGGGTGGCCAGGCAAAGTGAAACTGGTTGGGCCTCACCTTCACTGTGGTGAGGCCAGCTGGGCCCATCCTGTCCTTTGCCGTGGCAAGGCTGGAAAAGGGTGGCCCAGAAGGGTACATCCTTCCCGCACACCTTCAGCTTGTGCCTTCCCCTCTCTTTCCATTTTTAGGTCAAGTGGGAAGGGAGGTTCCGGTGGCTGAGTGGTAGGGTGGTTCCCCAAGCCACTGACCCACCAGGAGTCTTTCTGGTGGCCTTAATGGCCAATCTGCCCCTGGCCTTCTCCCCATGCTGTTTTCCTAACCTAAAACTACCCCAGGAGGCACTATTTGCCCCACTGGGAGAAATTATGCGTACCCCATCAGTGCACGTAGAGCCCCAATGGGATAAATAGCACCCTCAGGTCCATTTCGGGTCAGGGAAATAGCACAGTAGGGAAGACTGAAGCACCCTCTCCCTGTGTGTTGTCATCCTAATCGAAATTGGGCCCACATGTCCCTGGGATTAAGATCCCTAGAACTCAAAAGGGATGTTTGAGCACATGGAACCAAAGAGGGAAAACATAACATGCAATTAGGCTCTAAGACTGAGAAGTTAGGGCTGATGGGTCTCTCGCTATAGAGGAGACATGCTATTTGGCATCTCTTGCTGCTACTCAGAAGGACATCAGGAAGAGGGGGGAGAGGAAAATAAAGGGGAATTTGGCATGGTTCCGACACCATTACATCACTTCTGCTGTGAACCCAGAAGTGACGTCATCACGTCAGGATGACGCTCTATGATAGGAGCATCAGGGCGATTCTCACTTCTGGCTTCACACTGGAAGTGATGTAACAGTGCTGGTACGATGCTGATTATGTTCCCTCTGCTTCATAGATGCTCCTGCCAGTTGCCATACTTGGCTGGGCAAACCTAGAGATCTCTGTTTTCTTTCTGCCACCTCAACATGTGCAATTCTCAAATGTGTTGTCAAAGGCTTTCACGGCCGGAGTTCATTAGTTGCTGTAGATTTTCCGGGTTGTATGGCTGTGGTCTTGGCACTGTAGGAGCTGACATTTCGCCAGTAGCTGTGACTGGCACCCTCAGAGGTATAACACTGAAAGATGGAGTACTCTTTGTGTCAAGGTGAGAAGAAAAATGGTAGGCAGGTAATTTATATCTACTCCAGAAGGTGGGGTAGGGCTGAGATTATTTTATAGCAGTTTCCCAGGCTATGAACATGCTAATAGAGGAGCTTTTCTGAGGATGTTCCTTTGTCTATGGATTGTTTCCTGAGGAGGTTTCCTGTTTCCTGAGGAGGTTCTTTTGTATGTGGATTGGCTGTTGAAATTGTTTATTACAGTGACTTTTGTAATAATCCAGTTGAGAATATGTCCAATTTTTTCTCCTCACACCATCAGTGTATCTGTTTGTTTATTTAAATGCATCCAAAATGAAATCCATGTAGATCCCAGATACAAAACATCCAGTCAATAGTAAAACATTAAAATATTAAGACCAGTAATAGCCGCACTCAATAAAAGCAGCATACATCACACACACAAAAAATCCAATTTAAAACAAATATTAAGGAACAAAGTAGAACGAATAAAAAGGGTTTTGCTAAAAGCTAAAGAGAGACTTGGACAAACATCTGTATGGGAGGGGAGTTCCACAGCCAGGGCACCAGCACAGAATAGGCCCCGTCACAGGTAAACATCCACCTCATACATGACAGTGTTAGCACACAGAGCAGGAAAGTGTGGAAGGATTTAATTCTTTGGCTGTTTTGTATGAGAGGAAGTCAGCTTCATCTCAGATCATTCAAGCACAAAAACACAAACACAGGAAACAGCTGTATAGTAGTCCTGTACACACAACCCATCCACACATGAAATGAACACACCGAAAGTGAGAAAGGACACAAGTGTATTGGCAATCCATGTGATTCCCAACAGTGTCTATGTGTGGATGCTGTGTCCCCAACAATTAGGGTTGCCAGCCTCCAGGTGGTGGCTGGAGATCTCCTGGAATTACAACTGATCTCCCGGCCAGAGTTCCCTCTAAGCTACGCTAGGGGGTGCTGGCACACAAAATTCTTACTCCAGCTCAGGGATTTTAGGCTTCTGCTCACACTGAGGCATTTTCCCTTCCATTGGAAACAATGGAGTATGCTGGCTCCTTCTTCTGGAGCCCAATGTCTTGGAGGGGAGACCTGTTCTCTGGTGGCCAGGTCTATCGATATAGTGGAAAGGGGAGGGTAGACCTGTTCTCCAGTGGCCAGGTCTACCAATATAGTGGAAAGGGTGGTAGACCTATTCTCTGGAGGCCAGGTCTATCAATATAGCGGAAAGGGGAAGGTAGACCTGTTCTCCAGTGGTCAGGTCTACCAATATAGTGGAAAGGGGAGGGTAGACCTGATCTCTGGAGGCCAGGTCTATCAATATAGTGGAAAGGGGAGAGTAGACCTGTTCTCCAGTGGCCAGGTCTACCAATATAGTGGAAAGGGGTGGGTAGATCTGTTCTCCAGTGGCCAGGTCTACTAATATAGTGGAAAGGGGTAGGTAGACCTGTTCTCTGAAGGCCAGGTCTATCAATACAGTGGAAAGGGGTGGGTAGACCTGTTCTCTGGAGGCCAGGTCTATCAATATAGTGGGAAGGGGAGGGACTTGTTCTCTGGAGGCCTGGTCTACCTCCAAAGAGGACAACATTTATTTATTTAGATTTCTACCCTGCCCTCCCACCCATGTCCTGTAATGAAACTTAACTTGATTCTGTTTTCTCTGATAACAATTAAATTATTCTTAAAATATAGTTTAAATATAGTTTTAAATCATTCATTCTGAGATTATGGAAATAATCTAAAAAAACCCTAGATTTCTAAACTGTACAAGGTTTTATTGAAATGGTACACTGAGGATGAAACTGTAAAAGAGCAAATGATAAAATGGGCTGTAAATGTTAATAATGAGATATTAATGACATCCTGGGAATATTTGTGGAAAAAGTCAATGAAAATTTCAACTTGTGTAAATGTTAAAGAGAATTGCTATAAAATGATGTACAGATGGTATATGACGCCTAAAAAAATTGCTATTATAAATGAAAGTATGTCCAACAAATGTTGGAAATGTAAAAAACATGAAGGGTCTTTTTACCATATGTGGTGGACATGTGATAAAGCAGTAAAGTATTGGACTGAGATCCACAATGAGATACAAAAATTTTTGAAATGTACTTTTAAGAAAGACCCACAGATGTTATTGTTAGGTCTTAAAATGGAAGAAATAAATGTAGCCAAGAGAACACTACTATGGTACTTGATTACAGCAGCCAGACTGACTTTTGCTCAATGTTGGAAACAAGATAAAGTACCTGAAACATGGGAATGGATTAAAAAGACGTTGTTTTTGGCAGAAATGGACAAACTAACAAGAAAGTTAAACAATGAAGAAGACAAAACTTTCTTTGAAGACTGGAAAGACTTTCAAAAATACTTGTTGAAAAATTGGGACATTAAACGTGGTTTGATTTGTTTTGATAGTTATTAAGAAGAAAATGAAATAGAATTAGATTTTTGAATTGTTACCGTTTGTAAGAGAAAATAAGTTTAGAAGTAATTGTAACAGAATAAGAGAGACATTAATGGGGTTGGAGCAGTGCGGGAAGCCTTGTTTGGGGGGGAGAAGGGAAATTAGAAAAATGGATATGTAGGTAGGTTTAAATTGTATGAACATGTGATATATCCAATAATAAACTGTATTTACAAAAAAAAAAATAAAAAAACCCTAGTTTATGCGATAGTCCAATGTAGAATCGCTCTCAACTTTAATGCTACTAGCTTTTTTTTGCTCACGAGGGAGAATTTTTGCTCACAACCCTGTGGAGCTTAGAGGGAACATTGCTCCCGGCAACATCGATCAGTTCCTCTGGAGGAAATGGCAGCTTTGGAGGGAAGCCACTGTATGGAATCATATTCCCACTGAGCTCCCTCCCTGCCCCAAAGTCTGCCTCCTCCAGGTTCTGCCCCTCACTTTCCAGGAATTCCCCAATCCAGAGCTGACCACCCTTGCCACATATACTCCCCTCCCCATGATCAGAAATATTTAGAAAGCAGTTCTGCAGATCACGTGGAGAAAGCTTACCCATGAATACTGCCTCCATGCATAGGATGCCATGCTCATGAGCTAGTGATCACATGGGGGTGGGGGGGGGACCAGCATGCTCCTACCCACTCTCCCCCTCTCTGTGTTCATTCAAAGGGAGGACAGGTCACATGTACAGAACTACTAAGTCAGACACTGGCTTATCAATTTCTGCCTTGTCTACTCTGACTGGCAGCATCTCACCAGTGTCTCAGATGGAGGGCTGTCCCACCACCTCCTCCTGGCCCTTCTTAATATGCCTGGGATAGAACCTGCATGCAAAGCAGATGCTCTGCCACCGACCCACTTTGAACCAAGTGCTGAGGCAGAGGGGCTACCAGAGAAGTCCTTTTAGGGCTGGTGAAAGATGTTCATGGCAATAAGCACCTACCAGAAGTTATGCTGCTGCGTTCTGTACCAATTTCCATTCCCAAAGGCATGCCCACGTGCAGCACATTGCAGTAGGGCCATTGGTCCACCTAGCTCAATATTGTGTCTTCTGCTGATTATGGCTGCCAGGAAGGAGAAGGCCTTTCCAAACACCTGCTCCCTCCCTGTAATGTCAAATACTGAGCCTGAGACCTTCCATATGCACTTGAGCACAGAACTCCCCCCACCCCCGCCCCAGGCAGTGTGGAAGCCAACGCAGGAAAAGCTGTTGAAAAGCAAGGAACATGACAGGTAGAGAAAGATCTCTGCGGGGCAGGGGGCAAGTATTAGGCTTGCCACCCTCCAGGTTGTAGCTGGAAATCTTCCACTACTATTACCACTGATCTCCAAGCCACAAAGATCAGTTCCCCTAGAGAAAATGGCTGCTGTGAAAGGTGGACTCTATGGCATTACACCCCACTGAAGTCCCTCCCCAAACCCCACCCTCCTCAGTCTCCATCTCCAAAATCTTTGGGTATTTCTCAACCTGTAGCCAGCAACCCTAGTAAGTGGTGTGATTATTCAAGAATTAGAAATACACGTGCTGTTATTTCTGTTTAGGAAACATTGAAAGGGTGTGATTCTCTAGCCAAGAGAGTACCTACCGGGTCCGGAGACACCATGCACAAACCCCAGCAAACTCTCATTCTCTGCATCCCCAATCTTGGGAAGTTTGGTGAAGTCCATAGCTTCAGGAGGTCAATTGGGGTTATTAGCGCAATCACAATGCATACAATGTCTACATCAAAAGAAAATATAAAACAAACAAACAAAAAAAGAATGGAGAAAACATGAGTGGGGAACTGTTATGTGGTGTAGTGATTAAAGCATTGGAGGAGGATCTGGGAGTCCCAGGTTCGAATCCCCACTCTTACAAAGAAGCTTGGAGGATGACCTTGAGCCTGTCACGCACTCTCAGCCCAACCTACTTTGCAGGATTATTGCGAAGATAAAATGGAGGAGAGGAGAATGATGGAAGCTGCTTTGAGGAGAAGTTGTTTTTTACACACTGCTTTTCTCTGCCTTAGGGAACCTCAAAGCGGCTTACAATCGCCTTTCCCTTCCTCTACCCACAAAAGGCACCGTGTGAGGTAGGTGGGGCTGAGAGAGTTGTGACAGAATGAGAGAATGGTGACTGTCCCAAGGTCACCCAGCAGGCTTCACATGGAGGAGGAGTGGGGAACCAAACCCAGTTTTCTAGATCAGAATCTGCTGCTCTTAACCACTACACCATACTGGCTCTCACTATGGAGGGAAGCGGGCTATAAACAAAGTAAACAAACAAACAAAAAACATGCTGCCCTGAGTTCCTTGGAGGAAGAGTGGGATTAAAATTTATAGGTAGATAGATTCCCACAGAGGCAGCTGGTCACACACCTTCCCATCAGTTTGCAGAATTCAGCTGGTGGGCCACCATAGATGGCTGGGCCAGGGCCTTTTTCAATCATATTTTTTCAATCATATTTTTATCCCTCCATGTAGCTCAAAGCAATATACACTGTTTTCTGTTAGTTCAGTTTATCCTCACAACTGTCCTATGAAATAGGTTAGAGCAGGGATCAGCAAACTTTTATAATTAAAGAGCTACTACATCAACATTTAGAACAAGCGATTAAGAGAGAACCAGCAGAAGAAAGCCCATTTGTATAACTTAAAAATTGATAACTTTATATTAAACTCGATAACTTTACATTATTGATTTCTGCATCCCAAACACTAGTTGTTGTAAGTCTTTTATTAGGAGGCACCATGCATGAGATCTCACACTAAGTCCTCAATGTACACAGGAACTGTGCAGTTGTCCGTGCATGGTTCTCACTGGGATGACTGGTACCTGTTCACCTCTTTCATAGCATTTGCTGTTAAGCATCTCTAAAAAAAACCCTTCAGTCCCTTGCCTGCCATTCCCACCACACACTGGTTATTCTGGGATGCCACCTACCCCTCCAACTTATCTTGATTTAAAGATTTCATTTTCCCCTTTAAAGAGCCATCGTTGACTCTGAACTGAGCTACGTTTGGCTCAAGAGCCATAGGTGGCAGAAACCTGGGTTCGACTGAGAGGGAGTAACTGGCCCAAGGTCAGCCAGCAGGCTTCGTGGCTAAATGGGGATATGAACCTAGAAAAGTCAGATGCTCTAATCGCGGTAGCAATGATGGCTTTCAAAGTGGACCAGACTCGTCAGATTCATCCACCTCTTACAGATCCGGATTCTAGAGACTCTGGGGACTTTGCTTCCATTGAAGAAGCCCAGCCAAGCCCAGATCTCATCAGAGCATGGAAACTAAGCAGGGTCAGCCTGGGTTAGTACTTGGAAGCAGTGTTCCCTCTAAGTTGAGTTAGTGTGATCTAGAGCTCACAGTTTTTAGCCTCCAGCTCTTAGCCTTCGTCTTAGCTCAGGAAGGAGGGATCCAGAGCAAACTAATTTATGCAGTAGCCAAATCGCTCGCTCACAACTTTAATGCCAGTAGCTCACAAAGTAGAATTCTTGCTCACAAGAGTCCACGGCTTAGAGGGAGCATTGCTCGGAAGGTGCTGCCATGCAGGGGAAGGTGATGGGAAACCACCTCTTGCTCATCTCTTGCCTTGGAAACCCCGTGTTCCTGGGGTCATCATGAGTCAATTGCTACTCGATAGCACACAATTACTGTTATTAAGGTGAACCAGACCTTAGGCTTGCCAACTTGATTTTTGATAAACTTTAGAACTGCCTGGAAAGCTGTTCTTGGCAAGGCATCAAGCAGAGGGCAAGCTTTACGGGCTGAATTTCTGCAGCTATTAAAGGCAGAGGAGCCAAGCCAGGGGGGAAAAAAATATTAGCAATCCTGTTCAAAATGTGTTCTTATAGACTCTCCCTCCCCTCATTTCTGCATGCCAAGCCCGTGTCCTTACCCTCTGGAAGCGTGATGCCCGAGAGTAATAGAAAGCCCTCCTTGTGTGTGAATCCTCCACCTGTCCCTCTCCTTCTGCCCTGGAGAGTTCGGCAGGCAGGCTTGTTGGGGTGGTGGCTCAGCCTTTGAGGAGGGGGAGGAGGTTATTATACAGTCAAAGTGGCAGAGAAAACAGGTACGGCATGGCTACCTTCTGCCCTGGAACTAGCTTCAACCTGATGGTGCCACAGGGAGCTCAGTAGGAGCTGGAGGTCATTGGAAGAGCAAAGCCCTCAGAAGGAACAGCAAACAGCCATTCTGTTTACTGTCAACCGTTTGGCCTCCTCCTTCCTTGTGCTCGGGACAGGATCCTGGTACCATAAACAGTTTGCTCAGAAGGCAGAAATTCCACTTGCACGGCTATTGGGGGACAATTTCTATTTTATATGTTTATGTCCTTCAACAGGCCAATGTCCCTGTTTTGTCCCAATTTTTGCCTTTTGAAGATGCCTTGGTAAAATGTTTTGAGTGTGAATGCTGAGCATGACTTGTTAGTGCTGACATCAGTTGACATCAACACTAAGTGCCCCACACTGCCATGAAGCTTGCTGGGTAACCTTGGACCAGTCGATGTTTCTCAGCCTGACTTACCTCATCACAGGGTTGTTGTTGTGAGGATAAAATGGAGGAGGAGGAGAAACAGATATATGCTGTCCTTAGAGGAAGGGTGAGATGAAAAGGTACTAAATAAATAACTAAAGGGGAGCCTGTACATCCCTGAGGCATGGGTCTGTGATTTTAATTTTAGATTGTGATCTTGCCTGGTCTATTTGAGACCTATTTACAGCTGGCAAGAATTTTATTCTCTAGGCCAACCAGCAGAAGAAGAAAGACTGGAAAATCTACAAAGGAGATGTGTATGTGGCCACATTTGCTGTTTTAGAAGTTCCTTAGTTGTTAGAATGCCTCCTGAGGGGAACACTTCTTGCCCTAACATCATTTTAAAAAAATTCTTCCTTATCAGAGGCAAAAGGAACTCTGCACAAGCTCAGGGACATGATTTGTGGTGCAAGATTTTTAGAGCCAACCCTCCCCCCTGCTTGCTATTATATATTCCATCTGCCTCCCTGCCACCCCTCTTCAACCTCTGCTGTTGCCACTTATTATTCCTCTGCCTGCTTCAAATACTTTCTGGATTCCTCATGATGCTGCTATGCTGGCCATAACCCAACCCTCCACCCCTGCGTTATTTATGCTCCTGCAAACTTTACCACACTGAGCAAATGCTTTCTGGCAGGGCTTGCGTTTCTCTGTAGCAGCAAGAACCCGTCATCAAGACACACCAGTGTGGTTGCTATGGGCTCCCGGTTGCCAAGTAACCAGGTTCTGCAGTGGTTTCCTCGCTTAAGGTAGGCCTGATTTACTGTTTTTAATCTTTAGAACACAAAAAAAGCCACACACCATTCTGGTTTGGGGCAACATTTCCACAACATGACTAGAAACAAAAATATGACAGGACAGGCTCAGCGCAAGTTTGTAGATAACGCAATCAGTGCTGGCAAGCTGGCTGGATGTGGGCCCAGCCTAGAATACACAGCTCTTGCAGGGGGAAAAAACCTTTAAAAAACCAGAAATAGATATATGAAACTCTAAGGTTTGGTAGCAGTGTAGTTCCAAATGCAAGATGGGGGACGTAGCGATGCCAGCCTCCAGATGGGACCTGGGGATCCCCCCAAAATCACAGCTCATTTCCAGACTACAGAGATCAGTTCCCCCCAAGAAAATGGATGCTTTGGAGGCTGCACTCTATGGTATTGTACCTTGCTGAGGTCCCTGTCCTTCCCAGGCACCATGCCAAATATCCAGAAGTTTCCCAACCTGGATATGGCCACCCTACGCCCCCATCCCCTACTGGTGGCCAGGGGGGACCTGGCAGCCCAGGGTGGGGGTAAACAACAAAGGAAGATCTTGCTTGTGGGACTCCCAGAGGATGAAGCCTTGGCAGACTGAGCTACTGCTACCAATCTTTGTCCTCCACTGCAGCTTGATAGGGTGGCAGGGGTAAAATGGGAGGGATGTAGTGGCATTCCACAGTGCGACAATGTTCAGGCTGAATAACTGAAAGTGGTATCACCGTGTAATGGGACACTCTAGTGTTGTAATGAACTCTATAGTTTTAAGTGAATCCTAGAATGTCCCATGGCATGCTGATGTCACTTCCTTTTACACAGCCAGAAGTGATATTGCCACGCCGTTTGGGTAACGCTCACCTCCTCCCTCCAGTCTCCAGAGGGAGTGACCACTCTTGAGAGCAGATATTCTGATTGTGGTAGACATACTTAGATCCACTATGTAGGAATTTCTGAATGGCAATTAATACTGACTGATCTGACTGATAACTTAATGAAATATGCAACTGGTTTAATACTGAGTCAGACCCTTGGCCCATCAAGGTCAGTGTTATCTACTCTGACTGGCAGCTGCTTTCCAGGGTGGCAGGATGGTGGAGGTCCTTCACATCACCTCTTATCTGATCTTTTTAACGGAGATGCCACAGATTGAACCTGGCATCTTCTGCAGATGCTCTGTCACGGTGGTGTTTGACTGAACAGATGACAAAGAGGGGAACTTGTCTTCTGTTCATTTAAAAACTGTATAAGGGTTTTTGAAAGATGCAGACTGTCATGCCCAGTTGCAGAAAATAGGGAGCGATGATGATACCAAAATTTGCTCTTCTATGCAGTTATGAAGAGAGGAGCTTTGCCTTCTGTTTCATTAGCTACTGTATCCCCCCTTACCGTTTGGGGATGGAAGAGGAGAGCAGGGATGGAGGCTGTTTAGGGTTGCCAACTCTGGTTTGGAAAATTCCTGGACGCTTGGGCAGGGTTTGGGGAGGGAAGGGAAGGGACATCAACAGGACATAATACCCTACAGCTCAACCTCCAACACAGCCATTTTCTCCAAGAGAACTGGAGAACTCTGTAGTCTGGAGGTCAGATGTAATTCCGGGAACTTATGGTTAGTAACTTATGGCTGTTGTAGAAGAGGAACATTTTGGGGACCTTAAATTCTCAGTTTGTGCCCACATAGAATAATGCAGAGTTAAAAACTTTTATTAGGACCAATCCAAAAACTATAGAAGTGAGTAGACTTTCGTTGGAACTTAAGCAAAACTACAAACGGGGTGAGGAGTTTTTTTCTCTCAGTATGATTAAATGGATTTGCAACATTCTCATTTGCTATTAGGGCTGCATGGGAGATTGCAGTCTGCAAAGCCTCCCAGCATTTCCTTGATGAAAGCAGGAGACACATTTGCAACTCCCCTGATTTTCATACCATGGCTCACTTTCCAAACCTTCCCCACCCTGTTCCCCAGCTGTTACGCTTTAATGAATGCACTAGAAGAGGATGGGGAAGGCAAATGCAGGCCAGGCCAAGCTCTGCCCAGTTCACATCCATCTTAATCTCCCCCTCCCCCACATTCTGAGATCTGGAGTTCCCAGAACATCTGGCATGAATGACAAAGCCCCTGTCCCAGATCACAAAGTCCTGAACATAAAATTACCTAACTGTACCACTGCCTGAAAAGGATAAGCTGGAAACAGTATTTTATTTATTTGCTATACTTTGTCCTGACTTTTCCAGACATTTATTTACCAAAAGAACAAAGCGAACAAAAACACGACTCCAAACCTCCCTAACTCCTAGTTGAGCACAGAAGTGTCTGCTTGTGCTGTTCTCAGAACACAAGCCCCATTCTGTGTCCTCCAACTGGCCATAGTTACCATGGATGCACCTAATGATTTTGTCAGTGACCCTGGAAGGTCAGGGCCCCATTTGTACTTTTAATAATAAATTTTAATTGTAAATAAAAGGTATTGTATGGATTGTGTTCTCCCTTTTTTTGCAATTGTTAAAAAGGGGGCAGGGCTGTGTTATTACACAGTTGTGTGGAAGGCACATATGTTTTCCAACAGGGATTGCGCTGTTTCCAAACCTATCCTTACTTAAATGTTCTTACAATCCCTAGATTCAGGTGTCTGAAACAACAGAACAAAGTTTGAGTCCAGTGGCACCTTTAAGACCGACAAACGTTTAATTCTGGGTATTATACCCAGAAAACTTATACCCAGAATTAAACTTTGTTGGTCTTAAAGGTGCCACTGGACTCAGACTGACAAGTCCCTAGTCACAGGCATGCTTTCATGTTCTGCCGGCACATCGTCTCAGTTACAGAATTCAGGAGGTGCTTTTCTAAAAGCCCGTTCTTGGGTCTTTTTTGCTGTTGTGTAACAGAGACTAAAGATTACATTATTTTGCAATCAGTGAACTGTCCTTAGAGATCTTCAGATCATGCCTAGGCTGACCGAATATCAGCTTGCCACTGCACCTCACATCTATTCTCTATTGGCAAATACTGAATCTGTAACAATTCGATCCATTGCCAATTTTTTGACAACAATGATTTCTTCAAGGGTTTCATTTTGTTAATGCTTCCTGAGGAAACTGTATATCAGTATTGAAATATTTTATTGTTACATACTTTATTCTGTTGTATTGATTTTATATGCTTAAGATATCTGGTTGAAAGAGCTTATTAATGAAAGGAAAGGACCAAAATGGGGGAGGAAAAGCACTTGTTGGTTTTGAAAATGGCAGACAAGGATATTACAGAATAAATGAAAACAATTTGTAAAGAGGAGGGCATTCTGGCAGTGGTTTTTTGAGATGAGAACGGAAGTGTTACTTACAAGCATGTCCCTGCTTTGTGAAAGAAGCAAAAAAGGCTCAACATTTAACATCCAGGCTGATGAAGCTTTCTGGTGAATTTGAAAGCTTGCTCATTCCTTTGTGAATTTCCAGATTGCCGTAAGAAAAGTATTTCTGCGACTGTACATTCTCATGGACTCACAATGCCCCCACAGTTCTTTGTGGTTGATTCCAATCCAGAGCTTGCAGTCTACCTTTGTACCTCTGCCTCCTGCAGGTCAGATCTGGTATGACGGCCGCCGGCAGCAACTGGAAGTGGAATCCCGTTGTGCGCAGTGACCTCGTGGCACGTGGTTTCCATTCCTGCAATGTGCTGCAAGGGAAGCTCCTCATCTTTGGAGGCCTGAAGTCACCAGACACCACCCAGGAGCCACCCCTGGGGGATGTGGTGGCTTTTGACCCAACTCTCCAGACCGTTCAAACGATCGCTCCTGAATGTGGCTACCGGCGCAGCCACCACGAGGCTGTGGTCCTGGCTGATCGTTGGCTGTGCGTGGTGGGAGGCTGGGATGGCTCCCGAAGGGTCTCGGATGTGTGTGGCTTTGACTCCGAGCAGGCACAGTGGGAACGCTGGACTGAGGGATCCTCCAATGAGCCTCCCGTGGGGCTGAGCAGCCATACCTGTACCAAGTTATCGGACCACGAGGTACGGGTGGTGGGCCGTGAAGGTGGGTTGCGTACACAGAGGCGCTATGCCAGCATCTACACATTGCATATCAACCCTGCAACCAAGACTTACTGGTATGTCATGTATTTATTTATAAGCCATGTATCCTGCTTCTCTATCAAACATACCCAAGGCTGCTTATGAGATGAATGATAATAGGGTAGCCTGGATGAATGAAATCAGTCTCCAGTTATAAACCTGCAGCTGCCTGGGTGTGTATGTGTGGGGGTGATGGTAGTTAAGCTGGTTTACACATCTTTGTAACATCACTCTACTTGGCTAGGTATAGAGAAGAAGAATCTCGCGCAGCCTCACGAGCTGGCCACTCCGCAATGCTGCTGCGCGAGACCAGCTCCAGTGGAAAGAGCAGTGGCTACAAGCTTGTGGTGTTTGGTGGACGTGACTCTGCTGACTTTGATGTGGCTGGACACTGGGGAAAAGGGAAGATCCACGTGAGTATATGCGTATGGAGGTGGGGTCCTGGATTGAGCAGGTTAAGAAAGAAGTACTTTTCTCCCTTTCTCACAATACAAGAACTCGTGGACACTCAATGAAATTGCTGAGCAGTCGGGTTAGAACGGATAAAAGGAAATACTTCTTCACCCAAAGAGTGATTAACATATGGAATTCACTGCCACAGGAGGTGGTGGCAGTTGCAAGCATGGACAGTTTCAAGAGGGAATTAGATAAACATATGGAGCAGAAGTCCCTCAGTGGCTACTAGCCACAGGGTATAGATGGGAACTCTCAGTCTGGGGCAGGTGATGCACTCTATTCTTGGTGCTGGGGGGGCAGCAGTGGGAGGGCTTCTAGTGTCCTGGCCCCACTGCTGGACCTCCTGATGGCACCTGGTATATTTTGGCCGCTGTGTGATAGAGTGTTGGACTAGATGGGCCGTTGGCCTGATTCAACATTGGCTTCTCTTATGTTCTTATGTTCTTATACGGCCAGTGCAAAGATTTGGCTCGAGTAGACAAATTTGGGTGCAAGAAGGTAATTCAGATGGGAAAACTGAGGTGGCTCCCCATATAAACTCTCACTTTCCACCCCCAACAAGTCTTCCCAGCTGGCTGTCGCCTGCAGCACTCTGGGAAGAGCTATGAGGTGGCAGCTACAACCCCCACGGGCCTGGCTAAAGGTAGGGACAGAAGTTGTAAAAGGAAATGCTTCTTTACACAGAAAGTGATGAAAGTTTACTGGAATTCGCTGCCAGAGGATGTCGTGATGGGCACAGGCATAGGACAGCTTTAAAAGGCGGTTAGATAGATGAATGGAGGATAGGTCTGTCAGTGGCTTCTGGTCATGGTGACTAAAGAGAACCTCCATGTTCGGAGGCACTAAAACCTCTGAATCTCAAAGCCAGGAGGTAACACCAGGGGAAGGCCTCGGCCTCTACTCCCTGTTGTTGGCTTTCCAGGAGAACTGGTTGGCCACTGTGAGAATCAGGATGCTGGATTATATGGACCACTGGTCTGATCCAGCAGGACTCTTCTGATGTCTTGGTGATAACACAAATCAACTTGTTGAGCTGGAGGCCTTGAAATGAGAAAGCTGAAGCCACATTTCTGGCTGGTGGTGTGCCCATGAACATTTCTTAGGAATAAGCTTGTTGGTAAGACCCGTTTTCATGCCGGCAATCACTGCCTCTGCTTTGTCTTCTATGCATCATATTCATTTAATGTTAATGTCTTCCACTGACTTAAGAGCCTGGAGGATTTGTCTAAAGAAATAGACATCATTGCTTTATAATATATAATTTCAAAACAGACCTGAGCAGTTGTGGAGTATGAATCATCTCAAGTAATTTATATATATATATTCATTTTTATAATTTTTTAATTTTTCTATACTTCTTATAAATTATTCACCATTATATTAATTATCACATAAACATTAACACATAGAAAGAAACATATATCCAAACATCTAAGTACCGTCCTTTCATATAACAAAAGATATTGCATTATTCATACCAGTCCTCCTTAATTGTACAAAAGTTTTAAGGAGGAGGACTCCTTTAAGTCTATTTTGAATTAGTGCTCATTCTTCCTCCAGCAGAGGTCCAGATATCCTCCTGTTTCAGGGTCTTCCTCAGGGAGTTCAACAGATATTTCCAAGCACAAGGTTGCCAAATACCAAAATATTTATCCAAATTTCACCAATGAACGCTGCAAAAAGTCTTAGTGAGCTCAAGGCTTCCTCAAAAGTGAAAATATATATAAAATTACTTGAGATACTTTGTAATCGTCTGTAGCATGGGATTTGCAGATTTTTGGTATTTCCTACTTACCGTGGGTCCTATTTTGGTTTTGTGGAGTATGAATTGGCAGGTGATGCACTGCCGGACACTTCTGTGTCCATGCGTATTCCTTGAAGTCAGAGGTGATGAATCCATTCCATACTCTCACGATTCAGAGAACTACTGAGGGAACTGACCCCTGGAAAATGATCATGCCAGCAACACATGCTGACAAGAAGACAACAACAAGGACAAAAGAGATAATCCCATATCAAGGGCAAATACTAGAAAACAGGGACCATCCCTGATGGATGAGGAACAGATGGAACATATGTAGCAGTTCAAATGTGTATGTGTGGGTCTTTCTTCCTTTTAAAGATAATTTAAAAAGTATGGTTGCTACTCTTTGGTCTCAGGCCTCCCTAGCTCCCTGAGGACCTCCTCTAGCGATTCCCTCATCCTGTTTCTTTCAACCCACTTGCCTTCTGTTTCAGCTGGTAGCCCCCTGCCTTTAGGGCTATGAAACCCTATAACCCTAAGGAGTCCCTCCAGTTCTGTAGCTGCCTCCTCCTAAGTTTCCCACCCTATTTTCCTCCCCAGGTTGATTCTGTCCATGCTCCTGAGCTGACAGAGCAGATTGGTCGTTTGGTCAGTGCCGAAAAGGGATCCCGGCAGGCACCCAAAGGTTTGCGGCACCAGTCCTGCACCATGGTAGGGCCTTTTGCCGTCATCTTTGGAGGGGAGACGTTATCCAGAGGCAGGGATGCCGTTTGCAACGACCTCTACGTCCATGATACACGTAAGGGAGGGTTTCTTCTTTAAAGGTGACTTATACCGAAACAAACTGTAGGTCCATCAGCATCAGTAGCATCTACTCAGACTCACAGCAGCTCTCCAGGGTCTCATGTAGAGTTCTTTTCCATCTCTTACTACCTAATTCCTTTTTAACTGGAGATTAAACCAGGGATCTTCTGCAACAGAGGAGGGACATTCAGGGCATTCAGCCACAGGGTGTCCATGTGATTCTCACAATTTCCCCAAAAGGTGATTGCCCAATACATGACAAGCAATAAATGCTGCTATTTTTTTTTCCAGTGGGTAGTTTCTCATGATTTCTGTCTATCGCCACAGCTTCTGTAGAAATACTGCAGATCTCATAGCAGGCAGGCTTAGAAAACCATAGTCCAGTGGGACTTTAGACCTCCCCCCTCCCAACGTCTACTTGGTTCCATACTGCAAACTGCTTCTCAAACTCCAGTTTCAAAAGTGACTCTTTATGCATTCCTAACTTAGCATAGTTTAGAACATCCCTCTAGTGTCTTCACCTATGAGCTTCTTTTACACCAAGCTAGGCAGGGCAATAGAGTAGAAAAGGTGATGCTTTTCCATGAGTCTCAAAGATGCCTACTTTCTGCATATTCAGGGTCTTCACCAGGAACCTGGTACCATTTCCCTGGTTCTGATCGAGCCCAGAAGAGAGTTGGTCATCGCACCTGCCTTTGGAATGACAAGCTCTACCTCGTCGGGGGATTTGGGGCTGATGGCAGGACACCCTACCCAGAGATCTGTGCTTTAGAGATCTCTGTGTGAAGACAAGGAGCCCATTCTGTTCAGGTGAGCCTCTGATCTCAAGTCTGCCAAACAGCTCCCCTACCTCAGTGGGGGAAGGTTGCCCTTTGTTTACATGAAATAAAAGCACCCCCCACCCCCAGCTTGTCAAACAAGCTTCTCTGGTCTTTCCACAGGGAAATGGGGAGCAGGGCTGATCGAAATGGTTGACACTACAAAGAAAATGTCTTGATTTAAGAGGAAAAACCATTTCAAATTTAGGAATAAAGTTTTATCAAGTTGAAGGCTTGCTCTCTGCAGCTTTGTAAAATCTAAAACTGATCCACATGGGAAAGACATATGTGAACAGCCTCAATGCCGTGGGTGTGGAGATCACAGAAAATTGTGTGCCAGCTAATACAAACTGCACATGAAAAAAAGCTGAATTCTTCAATCTACATTATGTACACATGTGTGAGTTCACTTGCTTTTAGGGCTATCGCCCACTTAAAAGAACTCTTAGCCACGTGAATGGGTTTTCATCAATTAACCGTATATGAACGATCTGAAGAAAAAATAACAGTTCCTAGGTAAGACATTACCTTACAGGAAGATGGACAGCCGTGTTAGTCTGCCCGTAGCAGTAGAAAAGAGCAAGAGTCCATTAGCACTTTAAAGACTAACAAAATTTCTGACAGGATATGAGCTTTCATGAGTTATCTGAATAGTTATAAGGCATCTGAAGAAATGAGCACGGACTCACAAAAGCTCCTACCCTGCCACAAATTTTGTTAGTCTTTAAGGTGCTACTGGACTCTTCCTCTTTTCTACTATCTTAAGAGCAAACATCACCGAAGAGGCATTCCCTCCTGTGAGAGAAAAGGGAGACTGCCTCTAAGAGACTTCATTTGTAAAGAACATGTATTTTTTTAAAAAAAATGTACACTCAATGTGCTGTCTGATTAATTGGGCATACTTTTTTTTTTAGTCTATCAAAATTTGCTCAATAGGTTACTGCAGCCATTGACCAATCATCAAGGCCTTCGTTTTGCTCAATTTCATGGAATGATTTTTTAAAAGCTATGCAAGTGTCTTGGCAAGTGACAGAAGTAAGAGGCACACAAAAACCCTGCCATTCATATGCAGTAACTATCTTTGCCATTATAAGGACTAGAAGCCTTTTTTTTGTAATGAAGCGGAGAGTGAGAAAATGGAAACCCAACTATCAAGTTACTCTAATTCTGTGCTCATGAAAAACTGCAACATATGCACAGCTTTATTTACACGGAATGAGCCCACAGTTCCACCAGCCTGGTATTCCCACAGTTTTCTGCCAGTGAGAGAAGTTTCCCAGACCAGCTAGCAGAGATCCTTTTAAACCACAGTTACCATAGGTTCAACTTGGGACTTTGGGAATACAGACCTCCTGCTCTACCACTGAACAACAGGAAAGAAGGCGATCCAGTACCACTGCCCACCGTCACACCAAAGCAAGTGACGCACAAAAACTGTTTATTTTAACAAAAATACTGTAAAGAGAGGACACCAAAATAATAATAATAATATTAAAGTGAAGCCTTTGAGATCAGGAACTGCAACTATGGAGCGAGAGGTGGAAAGTCCTTAGAGAGCAAGCCCCTCTTCTCCCTAGGAGACCAAGACCCCTGCAGAGCTGGCTTTGGCGCCTGCCCCCTCGGGACTTTCCTTGGAAGGAGCTTTCTGGTCATCCTCGCCCATCAGACGGATGTTGTGTTTTTCCCGGAATTCATTCAGCTCCCGGCCTTTTGTTTGCAGCTGCTGGCTCAGTGTCTCTATGATCTTGCTGATCTGTGGGGCCGAAGCAGAGCAGGGAAAATGTGTCAGAATGAGCAGCTGGACAGGTGAAGTGCTCTCTGCAGGAATGGCAGAGGGGAGACTCCCCACTTCCTGTACCCTCCACTGAGGAAGAACACCAGGGGCATTTTTGCACATTTCACTGACAGGTGGCGTGGCAAGCCTTCAATTTTGCTGGATGCAAGCACTTAGCCTTGTGTGACTATTTATGATCCCAGATAGGGGTGGGGCTCATGGGGATATCATTCATCAAGGAGACAGAAGGAATCACATGTCGGTTGAAATTGACACGACCCTTCATTTGCGCTTCTGTGCTGCCACAAAAGGGCCTCCTGTTTTACATGTGTCTGCTAGGCACTGTGTGAGTGGGGATCACAAAAACACCCATTCACATGTTAAGCCTTAAAAATGTGCACTGGGAGTATTACGGAACATATTTGTGTTACAGAAATAAGTGATGGCAAGGAAAGAAGGGTAGGTAAGTTACAAGTGAGAAGACATGAGTCACTGGAAAAGACGATAATGCTAGTAAGAAAAGAAGAAGACCCAACATGAGATGGATTTGGCTCTATAAGGGAAGCCACGGCCACCAATTTACAAGACCCGAACAAGGCTGTCAATGATAGGATGTTTTGGAGGTCATTAATTCATTGGGTTACAAAAGTCAGAAGAGACTTGATGGCACTTCACACACACACACGTTACAAGTGTGTCATTCTTTATGGTCAGTTTGAAAATGGGCCCTCATTCTGTTGCCCATGGCAACTACCAATCACCAGTAGGGGACCAGGTAGAAAGTTTTCGTATGCTAGAAGAGGGAAGAGACTAAAAACTTCTTAGTCTAAGGGAGGTGCACGAAATCTGAAACCTTCCTACTCTGAACAAAGACGTTACCTGCTCTTTGTTGTTTTCTAAGGCGGGAAGAACTTCCTTGACAGTACGTTCCACTAATACTCCCCCCACCATCCGGTAACACTTCCTAGTAGGGTCCACCTCTCGGAGAGTTTCAATGACCAACCTGCGAGGGGAAAGAAATGTGGAAGATCAGTGCATCCTGCAACAGCCCACAATAAAGACGCCCCTCACTCTAGCAATCCACCCAGCTAAGAGCCACGCCTGTCAGGAGCCCTCCAGCCACAGAGGAAAGCATTTCTGCTTAATGCCCTACAGCCAAAAGAAGTCTGCATCACTCACTGCTTTTCTATCACACAGTAAAGGCTGCAAGGTGGCACCTGAGATCCATGCTGGGGTCACTGGGTATGTTTTGGGAAGTTAACTTATATATGGGGTTTACAGCCTGCATTTACAAAATAAAAATTCAAAGAAGATTTTAAGAAACAATAAAGGACATCAATATCCAGGGAATGGTGAATTTTTTTAAAAAATGCGAGAGACTGGCAAAAGTCTATCACCTCACCACCCCAACCTAGAGGCTAACTTCCAAAAGCTAACAGGAAGAGAAAAGCGTTCCTCTTCTACTGCAGAGAGAGACTTAAGCGCTCAGCCAGGCACGGCACTTGAAAGCAGCAACAGAGAAGGTCCTGTTTCTTGCAGAGAAGCTGGTACTTGAGGCAGGACCTTTCCTGCTGATCTCTGACCATGTGTGTATGTTAGTTTTGTACAAGAGCCAACATCCCCCGAGACATGCAGGGCCCAGGCTATGCATGCAGCACAATGAGATGGAGGCAAAGCCCAGAGGGGACAGAACACAGATACTGTTTTAGACTATGGGCATGGGATCATATTTCTGAAAATCTGCTGGTGTTAATAGAAAGTCTCCCTGCAAGCAGAAAACTATCAAAGCGGGAATCTGGCTGGGTGTCAATCTCTCTCCCAAATGTGCTGTTGGTGGGAACAGAGCATGCTTCCCCACTTCATCTCCCACTGAAGCATTACCACCCACCAGACCACCTCATTCTGGTACACAGCCAGACCAGTATTCAAAGGATAGCAACAACTCCATGAACAAACTGTGAAGAACACCTATACTTTTAAAATCCCTGCCCAATGCATACTTGTGTTCGTTCAGCTCCATCTCCAGCTCAGCTGCCTTGGAGGCCAGGCCACGCTGTTCCTGACGCAGGCGGTTAAATCCAGCCACCACCTGTAAGGAGAAAACAATCAGCTACAGGCTGCTGGATTAAAACACCCCTCCTCCACTCAAAGCAGGAACCCAGTTTAATCAAGCAAGAGCTGTTTTTCTTACATTGGTCCTTTCTATTCCCTCCTGCTGTTTCTTTCTACCATCAAACTTCATGATCCCCGTGAGCTAGCAAACCTGGCTTAATTGTACTGATACTGCTGATTAGCTTGCTTGACACTGGTGGGGGTCCTCCATGTCAGCCAAAGAGAAGGATTAGGTTTGTGGGTCCTTGGAACAACTGTCCACTGCCCTTCATAATCCACAAAGGGATGACACATTGGGCATTTGACTGTTTCAAACACTGACTGCATCCATACAGACCTTTTTCTCCACCTGTTTCTAAACTGCTGCACTTTTGGTTCCATTCACATAATGTCGTCCTATAAGTATCCTTTTTCCAGAATGAAGTTTGAGTCCAGTGGCACCTTTAAGACCAACAATGTTTTATTCAACAGGTATAAGCTTTTGTGTGCATGCACACTTCTTCAGATACAATAAAGTGGAAATTACCAGTGCATACATATAGGTAGAGGGTGAGCAGTAAATTAGCATACAGCATACTGAAGATGTCTAACACATTCAAGGACCAAACAGGAATAACAAGCTTAGTTTATATGGTTACCATTTGTTTGGATTTAATTCCGGGGTTGCAAACATAGTGAAGAAAATAAATATTTCAAAATTGGAGATTGATGAGCAGATGTATCCTTAATTGTGGAAGGCTGAGAGTAATTAACTGAGACGCTGTCATGCTCCATCCAACTCCTCTCAAGCATGGAGGCAGCCTTACAGCATCTTTTTTCTTTGAAGTGGGGCAACTGGCTGTGTAGAGTTATCTCCCCTGTCCCCAGACCAAAGAAATACATTCCAATCTACCATTCCAAATTGCATTACATTCTACTATTCATTATGTTACATTACAATCTAGTATTCTAATCTATTATTCCAAATAAGAAATAAAATACAATAAAGAGGCTGTATAGCCCCTCTAGGGGATCGGACAGAATACAGATGTAAGGGCTGTGGGGTTAGCATATGTAGTGAGATTTAAAAAAAGTATGGACTAGTAATTTCCATTTCATTATAACCGAAGAAGTGTGCATGCACACAAAAGCTTATACCTTGAATAAAGCTTTGTTGGTCTTAAAGGTGCCACTGGACTCAAACTTTGTTCTGCTGCTTCAGACCAACATGGCTACACAACCTGAATCTACCCTTTTCCCAGGCATTACGCTCTCTCTCAAACTTGATCAGCATGATCCGGAAAGAACACCAAGCACGCTAGCAAGCCATCTGAATGGGAAGGTGTGCATTTTCAAAGGTCTTGCCCACATCAGTGCCACTTTCCTTCCATCAGCCCCTAGTAACTTCCATTTTCCCTGCTGCAGTACCAAAGGGGTTTTTAAAAAAACAACCCAAACACAAGCAATTACTATTCCACTCCAGTGCAGTAACATTATGACAATCTAGTGTTATAGTCTACTAGTTCCTCCAAATTCCTTTAATCATTTTTAATGAAAACTGGGAATCCAGAGACCCTAGTTGCTCATGGCAACAGATAGTCATGAATTTTTAAAAGTCCTCCAGTACCATGGCAGGGCGAAAATCCAGGAAAAATTTCAGCTGACCAAGAAAAGTCTGCACAAAACTACTGTGTGGATGCTACAATGTCATTGTGCAGTCATCCATGATGAAAAACAGTATTCTTACAGGATAGATGCAGCTCTTGTCAACCATCCAGTTAACAGACCACCATGTGAGTAAAGCAAAATATTCCAAAAAGATGAGAAATGTGGAAAGTTTCCCTTATCGTTTCATTACGACCAAGCCTTTTTTCAACGGACCCAAAAGCCAACCCAATCCTTCCAGCTTCAAAGTGCTTTCTCTCTACCCCCATTCTCCTCACCTTCTTAAAGCCTTACATAGCTTCATATTTCAGGGTACAGAGTTAAAGCTAAGTTAGTTGGTACGAAGATGCTTGTAGTGTCCAGAGATGCTCACTATATCATAGTTTCAAAACAAATACCAGCCAGGACTGCTATTTTTCTAAGCTTTGCTCACACTCAGAGGACCTCTTTTATTCCTGCATTTAAACTTTCCCAGAAACAGGGGGGGGGGATAACTGGCTAAATGTGCTGGCTCAATGTTAACACGTATCCCTTCAACACAGCCTCATTCCTTCAAAAATAATTCAAAATAAATTGAGGCTTACATGATACCACACAGCCCCACTCCTTTTCTCAAAGACCTCACCTATCCCATGGCTATCCAAAACTGGTCTTTCCAATCCTGCAAACACTCTACTGCAATCCCTTCTCCCCGATT
Organism: Gekko gecko; assembly: GCA_029375565.1. Taxonomy (NCBI): domain Eukaryota; kingdom Metazoa; phylum Chordata; class Lepidosauria; order Squamata; family Gekkonidae; genus Gekko; species Gekko gecko. The sequence goes on along the minus strand of JAPDNY010000001.1, from coordinate 24,694,639 downwards.
TCAAAACCAGGCGCTGCAGAACGACCTTGATTACATCATACTCAACACTCTATACATGGCCAAAGGCACTCCCGTCTTTCCTCTGAAGTCATAGCTAAGCAACACTACCGAAGGGCTTGGCTCATATTAGATCCTGCGTACCACACGCAGGGAGCATGATTTATGCCACGCCCTGCACTCTGTCCATGCCCAGAGGCACTCCACCCCATCCCATGGCTTCCCCAAGCCCACCCCTCCCTTTGACTTTTCCCCCTGTTTCGCCTGCTCAGTTCAGTACCTGCTCTGCTGTCAGGGGCTTGGCAGCACCTCCAGCCGCGGCAGCACCTCCCCCACCGGAAGGAGCCGCCGGGCCGCTTTTACTCTTGCCGCTCTCCGCCATTTTCCCTCCCAGCCTAAGAGAAGAAGAAACACACAGAACGAATTTAACGGAACTCGAACTTCCGGGGATTGGAGACCACGAGAACCCTCGTGACCGGAAGTCTCATTTTCTGCGTCCCTCACGGATTCACTTCCGGGCTGCCATCTCCAGTCTCATGATTTCCTCCTTTTACATCCCTAGAAGGTTCCCGGCTATATTATTAATTAAAAATATGCCTGCGAAGTTCTGATTCCCCCAATAACCTTCCTGCTCTCAATGCTCCCCATCAATCCAGGCGCCATCTTTGTTAAGGTCGTTTAGTGAATAATTATACTCTCTAGATTACAAGAAGAGCGAAAATAAGTAAACAGAAATTGTCAGGAAGAAACAAACGAAGACGGTTGCACTGGCACCGACTATGGTAACCCTTTCCTCTCTCGTTAAGATCTATCGTCGCCATTTTTGTTGAGGGTATGGCCTCTTTCCCGTTTCTACTGCCATCTTTGTTCCGGACTATGGTGGCCTTGCCTCGCCATCTTAGCTCAGGGACCACATGTATTCTAGGGCATCGAGTGCTCTGTCGGCCATTGTTGTTACGGATGACTTTGACTAGGAAAAGCCATCTTTGTTACAGGCACTGATCGACTTCCTGCTTGGACTTTTGCTCCTGGTCTTGGGGGCGTTCTCAGCCGCTTCCGATTTTCTACTCATGTACGCTTGGAGGGTACTTCAGCAGACAGCGGAAGACAGGAGGGCCTGGCGTAAACTGGTCCATGGGGTCGCAAAGAGTCGGACTCGACTGTGCGACTGAACAACAACAACGCTTGGAGGGGGAGAGGGGAGAAGGGTCGATATGTGGGTGAAGGAAGAGCTTTGCTCAGTTTGAATAGGATAGAGGTTTGGGGTATGGGGACGGGGGGGCAGGTGTGAGATGTGATTGAAGACAAACTTCTGGTTGATATTAGCATGAAGGGACTCGACATGATGACGAAGGGAGAGAGCAAGCCGAAATCGGGGGCGGGACCAAGAAAACGCAGGGCTGAGAGAACTGGGTTGCTGTTCTGTGGAACTCCTTGCCACTGGATGCTGAATGAGCAGGTGCTTTAGGTGCTGCCTTTCAATTATTTATTTTCACCTTTGACAACAGCCCGATGCACAGAAACGCAGCTGGTAATGTTTCCTCCCACCCTGTATCCTATTTAGGTTAATCTTGCCTACATTTCCCTTTCCTGGAATGCTTAGAGGAATGGGTGGTTTAAATACAGCCCCAACTGCTTGTGCCACCTCATTGGCCGGGATACAATGCCTTTTTAAAAACTCTCTAACAAAATGTGAATCAGACCGTTTTCCATTGCCTGAAATCGAGGAAGTTCTGATTTAGCATATCAAATTTTGACTTTTAAGTTTTAAAAGTAACCCAGCTTAGCTTTATGTCCCCAAGCAAAATAATAATAATAATAATACTGAAATATTTGATCCAGGAGTTAAGGGATCAAGTGTGTTTTAAATGTTTGAACAAAATAAAAAAATTATTGGAACAATAGGTGCAAATATTTGAAAACAATATAGATCTCTTTACAATGGTTAAATGTAAAACCCACCTCCCATGGGCACCATAAACTATTGACACACTGATAGCACCATCTTACACAGAGCAACTGCAGTTTAAGCCCATTGATTTCAATAGGCTTAGTTTTCATAGGCTAGCCCAGGTTAGCTGGATCTTGTCAGATCTCAAAAGCTAAGCAGAGTCAGCCCTGGTTAGTACTTGGATGGGAGACCACCAAGAAAGTCCAGGGTTGATTGCAGAGGCAGACAATGGCAAACCACCTCTAATCATCCCTTGTCTTGAAAAACTCAATGGAGTCACCATAAGTCAACTGAGACTTAAGGGCAGTTTCCATCACTGTTCTTCATAGGGTTGACCTGTACTTCTGGCATGCCTAAAGACTGGTGCGTGCCATGCCATTACTGTGGTTGTCCACTCATCTGTTTCCAAAGGAACTCTTCCGTAGAGGCCACTGGGAGACACCAGGCTCACTGCCGCTCTCCATTCCATTACTTGGTTCCATATCCGTGCATATAAATACACATTTTAGCTTTGGAACAAAATTAGAGTCCAGTGACACCTTTAAGACCAACAAAACACCTGAATCCATTTTAGCTTTGGTTTTAACTTGTCCTGCACAGCCAATCAGTGGATTCATAACTGGGTTTTCTAAATTTGGATATGTATTTGTGGTGTGTGTCCCCCATCCCAGTTTACAAGTTAATAAAACACACATTTACCCTCCTACATCATTCCTAGGGATTATCACCTGAAAACATTAATTACAGCTTTGAAACGGCTCACTTGGTATTATCTCAGCAATGGCACCTGCTCATTGATGCTTGTTTTAGGAAGCAGTGGATCTTTAGAAATGGAAAGTGTTCCACAGAAACATAAGGTGCTGGAAGACTTTCCGTTTTGTAATGGTTTCCACCCCACAGCTCTTTGGATCCAGTCTTGACTGCAGCTCGTGCAGCTCTTTGGATCCAGTCTTGACTGCAGGCTGTTTGCCCTGAAGCCTTGAAAGACCACCAGATTTCTCATCTTGTCTGTTTTAGGCTGAGAAGAGTGGTCCAGAAACCTCTGCAAACCTATCTCAAGGGCTTCTTCCTTCCCAGGCCCTGGAAGCAATATTGGCAGATCAAAAGCCAGACACCTGGCCACAGGTAATTAGCCACATATATGCTTGGGGCCCAGATTCAGTAGCCGCAAAAACTGATCAGAAGCTCCATTTCCACCCCGTCTCTTTTCAAAATATTCTTGTGAGGCTGAAAGTGATTCATGAGTGTCAGACTAGGATCTGGGAGACTCCAGGTTCAATTCCTCACTCTGCCATGGAAGACTGCTGGGTGACCCTTGGCTAGTTACACACTCTCAGCCTAGCCTACCTCACAGGGTTGTTGTCAGGATAAAATGGAGGAAAGGTGAATGCTGTTAAGTGACTTTGGGTCCCCTTTGGGAAGAAAAAGGGTATAAATGAAGTAAATAAATAAAAATGTTTGAACTCAAATCACTCTGTATCCATACCACGTAACTAGATTGTATTTCAGTACAAAGTTGGGCAATATTTTCTGGAAAAGGAATTTTTTTAACAAAACCACAGCTAATAATACAAATAAATTTAATATTGCATTAACAGTTTCTATGTTCAAGATATAGCTATTTTGAGTTTACACAGGTCTTAGCCACCAATTGCGGGGGTGGGAGTCTTGGGCATGTATTTTCTTATACCAACTACACTGTAACTGGTAGGAGATTAATTTTATTAAAAAAATCTGATTTAATTTTGTTGTTCCAGAGCAACCACTTGAATCCTTTGATTTATTAATTAGAAAACCCTGTCTGCTTCCTGTTCACTTTCTCAGACTCTCTGCTGCCCCCTGTGGATTCAGACTCATGTCTGCAGGTGCTGGAACCCTGAAGCCTCTCATTGCTGTCTGCCAGGCTACCTCGACCCCCAACAAAGATCATAACCGGGAATGCTGCTCCTGCCTCATCCGGGAGGCAGCCCAGCGGGGCGCCTGCATGGTCTTCCTCCCCGAAGCCTTTGACTTCATTGGCAGCAACACGGAAGAGACCCTCAGCTTGGCTGAGCCCCTGGAAGGAGATCTCATCCGGCATTATGCTAGCCTAGCCAGGTAGGGTTCCTGGGATTTCCCAGCAAGGAAAGAACTCACAGGGGCTCATCTCTGTGCCATGTTCTGTGGGTGTAGTAACACTGGGAAGTAAAGAGAGTGGGGCAGGGTGGTGGGAGTGTGCAGCATGGTCCGTTTGGTTGCTCACCCAGTGTCCTGCTGCTGAGGGTGGAGGGGCAGCTGCCACATCTTCCAGCCACTGCACTTTCCAGAGTCATGCTTGTAAAATATGTCTAGTACGTTCTTTTCTTAGCCTCCTCTTCCTCCAAGGAGCTAAGGGTAGCATATGTGGTTTCCCCCTTCCTCCTTAACGAACAACCCTGCAAGGTAAACTAGGCGGAGGGAGCATGGGTGGCCCCAGGTTAGCTGCCAAGTTTCATGGCAGTCTGGAGATCTGGACCCAGGTCTCCCAGAGCAGAGTCCAGCATCCTAATGGCTACTGTGCACTGGGTCTGTGTATCAGAATGATTGGTCCTGAAGTCGGGGGAGGTTCCACTCCGCTCCAAATATAGGCAGGTTCTGTATTCTAAGGTCTTGGGTCCTGATGTGCATTTGTGCACACTGTCCTGAAGCTTCTGTAGGAACTTCTGTGACTTTAAGAGAAGCCCTGCTTGCAATGCAGAAGGTCCCAGGTTCAATCCCTGACAGCTTCCCAACTGTGCCCATATGAGAGCCTCGTAACAGGAAGTATGTGATTAGATCCGGACTAATTTTCCTCAGGCACAAGGCTCTGGAGTCATGTTCCTAGGGAAAGGGACCCCTAAGAAGATAATTTCAGGTGATATTTTGAAAGGGCAAGGTAGGGGGGGAATGGAAACAATTTTTTTTTAATTATCTTATGGCATTGTGTGTGGAATAGCCAGGAGATCCCGGGGGAGGGGGGGATTGTTTGGCTGCTGAAGTTATAGCTCTTTTTTGGCACCACAAGGTGGCGAGCTACGCTAATTTTTAGGCTGAGAGTGCTGTGACTTGCCTAAAGTCACCCAGCTAGCTTCAAGTGGGGAATCAAACCTGGTTCTCCAGATTAGAGTCCACCATTTTTAACCACTGCACCAAACATTTAGCTTGGATCCAAGTCATACCCTTTGATTCATCTAGCCTGGTATTTTTTACTCCTACTGCAGCACTCTGATCTCAAGAACTTTCATGCTAGGGGACTTGCCAGCCATTGAGTCTCTTTTATATTCTTAAGGCAGGAGTCCCCAACACGTTGCCCATGGGCTGCATGGCACGCCCCAAGTGTTTTTAGGAAATTTCATTGGCTGTGCAGATGTTTTAAAATGTTGCTTCGGCAGCAGCTGTCACCACAGCACAAGAATCTGCACTGTATGACTGAAGTTATGCTGCGGCAATCATTTTGTGGCTGGCTTTGCTTCCTGTGGCAGCCATTCTGTAGCTGTGCCCACCACACCGTGTCAGAATTCCAAAGGGGGCCACAGGCATTAAAATGTTGGGGATCCATGCCCTAAGGCCTGCTGTGCGAATAGCATATGCTCAGATCCTCTCCCCCTTCCATGGTGTCTTCTGTTTCCCATCTCCTCTGCCAGAGAATGTGGGGTCTGGTTGTCCCTTGGAGGCTTCCACGAGAAAGGCAGCGACTGGGAGAGCACGCACCGGATCTACAACTGCCACCTGCTCCTGGACCCCAAAGGTGAGAAGGCTTCCTTGGTACTGGATCCTTTTCCCCAAAGTTGGTCAAGTCTTCTTAAGCCCACGTTTCTGGAACATGGGGATCAGTGTTTCCTCTCTAAACTTCCTTTGTCTTCCTTGTCCTTCTCCAGAATCTTCTCCCACTGCTGCACACATGCACCACTTTGCTGTGAACCTAAGGAACTGGGTCTTGGGGCACTTATCCAGTACTGGCATTAGAGGGAAACCAGAGTGGGACATGAGATTTCCCTCCTCATAACCAGCCAGGCAAGGAGAAAACCACGGCAATGGACCGATATCCTCTCGTACCGAGGATACCCCTGGGGCTGTGGGGAGTTGGGCTTCTGGTAGTGGGTGATTTGATCATTAGGAATATAGAATGGGGTCTGTGACAGGTGTTTTGACTGCATGGTGGACTTGCCTGCCTGGTGCGAAGGTTGTGGACATCACACACTGTCTAAATTGATAGATAATGCTGGGGAAGAGTCAGCAGTCATGGTGCACATTACCATCAATGACATTGGGATGGGAAATGTAGTCATGTGGTCCTGGAGAAAAAAATTCAGGTTACTAGGCAGAAAGTTAAAGGCCAGGACCTCAAGGGTAGGAGTGCTGCCAGTTCCACGTACAGGGCCAGCTAGACAGAGATCAGGGGTCTCAATGCATGAATGAGAAAGTGGTGCAGGGAGGAAGGATTTATATTTGTTAGGCACTGGGGAGCTTTCAGGGACAAGCCAAACCTGTACAAAAGACAGGCTTCACTCGAACCAAACTGGAACCAGGCTGCTGCTCTTAGGGGGAGTCACCCTCCTTCTGGGCAAGGGGGAAACTGCTGTGAGTTAGCCGGGGGTGGGGGCTAGGCTCTTCTATTTTTGTTATATTTTTGTGACGTCAGAAGTGACATCATATCCCCCCAGTGCTCCCCCATTGAAAATTGTCTAGCTACTGGGTGTCCTTGAGCCAGTCATACTCTCTTAGCCTAAACTTTCTTTCCAAGGAGGACCCACCCCCCAAAGCTGCTTATGTTGCTCTCCTCCATTGCATCCTCACAACAATCCTGTGAGGTAGGTTAGGCTGAGAGCATGTGACCGGCCTCAGGTCCCCCAGCCAGCTTCCATGGCAGAGTGGGGATTCGGATCTGGTTCTCCCAGATCGTAATCCAGCACTCTAAGCCCAAAACCACCCTGGCTGACTGAAGCCTCTGCTGAAGGAAAGTGCTTCCGGTTGTACTTGGATCTTTTCCCTTCCCTCCTCCCATTTTCCCGAGAGGTTTTGCCACCATGAGCAGAGGGTTTTGGCTAGAAGTACAGTGGCCAGGGATGTTCCTTTCTCTCTCCACCTTTTCTGATGGCGCTATACTTTTTAGTGGGGCAATGCTGTTATTGGGGTCTTTGGTCGACATTAAAGAAGCATCTTTTACACCTCCAAAGCTTCCCCTCTGCCCACAAATTGACCCTTGACCCTTGCCACGGCTGGCTTTAGGAACCCTGGCGGCTGCCTACAGAAAGACTCACCTCTGCGACGTGGAGCTGGAGGGACGGGTGTCCATGAAGGAAAGCGCCTTTACCAATCCAGGTTTGGAGATTGTGTCGCCTGTCAGCACCCCGGCTGGAAAGGTATGTGCGAGATCCTCGAGGGCCATTAGCCAAAGTATTTCTTTTCCTTTGCTAAGTCATTGAGTTTGAGACTTAAGAAACCACCGCTGTGAGTCAAGAAACTTCAAAATGCATCCAGATTTTAAAAGATCACATTCTTTATCCCAGTAAAGAGCAAGAGTCCAGTAGCACCTTAAAGAGTAACAAAATATTGGCAGGGTACGAGCTTTCCTGAGTCACTGCTCACTTCTTCAGATGCTCCTAGAATGGGAGTCCACCCGTCCTCTATATTGGAAAATATAGATGACGGATAGACTTCCATTCTAGCTATATCCAAAGAAGTGAGCAGACTCACGAAAGCTCTGTTGCTACAGACAGACTAACACGGCTACCCGTCTTATTCTTTATCCCAGAAATCTGTCCAGAAACACTGTGAAGTAGACAAGGAGACCTTGGAAGCCCAAGCTTGTAGCCCTCCTGACCTTGGGCCCTTCCCTCGGGACAGGGGTCTTACTGACAGCATCACACTTAGATGTTCTGAGCACAGGTTGAGGAGGTCAGGGCAGATTGCCCACCCCACAGGGAGTGAGTGGGACATCATCCCTGTGAGCAGGTGCCTTCAGCTTGGGTCTGTCAAGATCAGTCTTGTCTACTCTGATTGGCTAGCGGCTCTCCCAAGTTCTCAGCAGCTTCCATATCACCTGCTACCTGAGATCCTTTTCAGCTGGGGATGCCAGAGACATGACTGGGGAGCTTCTGCCTGCCCAGCAGATGCTCTAACATTGAGCCGTGGCCTCTGCTCAGAGCCAGAATGCTAACCAGAATGAGGAATGACAGTCAGCATGGCAGGCAAATCTGTGGATCCTGCCCCTCTCCCAAAGGTATATGTATTATGTCCTCCTTCCTCAAGTGACAAAAAGGAGAGCTGAGAACGATGAGTGGCTTGGTATCAGATTTGACCAGTAATCAGTGTTCCCTTGAAGCTGAGTTAGTGTGAGCTAGCTCAGTTTTTTTAGCCTCCAGCTCACACATTTTTCTCTTAGCTCAGGAAGGATGGCTCCAGAGCAAACTAATTTATGCCATAGCCAAATCACTCGCTCACAACTTTAATGCCAGGAGCTCACAAAGTAGGATTTTTGCTCACAGGACTCCACAGCTTAGAGGGAGCACTGCCGGTAACTTGTCAGTTTGCAGCTTGGATGCGTGGCCATTTGCACTGTGCTGAAACTTCTCCCCCAGCATGACCCTACACTCACTCTGAAATGAAATCCATTCAGAAACCTGTCACTGACAGTGCCATCCTACGCAGACTTGCATCCTTAAGTCCCCTGAAGTCAACAGTCTTAGAAGGGTGTAACTCTGCTTAGGATGCCAGTGTTGGAGATGGAAAGTAGCTGCAGATTCTTCCCACCTCACCCCAGGAATGGCCCAAAATGGTTTTGCAAAAGTACATTGTTGGAGAAGATGTGGACTGTTGTCACAAGACGTGGCAATCTCTGGCTCTTGGTCCCAGCCTGCTTCCCCAGCTGCATTAAGTACAAGCACGCCCCTTCCCTCAGGGATCCCAGCCAGCCTCCCACTTGTTCCCGTTTCCCTTTAGGTTGGCCTGGCCATCTGTTATGACCTACGTTTCCCAGAGATGTCGCTTGCTCTGGCCCAGGAAGGGGCAGAGATCCTGACCTATCCATCTGCCTTCACGGTGACCACAGGTTCCGCTCACTGGGAGGTAAGAAGCTGTAATATTTTTGCGAAACCCTTCAATTTGTCGTGGGGGGTGTTTTCCCCAGGTCCTCACTGTTTGTCACCCCCCAGGTGCTCCTACGAGCTCGCGCCATTGAGACTCAATGCTACGTAGTCGCAGCCGCTCAGACAGGCAAGAACCATGAGCGCCGCACCTCCTACGGCCACACCATGATAGTGGACCCCTGGGGCAGTGTCATTGCCCAGTGCCAAGAGGGACCGGGCCTCTGCTATGCTGAAATTGACCTGGCTTACTTGCGCCGCATCCGGCAGGAGATACCCGTCTTCCAGCACCGCCGGCCTGACCTGTATGGCCGGGTGGCCCCCTTGTCATGAGCAGGCACCCCGCTTGCCACACCGAGGACTCTCAGCTGGCACTGGACTCATCTCCGGAATCAGGGGGTGCTACCCACGTGATTATGAGAGGAGAAGCCTCCATCCATCCTGGACCTAATTGATCAGCACTGTTGATTTGTGCTCCAGTAAAGAGCTGCGGTGCTTGCGGAAGTGGGTACAAAGTAGGACTGACGGGCAAACTGAGCACCATACAGGCCAGATTAAGAACACTTTACCCCATCCCCGCTAGAAGAGCAAGTGTCTACTCAATTCTGCCATTACTGGAAATGCCATCTTGGGCATAGATTTCCTTCTAGGCCTCTGGCACTCCAGCAGGTTCCAGTAGATCATTTTTTCACCCAAATAAAGCTTTATTGCCACTTTACACTCCTCCAGGACCATGATCCATCCCTTTGTCTCCATTTCTAATCCTTGATTATAACTGAGGTGGGGAGAGGCTATGGCTCTGTGGCAGAGCATCTGCTTGGCATGCGGAAGGTCCCCGGTTCGATTCCTGACATCTCCGGTTAAAAGGATCACGTAGTACAGGTGATAGGAAAGACCTCTGGCTTGAGATCTTGTCAAGCCACTGCCAGTCTGAGTAGACAAGCCTGACCTTGATGGGACCGACGATCTGATTTGGTAGAAGGCTTCTGCATACCAAGCAGATGCTCTGCCACTGAGCTTTGCATGTTCTTGTGTTTTCAACTCAAGCCAGGTTGAGGGAGTGGGGGGGGGGAGGAGGCTGGCAGAAATAACAATGTTTCTACTCCACAGGCATTGGGTGCTTGACACAAGACAGAATTACAGTTCTGCCTCCAGGTAGTCCAAATTCTGCAACTGACACAAACCCACATAACTTTCTTTCCATGATTACTTCTTTACTAGTTGTGGGAAAGTGGACAAGCAGCCTCTGGGACTTACTTTCAGCAACACATTCTGGCATCTTTAAGCACCTTGAGCTCTTGCAATGTTTGTGTGCAATCAAGACATATTATACACTACGATCAAAAGGAGATTAGAGAAACTGCTGAATTGCAACTGACAATGAAGTTCAAGATAATGCACCCACCTGGACCTAATCGAGAGCTAGGTTTCCTGTCTCATTACCGATGCTGTTTCTCCATGCCGACTAACTCTCTGCATATCACACCTAATCCAATCATGCCTACTATTCTCGTTTCTCATTAATGTCCATCTGAAATCTGTCCACTTTCTAATATATAGGACAGATGGACTCACATTCTAGCTGTATCTGAAGAAGTGAGCAGTGACTCACAAAAGCTCATCCCGCCATAAATATTGTTAGTCTTTAAGGTGCTACTGGGCTCTTGCTCTATTCTACTACCACCAAATGCACGAGGTCCATTACCAAGTACAAGATGACAAGGCTCTGCCCCAAGGAGCTTACAGTCTAAGAAGTAACAAAAGGTAAGGTAGGTGGGATGGACACGGAAGAATGTGTGTCTATAGCCTGCTTTGGTCTTAGGGCTGCAGTCCAAAACATTATTTCAAGACACTGACCTACCTAACGAATCTCAAAAACCAAGAGCAGCTGAATAGTTTCTAACAGTCACTGAGTAAAACTTCCAAGGCCTTTAGACCAGTGGTTCCCAACCTTTTTGGCATGGTAACCCACAAGTGTGATTTTACTTGGTATGGTGGTGCATTCAGGACTTGGCTCAAGGTTTTTTGTCGCCCTAGGCGACTTTGGAACACGCATCTATTTCAGCATTCCATTTCTACACTGACAAACCAGATGGTTTTGAGAAACCAACAAACACCACACAAAGGCCCTGGCAAAAGAGAGCAATGGAAAGGGCAGGGCTGGCCATTAGGGAGGAGGCTTTGCCACCCACTTTTGGGTCCCTCCTGACCTACACTGCTCTAGACAAAGACTATTGGGAACCTGCAAGGATCTTTTCACATACACCCCTTTACGTACGGTAGCCCTGAAGCACGGCTCAGGCAGAGCCTTTCCTGGCAGCCAAGCCCACAGCTAAACACAGCATGTTTTTGAACGATACACAAGCCCAGCGAAACCAGACATTTCTCCAGGCACAATACGTTCTCTGTAGCAGAGGTCACCAATGTTCTTTAATGGAACTACTTCCAAGTAATGAAAAACGTTCCAAGCTACTCCCCACCCCCGCGTCACCCAGATTCTTCCATCCGGGATCTTGAAAGCTAAGCAGGGTCAGCCCTGGTTACTATGTGGATGGGCAACCACCAAGGACGTCTCGAATTGCTACGCAGAGGCAGGGAATGGCAGACCACCTCTGTTTGCCTCTTACCTTGAAATCCCCACAGGGCTGCTGTTCAGTTGGCTGCAACTGGATGGCAAAAAAACAGCTATGAGAAATAGGTAACAGGACTGCAGCTATTGGCTAGGCAGCAGAGAAAAAGCTTAAGGAAAGAAAAAAAATTACGGAGAAAGCCTCGAGCAGACCTTTTTCCTGGGTCTTCCAGAGGACGCAGGAGCCACTCTGCGGCAGCTGCCAAGCTCCCGGTCGCTTGCAAACTACTTGTCAGGAGATGGCTGCTCTGCAGACACGAGGGCAGAGCCCTCCCAAAAGCACTGGCCAAGCACCACGCAGACCACCAGCGATAAAAGGCAGATTTTTTGTGTTTTTTTTATTTTGAGAAAACAAAGCTACACTGGGATTATGACCAGTTATACTGGAAGTTCCTTTTTAAAAAAAAAAATACAGAAGCCATGGATTTTTTTTTTACACAAATTTGTGCCAGAATTGACGGGAGTAATTGCGTGTACGCGTGTGGGCACACGGGAGGAAGGGAGGCGCTGCTGCACGCCTGGCTCAAACACCCTTGAGAATGCCAAGAGCTGCCAGGCGCTCGTGCAAAGGCCGGGGCTTTGACCCAAAGCAGGAGGCGGCCGGCTCTCTGCTCTTTCAAGCCTGCTGGGAGCGAGGTGGGGCTCAGGGCCAGTTTATATGGTCAGAGCACAGCAAAGACTTTCCCTGGACTGTACCAAACTGGGCTGCAGTGCAAGGGGGTTGCATTGTTTGAATGCTTGCCACACAAATGCCTGGCATGGCAAGGATGCGGGTAACCTGGAACCTTTGTCTTAAGTCCCTTTTTTGGAGACTTGATAAAAAAATAAAAAGCTATGCCTGGGAGGTTTACAGTAAACGTGACCCAGAGGGGGAGAAGAAAAGGACCACAAAGTGCAGGAAGCTACCCCAAAACACCCCCCTTTCTTTTTTGCGTGCAAGGAGCTTTTCATGGAGAAGCAGACTCTTCCCTCCTCCCAGCGAGGGGCTGACATAGTACAGTCCGGAAAACGGGCCGGCTATTCCCCACTGACCATATCAACTGGCCCTTGGTTAGAATCCCATTTGGCGCCACCCTTTAGACCGGTGTTTGCCTGCTCATTTACCAGGAAGGAGGAGGAGAAAACCATTTCTACCAAGTGGAAGAGGGCTTGGGGGGTGGGGGTGGAGAGACCCACAGAAGATCTTTGCCCAGAGACGGAGCACGTCTAGCACAGATGCCAGATGTCCGAGTGGCTCTCTCAGGTAACCTCCCAAACCAAAGGTCGCTTCAGCCGCTTCCAGTTTAGTGTGATCCAAAAGAAACCAACGCAAGACATAGAGGCAACAAACAGGAAAACAAATTCAGAAACAAAAGCTGATTTTTTTCTTTTTTTAAAAAAAATCCCATATGAAGATAGACCTGGATCCTCATTCTTGCTCTCTCCCCCCCAGGCCACAGCTTCATGTGATTTTTTTCCACGTGTCGACATCTCCCTTCCCTACAACCGCAGCCCGGAGCAATTATCTCCTGGAACTGAGCAGGAAAAAGGATTCTCACTGTACCGACATGAAGTGCAAAGGAGACACACACATATATATATATGTATATTTTTGGACAGGGAAGCGGTAACCCCCAACACATTGGTGTTACCAAAATGTAAAAGTGCCCTTGAGCTCTCCCAAATTCCAAAACCGTTTGCGCAGATGGCCCAGTAGCTCCCCATGAGCTTTTAAAACCCCCGGCATGTCTGCCCTACACCCAGGACACACTCTGCTGCCTTTATCTCGTCTCGTGCCCTCTTGCTCAGGATGTTCGTCCTGAGGCTCTCCCCACTCCTCCCGGGGAAGCTCCAACAGTCTTTTTTTTAAAAAAATGCATCATGAAATAAAAGGAACAGGGGAGGCAGCGGCCATGACGCTCGGCAGCAAGAATGGAATGGAAGCCAGAAAACCAGGACCCGTCTCTTCCCCTTGCCCCTCCCGCCCCCAGCGGGCTTCCTACAAGATTTGCCCCCAAAGCCCTTCACAGAGAACCAGACCGGGGCCAAATCCAAGTCCGAAAATGGGATGAGGAGTCCCGGCAGCCGGGGGGGGGGGGAGCCAATGGAACCAGGAGGGGACGAGATGACGCAGCTGTGGGCATTTCCAGACTGGGATTTCTTGCTCGACTGCCTTTGGTCTGATGTGACCCTTCACAAACAGCACAATCCTCTTCCTTCCCCTGCTCCTGTAATCCCAGCTGCCTCTTGGAGGCAGGAGGCAACTGAGATTGGGGGGGGGGGGTGGCGCGTTCAAGGAAGGGAGGGGAGGAAGATCCCGAGGAGCATTCCTTTCTCTGTCATCTTTGGAGGCAGACACTCCCTCTAACCAAAAACGGTCGAGGGAAAGGCACACACAGTGGAGTCAGAGAGGGGCCTGGCAGCTCTCCTCGCTCAGGACGCCTGGCCAAGGGCAAGTGCTCGGTGCAGGGGGGTGGGGGGGCTGAAGGGGGAACACCTGGTCCCCCCCACATTTCAATTTAGTGTTGCTAGCTGGGTTTGGAGGGGACTTCAGGAGCAGGACCCCAAATAAACATCCTCGTCTCAAATAAGGACAACCCCCCCCCCCAGGAGAGCTGATCTCAAAGAAGACGGGTGCTGAGGTCAAAAGGTCTCTTGACCATCTTGCACAATGGACCCTCATTCATTCCGCAAACAAGCGATTTCCTTCCAGAGAGGGAACTCGCCCCCTCCCCCCCATTCAATTGCATAACAGTTCATAAATCCAACCGGCAGGACTCGCCGCCATCTTACAGACAATGCTACATCGTGGAGGTGGGTGGACAGATTTGGTTTAAATTAAGAGCATCTTTCTGGTTCTCACAGTCCAAGACACCAAATTCCTTCCCTCCTCTGCGCGCACATCCCACCCCCAACCTGCCCTAAACTCACAGCTTTGAAAGAAAACACTGGCATAAGATGCTCCCCTCACAAGAACGGCTACGTCTGGGTTCATTATTATTTTTTTAAATATAAAGAGACAAGTTGAAGTCTCATTTCCTGGGTCAGGCTATAGCCACTTCAGACCTTTCTGGGCAATAGCTAAGTGCGCCAAGGGGTAGTCTAATTGCTGGAGACAGATGGTACCAACAAAAAAAAAAAACACAACCAAAAATAAGTAGTAGTAGAAGTAGACAGCACGAGAGAGAGAATGTGGTAAGGAAGGACAAAAGACCTGGGGCGCTTCCAGCAAGCAGCCAGAAATGCACTCCTGGGCTGTAGGGAATGGCCCTCTCCAAAGGCCTCGTAAAGAGGGGCCCTGGGACCAAACACTCGGAATTTTTCCCACCTCCCATTTTGGTTCCCAACCAGAGGGAGGGAGGGAATCAACTGTATCGGTTTCCACATTGGCAGGTCTCACAGTTCCTCAGGATTCGACTCCTTAAGAGAATATCCCCACCCACCCACCCTTTTTTTTTAAGGAAAAAAAAAATCCCAATTCCATTCCAAAGAAGAGGCAGTTGAGAAAAAAGGGCGGGGGTGGTGCTCAAGGAGCCGTCTGGAGCATCAAGTTCCTCAGGAGTTTCTGGCGGCCCACCTCGTAATCCTCTTCGTCCACGTTGACCAGGAGCTTGATGGCCTCGTGGCCCACCGCTTGCTTGAGCGAGTCCGTGATAAAGACGCCTTTCAGGGCCTCCAGTAGCGAGCCGTTGATGTAGTCGCGCCAGAAGGCGTCGAGGTAAGTGAGCTCCGAGAACTTTATGTCACAGATGATCGAGCCCAGGTCCCGGGATTTCAAGATCGTGTTGGCCTGGCTAAAGCGCTCAAACTGCCGCTCGAGAGGGTCCTGCTTGTTGGAGAAGACGTTCCCCTCCAGGGCCGTCTCGTGCTGGCAATACTCCGCTCGGACTCGGAGGCGGATGTCTGGAAAGAAGACACCAGACGACAGGATGAGAACGTAAGAGAAGCCATGTTGGATCAGGCCAGTGGCCCATCCAATCCAACACTCTGTGTCATACAGTGGCCAAAACACAGGTGCCATCAGGAGGTCCACCAACAGGGCCAGAACTCCAGAAGACCTCCCACTGCTGACCCCCAAGTACCAAAAATACAAAACATCATTGTTCCAGACAGAGTCTTTCATCTATACCTTGTGGCTAATAGCCACTCATGGACCTCTGCCTCAGATGTTTAACCAGTCCCCTCTTGAAGCTGGCTATGCTTGTAGCCGCCACCACTTCCTGTAGCAGTGAATTCCGCATGTTCATTTCTCTTTGGATGTACATTAAGAACATAACCACTGTGTGAAATGGGTCGGTCAGACACCACCAGTAAGGGAGAAACTGGTTCAGGGGCTTCCAGCTGCCTCACAGTGGCACAAAGGCCAATGGCAGGTCCACTCCTGTTTCTGCCTCAGTGTGAATGTCTGATGGGTTTCAGGAAAAGGGATTTATTTAAAACATTTTCAAGCCACCTTTCCACGCGGGGCTCACAGGTCTCGGTCCTGCTGACTGCAAGCACTTAAAGGGGTCCCTTTAAGTGCTCGCAGCCGGCAGGCCCCGCTCCCCTGATCTCCAAGCAGCATTAACACTGCAGGTTTTGGGTCTGGGGGATGGGGCTTCCCCTGCCAGCCGGCTGGTTGAACCCCTCAAAAAGCAGGTAAACCCTGCCAGACCAGGGGTCTGGCAACCCTAATGGGAGGAGGGTCAAAGGAGAAAAGTCTTCAACCACTGGCAGAAAGCAGTGATAGAAGGTGTGCAGAAATGCCTTTTTTATTTTGAGGGTCGGACTGAGTAAAACCTTCTCCTTTAGTTTTAAAATGTTTGCCTCTCTCTTAGCAAAGAGCAGGCGGGGGGACGACGACGACACAATTCAATTGCTTTCCAGCCTCACCCTACCAGGCTTTAGACATTCTAACAAGAGACCTGGCTGGATAACAATGTGATGATCAAGTCACACACACAAACAGAACTACAAAGGTGACATCTATCAGGAAACAAGAGTTTGGGAGGTTGAAACCCCTAAAGAAGTCTTTTCCAGGAGATTTCAGGAAAAGCTTCTTTGACCTGCCCTGCCCTGCCCTGCCTGGGGGTGGGGAAGCAGAGATGATAAAATCCTTGGCAAAAGGAGGAGGGTCTCTTTCGTGCTGATTCCATCAAGTCAGAAGGAGCTCTTACCTGGCATCTGCTAAAGACAGCTGTTGCCATGTGGAGGTCTGTGGGTCTGAGCAGAGGCACCAAGGTAATGGGAACCCTTTAGAACCACTTTAAGTATCAGTTCTGGGCCCAGTACGTTTCAATATTTTTATAAATGACCCGGATGAGGGGACGCAGGGACTACTCATTAAATTTGCAGAAGACACCAAATTGGGAGGCGTAGTGAACATGCCAGAAGAGACAGAATTCAACGAGATCTGAACACATTGGAAAAGTGGGTGGATGTGAACAAGATGCCATTCAATAAGGGTAAGGGCAGAGTTCTGCATCTGGGTAACAAACATGAGAAGCATGCGTACTGGACGGGGGGGATACACTTCTGGGTAGCAGTGTGTTGTGAACAAGATCTTTGGCTATGAGTAAGCTTAATATGAGCAGTCAGTGTGATGCAGCAGCAAAAAAGGCTAAAGTGGTCTTGGAGTGTATCAACAGAGGCCTAACATCCAAATCACAAGATGTCATAGTCCTGCTGCACACTATATTGGTCAGGCTGCACCTGGAGTATGTACAGTTCTGGAGGCCTCACTTCAAAAAGGATGTGGACAGAATGGAGTGGGTGCAGAGGAGGGCAACTGAGATGATTAGGGGCCTGGAGACCAAGCCCTATGAGGAAAGACAGAGGGACTTGGGAATGTTCAGACTGGAGAAGAGGAGGTTGAAGGGGGACATGATTCCTCTCTTTAAGCATTTGAAAGGCTGTCACTGAGAGGAGGGCAGGGAGCTGTTTCTGTAGGCAGCAGAGGACAGGACTCACAATAATGGGTTTAAATTATGGGCAGAAGGGTACCAGCTGAATATTAGGGAAAAAATGTTTACAGTAAAAGTAGTTCAGCAGTGGAATCGGCTACCTAGGGAGATGGTGAGCTCTCCCCACCCCCATAGGCAGTCTTCAAGAAGTAGGTGGATAAACATTTATCAGGGATGCTTTAGGCTGATCCCGCATTGAGCAGGATGTTGGACTAGACGGCCTCTATGCCCCTGTCCAACTATATGATTCCATACACTTTCAAGATTAAGGAGCCTGCCTTAAGTTAACATCAACTAGGGCACATACAGAAGAAAGAACAGAGAAACTGCGTTTTACTCTTTTCTTTTGGATCCCTTGCTCTATCTGTTGCTGTGCTGGGAGTATGAATGTGGGCATTTTCTTTTTAACAAATGTTTTGTAACCTTTAATGCTGGTGGCTGTTCTCTGTACCACACAGTCCTCCACTGGCAGATGGCAGGAGCACCAGAGCAGGACTGCTGAAGATAACTACGGTGGTTGGGTAAGGTTTGCATGGGAGTAGGTGGTCCTGAACCAGCAGCATTTGGAGGAGAAAAGTCCTCTGTTACCAACTTACCGCACGTCTGTTTGTCTTTAGGGTCTGGTGTCACTGACTTCCTCCTTTTCCGCTGGCTACCAAGGAGGGCTCTTCCGCGACCAGATCTCTTGGTACAAATCTGGGGACCTGAAGAGGAGCAGCAGACCAGCGGGTGGTGGGGAGGCACTGGAAGGAGCAAGAAAGGAGGCCGATCAGTTACTATGCCAAAGTGTTGTCACAGTCCTTGATCTCACCCTTCACTCTAAGAAGTTCAGGACGCCTTTCCTGGGATTAGTCCCATTTCAACCTCTACCTCCAGACCAGTCCCTCTCCCAGCACGTGGGCCATAGTTGTGCAGAGAATACTGTGCACAAAGAAGGTCCCAGGCTCATGGCATCTCCACTTAAAAGGGCATCACAGGGAGCAGGAAGTGTTAGTGAAGACCCCTCTCTGCCTAAGACTACGGAGAGTAGAGAGTACTGAACCAGGTGAAACAATGGTCTGACTAAGTATAAAGCAGGCTCATAGATGATTAAAGAGGGATCATCTCCCAGTGGCACATCACGTGCCTTTATGCAGAAGGTCTCTGAATCGAATATGGAAGAAAAAGGAGATCAGCCTAGCAACCAAATGCAGATCGGTCTGTCCTATTGTGTTCCCCATAGCAACCTATGGCTGCAAAAGTTGGACCATGAAGAAGCAAGACAGGAGGAAAATCGACTTATTTGAGCTGTGGTGCTGGAGAGCACCATGGACAGCAAAGGTGACAAGCAAGTATTGGAGCGCATAAAACCAGACACTGGAAGGGAAAATCATAAAGCTGCGACCGACTTATTTCGGCTATATTATGTGGAAGAACTCACTAGAAAAGGCAATTATGCTGGTTAGCAGCAAAAGGAAACCAGGCCGCTAAAGAACATGCTGGCTAGACAACATAAAAGTCAACACCAGCCTAAGCATGGAATGACTCAAAGAAACAGTACAAGATCGGGAAATGTGAAGAGAGCTGGCCCATAGAATCGCCAAGAGTTGGACATGACTGAATGGCTAACAACAACAGCTCACTATAAAAGGTAGCTTCATATTTTCTTGTCTATGGTAACTTTTGCTTACAGAAAGCCAAAAATCCAGAAAGTCACTGGGTTGCATGAACAAAAGGAGGTTTTGCTAATTCTCCCTCCTCACCACAGTTCAGCTCTCCAATTATGCTCCTCCTGGGGGGATCTCCTGTCCCCCAGAAGCTGCACTTTGGGAGCATTTAGGGCTGCAGTGGTATGGGGGAGGAAAGGAAGGCATGCTTCCAAGCATGGAATTTAGGCAGGATCCAAGCCATAAAGATCTCAAAGTTTTCTGTATGCCTTAAAAGACACAAAAGCATTTATTAGATCACTATTTCCAATTTTCCCAGATGAATGGACCTCCTTTAACTCAAACAGCAACAGAGCACCCACTTAATTTTTAAACACAAATGTGTCAGTTTTTTCTCCACTTCTCCTAAGCATGACCAGATGACAAAGGAAGGAGTTCAGTACTGCTAATAGCTGCATTGAAGAAATGGAACTTTAGCCAGTACAGTTTATCTTGTAGGGGCAGAAAGAGTGGCTCTTATTGATGTATGAAACTGTCTTATACTGAATTTAACTCTCCAACTGCTATGAACCATGAGGAAAGGCGCGATATCAACGTTTTAATCCAGTGAAAATGGGAGCTGCTAGGTACGGACGAGGGATTTATCACAGATGGCCTGTCTTTGGCAAGGATGCTCTCTCTGCATGTCTAACCTCTGTTGTATCCCAAGAGTTGATGATACAATGGCCCCTATTTCCCCCACATCTATATTAACATTGTGCATTCCCAGATCAGTGAAGCACAAAATTGCACCCCTCTATGAGATGTTGCAGGAAGAAGAAATTGACCTGGCTTGTGTCACAGAAACATGGCTGGAATAAAATGGTGTAGCATATCTGTCCCACCTAACAACGCCTGGTTATGCAGTTCTCTTGCCCTGCACAACTTGCTGAGGAGGAGGCATGGCTATTATCCTCCATGAGCCTTCCAACTTCTGCAGACTTCTAGTGCAAACTACCACTGGCATTGACTGTACGCTTCTTACAGTAGAAGCTAATATGAGGCCATGGGTCCCTGCCCGGCACCAAGTGTTTTTAGAAAGGGGGTGTGGTCAGGCAGGGCTTTTGCCCAGCATGGCTTCTGATGGGGCACTGGGCATTTGATTGGCTGTGCGGATTTTTAAAAATGGTTCGGCAACATCTGTCTCCACAGCTCCAGGATTGTCACTGTATGAATGGAAGTAAGCTGTGGCAGCTGCTGGCTGGCTCCACTTCCTGTGGCAGGCATTGTGTGGCAGCCATTTTGTGGCTTCACCCACCATGCTGTGTCAGGATTCCAAAGGTGCCCTCAGGCCCAGAAATGTTGGGGACCCCTGCACTAGGCATTCTTCTTGTCCACTGGGCACCTAGTTCCCCAGTGGGCACCCTGTTTAAGTTGGCAGAGGTACTGTTGGATGTGGTGCTGGAGACTCCTACACTGATTGTTCTGGAGGACGTCAATATCTATGCCAAGGACATCTTGTCGGGCCTGGCCTGGGACATTATAGCTTCTTTGACTGTGTTGTGTCTCGCTCAGATCATGACTAGTCCAACACATGAAAGAGGTCATGCCTTGGACTTAATCTTTTGCACTGAGCTTCTTTGAGGGAAACTTCCATTCTCCTGGCCTTGCACAAGCTATGCAAAAATGGAACTGTTCAAGAGGGCTTTTCTGTGCAGGTAATAGGGTTGCACTGCATGAAATAGTTCACAAACTTATTGAATAAATGATTGGGACTTGTGGTCTAGACTGCTGCATACAGCTTACGGTAAGTACAGTCTTTTATATAATTTCTGTCCCACTTAATGTGTCTGGTTAATACTTTTGCTATGCTTCACTTCTTTCTGGTGGTTCTGGACCTCTAAAATCCCCATGCCTTGGTTACTGAACTTCTCATATTGTTGACTGTACTGATTCATTCTGTGTAATCCGCCTTGAGTCCCTGCAAGAAAGGTGGACTATACATAACATAAATAAAAATAAATACATTTTTGCCCCTCCCCGGCAAATGCAGCAGAAGCGTTTACACTCACTGCTTCCTCTCCTCAGGGGTAGTGGGCTCACTAAGGTGGTCTGCCCCAGGTGCATGATGCATCCCAAAGGTTTCCTTGGAGCTACATGCATTTAAAAATAGTGTAAATTTCTGGACACAGATCCCCCCAGTATCCCCTGATTTGGCCTTTGGTGAGTAGCGCAAGGGTAAGCAGTTAATTTGTTGTGAACACCAATCTCCCAGAGGACTGAATTTCATTTTATGACTGTGACTTCACATGGCTTTTGAACATATTCTGCATTATTCTAATGCTGAAATTGTTACCTTAAAAGTGAATAAAGAACTTTACTCAAAATGTGCAGGGGGAGGTTTCCTCCCAGCGGCTGGGGATTTTCCTACCTTGGCTGCTGACGATTCTACCTGATCACTCTCTGGAATGGGGAAATGGCCCAGACTGTTGACACAGTCACCCCTAAGTACCACCCCCACCCCGAGACAGAGCCAAGCGGTC
Organism: Gekko gecko; assembly: GCA_029375565.1. Lineage (NCBI taxonomy): Eukaryota > Metazoa > Chordata > Lepidosauria > Squamata > Gekkonidae > Gekko > Gekko gecko. The sequence continues at coordinate 24,672,891 of JAPDNY010000001.1, read as the reverse complement.
TCCCTAGCTTACTGGGGAACTGACGGGAGGGATGATGGCCAGAGTGCTGCTGGTGGGGAAGTCAGAGCGATACAGCCCATATTAGAGCCTATTCCATGGTGGTGACGATGGCAAAAATTCAGTGTTTCTCCACCACCACAGAGTCTGTACGTACTCATCCAGCTGAGCTGTTCTGTGCAGTCTGGTGGCTTTTACATCACAGCCCTAGAGAACTGGATTCTGACCACATGATGGCCCACTATGGTCAATTTACTACTTACTTTTCAGTCAAAATCGCCCAGATCTGTTCTGGGTTAGATACTAGCATGAATGCTCAGATGATGTAGCTTTTCGTACCTGTTTGTCTGACTTATATGGATACCTTTCAGCTTGTGGAGCTGGAGGATATGGACAAGATCCTTGAAGAGGTGAGACCTACCAGCTGTGCTCTTGACCTTTGCCTTTGATAAAAACTGCCAGTGGGGGGGGTCTAACTAAGGGGAGTGGCAAATGCTTCCCTGAGGGCAGGGGTTGTTCCATCCATGCTCAAGGAGGCAGTGATCAGACTTGCTTTTTAAAAACCCTCCCTAAGCCCTACTATGTTGGAGAACTTCCAGGCTGTCTTCCGTCTTCCATTCTTGGGCAAGGTGCTTGAACGGGTTGTTGCTTCTCAGCTCCAGGGCCTCTTGGAAGAGACTGATTTTCTGGACCCATTTCAATCTGGCTTCAGGCCTGGATTTGGACAAGAGACTGCTTTGGTCGCCTGGGTTGATGAACTCTACCGAGAACTAGACAAGGGAAAGGTAACCCTGTTAAGTTCTGCTGGATCTCTCGGTGGCCTTCGATACTATCATCCACAGTATCCTACTGAGTCTCCTCTTGGCACTGGAAGGCATCGTGTTACAATAGTTCATCCTACCTGGAGGGTCAAGTCTGAGGGTGGAGCGGCAGGATTCCTGTTCTGTCCCATGGCCATTCACTCATGATTCAGTCAAATTTGCAGGGTTCTGAAGTGTTCAGTCTTATCCCCCATACTATTTAATACCTATGTGAAGCTGCTGGGAGAGGCCATCAGGAGGTTTGGGCTGTGGAGTCATCAATATGCAGATGATACCCAACTCTACCCCCCCACACACACACATAATTCCAAAATTACTATTGATGCTCTGAACCTGTACTTGGGAGTCAGTAACAGGTTGGATGAGGGTGAGCAAGCTGAAACTTAATCCTGACACGATAGAGGTTCTCTGGGTGAGTAAGAAAGGCAGGGCAGGGATTTGAGATCTCTGCTGTCTTGGATGGGGATCTACTCCCCTTGAAAAGCCAGGTTCCCAGTTTGGGAATGCTACTCAGCACAGCAGTCACCTTAGAAAAGCAGGCAGCTGGAGAAGACTGGAGTGCTTTTGCCCAGCTCCAGTTGGTGCATCAGATGCATCTGTGCCTGGTTTAGTCAGAACGAGCCACAGTGTTTCATGCCTTAGTTACGCATAGATTGAGCTACTGCAATGTGCTCTACTTGGGGCTACCCTTGAAGAGTGTTTGGAGGCTGAAGCTAGTGTGGCTAGACTGCTGTTCAGGGCCCACTATCAGGAGAATGTGACCCCGATATGACATCGATTATACTGGCTACCAATCCACTCCTGAGCCCAAATCAAGGTCTTGGTTCTGAGCTTTAAAGCTTTGTATGCTTTGGGACAAGGGTGTTTGAAGGACCATCTTTTCCCATATGCTCCTGCCTGAGAATCAAGATCACAGGGAGAGGTCCACCTGATTGTCCTGTCAATCAAAGAAGATAGTCTGCTGGGTACACACGAGGGGGCCTTTTCAGTGGCAGCCCCATGAATGTGGACCCATCTTCCCCAGGGGAGCTGTGCCTGCCCCCCCCCTTTTCGATCTTTAGGGGGAAGCTGAATGCAGCTTTATTTAAGACTTCATTTAATCAAAGCAGTTCTATATCGTGATTTTAAATTTTGGGTTTTTTTAATGTAGTTTATTTTTTGTACTGTATCTGGGTTGTAAGCCACCTTGGGCTCCATAAGGAAGAAAGGTGGCTAACAAATGTTTTAAATAAATAAAATAAGCGTGAGCAGCTCTGGTTAGGATCAAGATATAATTTTTTAAAAAACAAAACAAAACAATTGCTGGGCTGCCTGTGGTAAGCAAGGGCTGCCTCCAGATCCAGAAGCTATTAAAGACAAACAATTTTTTTAAACTTCTTTCAAGGCCAAAGAAGACACGGCTGGATTCAAGGGGGCAGGAAGGTCCACAGCAAGACCACCTTAAAATGCAGGGAAGCTGAGCTGGCTCAATCCAGGCTTCGGCCTGTGAAGTCTCACCTGATTTGTGTTGGTGTGCAGGAGCATGTTCCGCACTAGTGTGCGCGCGCGGCGTCACATAGCGAATGGAAGTCTCTTCGAGGTACTTGTCTACGAGATCAGGGCACACTGTGGGAAAAGAGAGCACATGAGAAGGGGCAGGGTTACCTGTTCCCAAGAAGTGGAAAATAGGTACTCAATACGAACAGCAGAAAACCATGATACGGATCACCCTTGCCAGAGGTCAGTTCACACATGAAGGGAGAGTTGGGGGAAGAGAAGAATGTTGGGAAGGTGTCCTTTTAAAAAGGGGTAGGTGGGGTTAAAGAATTTGCATGCCACACCACCTCAAAAATCTTTTTTTGAAGGTCCTGAACAAATAGGGCCAGTTTCTCCTAAATGAGGAAAACGAAGGGGAAACCATCTCCAAGTGCTTTATTTTATTCGCACAGAGGACAGCCTAGGAACACCTGGGGATCTTGCATGGAAGGTTTTGTTTGGGGTTTGTTTGTTTTTTTAAGAGTCCCTACTGTTGAAAGAGACTTTGGTTCATGAGGCTGAGAAGCAGCAATCTACGGAGGGAGAGTTTAATGGGATGTCATTGATTAATCGCTTTGGCTGATTAATCACATCAGGAAGTGGGCAAGAAACAGCCGGGCTCCAACTCAATCCCACCCCCTGCCATCACTGGCTGTTAACCGAGGAGACCATCAGAAGAGGTCAGGAAGCAGCCCGGCACCTACCCACCCGCCAGATCCCACTGAGAATGCCCTCCCAACAGAACACTGGAAATGTAGGTCTATTACGTATGCATATTAAAAAAGGGAACCTCCATGCTTAGTGCACCAGATACTGGAGCAAAACAGTTTTGTGATCTACTTGTAAGGATGCGAGGGCATCCAGTGGCCCCCCACTGCAAACAAATGAGACAGGAATTGGTCCATCCAGGTACCCTTATTTCTATTGTTTTAGCACACTCAACAGTGGCTCCAAGAAGTCACCATCAGACCCATGAAAGCTCAGAGGAGACATACCGGCCCTCCTCCTCTTCAAAGTGACATAGGGCAACAAGTCGTGGCGGGTGATGATCCTCAGCAGCTGTAGCACCTGGCGGAAGTTGGTCTCGTCGCAGCGGCCCTGCCTCTCCAGAGCCAGCAGAAAGTCCCGGCCGCTGCGGATCATCCCCCGCTCGTAGTCATCGATCACGTCCACAAAGAGGAAGGACAGGACCCGGACATCCCGGTGGGTCAGGTGGGTGCCCACGATGTCGAACATGCGGTGCAAGCTGTAGAGGCCATGCTCCCGGTCGCCCTCCTCCTCCGGCCAGGCTTGCTTCCGGTTCCGTTTCAAGGCGGCCATCTTGCGTGACTGCCAGACCCAGTTTGGCCCACCCAGCTTCCTTGAGAATTGGGGCGGGAATGGCTCCTAAAACTGGAACACAAAGATGCAAAAAGAGAAGGTTCCATCTGTCTGCTACTGATGTGACAACTTGGCTCTGATATTTATTTGGCCAAAATTACACTGTATCCTGGTTGTCTAATATAGAGCAGATTTCAATTATATCAAATGGTTTTTTGCAGGTTTACAAACAATATGAATCTTTCAATAAAAACCAACAGCAGAGGAAAACTCCTTTGTATTGCAAAAACCGAACAGTGTAAATGTACAGAAGGCAGATGGGAAACAAAATCAACTAAAGGCACACTAACTGATCCTCTTAGCTACATGTCTCGGCACAGCAATCCAAATGGGCCTCTCCTTGGTTACCAACTACCTCATCCCAAGAGGCAGAAGGACCTGAGGAAGACCTCCAAGGAGGACCTCTGTGAACTGGATGACTGATACAGGAGCAACACAGCCCTTCAGATACTCTGGGCTGAAACCATTTCAAGGCTTTATAACCATTATGTCATGGCTTCACATATGGAGTGTTCAAAGTGTTTTGCATTCATTAGCTTTTTTTTAGTCCTTCCCCCACTATTGAAAGGTAGACCAGTATTGTTATCCCCATAGTGCAGACAAGGGGCTGAGAACAGCTGGCCTAAAACCACATTATGAGGCAGGATTCAAACCAATGATCCATAACCTAGGATCCTAGGGCCAATCAATACATTACGGCTTTTAAAGAGTTGGGTCTGTGTTCTCTGGGTATCTGTGCACATAGGACAGCAGGGGATGTAACTTCCTTCCACACTTTTTTCATGTGGGAAAATGACTGGGGGTAAAATGACCTTTCCTCCCCCTGTGGTGCCATTCTGAGCCCATTTGGGTTCTCTTTTTTAAAAATATAGCTGTTTCCTGCAGCTGTTGTGTGGCTGTATGGAACATGAGCCGAGTCTGGGCAACTTGGACCCAACTCTTTAAAAACAGTAATGTGTAGTTTGGCTCTTCACCTCTATGTATTCTGTAGATGGGGCAAGAAATCACTCATGCTATTAAGTCCTGCCACACACATTGGAACCAATTTTTGACCTACCCTCTTCATAAGGGTTACAGGAGCAGAGGAAAGGTTCTTCCCTTGGTAGTCTTCTGCTTTCTCAGTAATGACACACTGACTGTAGTGTTGTGGGCAGTATGTTCTGGCAATCTTAGCCATCACACACAGCAAAAAAAAAAAAAGGCAGTGGTTTCTTAGGGATGCTGAACCCAACACCTTTTGGGATCGCTAGGTCAAACACCACTTCATCTGCTTAGCTGGATACTCCAGATCAACTGAAGACTCCAGACAAAACAGGGGTGACAGTGTCAGGGGATGTCAAGTGTGGAAAAAATGGGAAGCTCTTGGAGACTCGGAGAAAAACACTTTTATTATCTGTCGCTTTTTTTGCCTTCAAGTCCAGCTGACTTACGGTGACCCCATAGAGTTTTCAAGGCAAGAGACGTTCAGAGGTAGCTTGCCATTGCCTGCCTCCATGTCACAGTCCTGGTATTCCTTGGAGGTCTCCCATCCAAATGCTAGCCAGGGACACCCCTGTTTAGCATCCAAGATCTGACGAGATTGAGCTAGCCTAGGCTACCCATGTCAGGGCATTAGTCTACCAAAGAACAAAAGTTAAAAACAACAACAAGAATTGATCGCCAGCAGGAACAACCAGAGAGACTCTGCTAAAACCCAGAAGTTCCCATCTGGGCCAAATTCCAAAGCAGTTTAATACAGTATCTTCAGTACACATCGACTAGCAGTATTCTATGCAGGTCCTGGATTTGTTTCTCACATCAGCCTAGGCTGTAACCTAACCTTGAGAGCTAGTATATACAAGTTGTTTCCTCTTCCCAGACACTGCGCTTACAGGCACATGACATTCTTTAACAAAGCATACTGTTTAATACAGACAACTGAACACGTATCTAGGATTAGTTGTCCCTCAGAATTTTTCAGTGATTCCACACAAGTGTTGTGGAAGAGATGGATTTAACTACAATAGATGGGGTACTACTACAATAGATGGCGGCGCGCACAGAGGCAGCGGCTGAGTGCTCTCCTTTTCGGACTATAGACCAGTTGCACTCACTCCAGTTGTGATGAAGTGTTTTGAGAAATTGGTACGTAGTCACATCATTTCGTGCCTTCCATCCACACTGGATAGTCACCAGTTTGCATATAAGGCAAACAGATCCACAGAGGATGCCATCACTACCACTCTCCATACTGCTCTGTCACATCTGGAGCAGCCGGGGAGTTATGTGAGGCTGTTGTTTGTGGACTTCAGTTCTGCCTTTAACACCATCCTCCCACATAGATTAGTGCACAAATTGGAGGGCCTTGGACTCTCCAGTTCCATATGTTCCTGGATCTTGGATTTTTTGACAGTCCGCCCACAGAGGGTTAGAGTAGGGTCTCATATGTCCACAGTCCTTACCCTTAATACCGGCTCTCCACAAGGCTGTGTGTTGAGCCCCCTGCTCTATACCCTCTACACACAGGACTGTACCCCCACTCACCCCAGCAACACTATCATCAAGTTTGCTGATGACACCACTGTGGTGGGGCTCATCTCTGGGAATGACGAGTCTGCTTATCGGGATGAGGTGGAACGGCTTTGTGTTTGGTGTGGGGAAAACAATCTGATTCTCAATACTACCAAGACCAAGGAATTGGTGGTGGACTACAGGAAGAACAAAACGGAAATTAAGCCACTGTTTATTGGTGCAGAATGTGTGGAGAGGGTGGCTACTTTTAAGTTTTTGGGAGTGACTATCGAGCAAAATCTGACTTGGAGCGCTAACACCACTGCTCTGGTGAAGAAGGCCCAGCAGAGGCTTTATTTTCTCAGACTCTTAAAGAAAAACAACCTGAGTGAGAAAACACTGATGTCTTTCTATCGTTGCGCAATAGAAAGCATTTTATCATACTGTGTCTGTGCCTGGTTTGCCAGTTGTACGGCTGCGGATAGGAAGGCACTCCAGAGAGTTACCACCACAGCTCAGAAGATCATTGGCTGCCCTCTCCCATCCCTGGAACAACTGTACAGTTCTCGATGCTTGAAAAAGGCAAAGAACATTTTGCAGGACTCATCACACCCTGAACACTCCTTGTTTGAATTGCTGCCTTCGGGCAGAAGATACAGGACAATTAAAACAAGGACAAATAGATTAAAAAACAGTTTTTATCCAAGAGCCATTATTGCCCTAAATGCTGCATGAGATTGTAATTGGGGACATCAGTGGTTTAGTTGCTATGTGAACTTTAGGGGAGCTATGAAGCAGTTGTGAATGGCTGTGTGAGTGCGCATGATTATTGTTGTAGATCACTGAAATGATTGCACTTTTAATTTCGTTGTACTATGTACAATGACAATAAAGTATATTATTATTATAACTTTATAATCTGCCTTTTTGCCATGGCATTCAAGGTGGATTACAATTTAAATGTTAACACCTACAATACGTGCCACTCAAGAGCAGACAGAAAAGGGAGAAGAAAGCAAGCAACTCTTAAATAACAGCCAGGCAGAATGCAAGAGACCTGTCTAGGAAGTCACCAAGCCAATGACAGATGGTGCAAAGCAAGGCAGAAGGAGACTTTTCTGCCTCCATACTCTGATGGAAAGGACCCGGCAGAGACTACCATATTCAATCAGGTTAAGAGCTTTGCAGAAAAACACATGAGCACATGAAGGACTATCAGTGCACATGAAGCTGCTAGTTTGGTGTAGTGGATAAGAGCGCAGATTTTCATCTGGGAGAACTGGGTTTGATTCCCCACTCCTCCACATGCAGCTGCTGGTGTGACCTTGAGTCAGTCACAGGTTCTCTCAGAACTGTTCTCTCAAGACCAGCTCTCTCAGAGCTCTCTCAGCCCCACCTACCTCACAGAGAGGAAGGGATTGTAAGCCGCTCTGAGACTCTAAGTGAAGGGCAGGGTATAAATCCAATCTCTTCTTCTTCTTCTACTGAATCAGACCCTTGGTCCCTCAAGGTCAGCACTGTTTACCCAGACTGGCAGCAGCTCTTCAGTGTCTCAGGCAAAGGTCTCTGTTCTTTTTTTTAACTGGAGATGCCAAGGACTGAACCTGGGACCTACTGTATGCAAAGCAGATGTTCCAACACTGAGACACTCCAGAAACTTTTCAGTCATGGCTCCTACGGAACCCATGCCTGGAGGAGTTAAGAAAAACCTCCACCAAACATGTATAGCTTTTCTTTTCCAAACAGGAATTAAAATCTTGTCTGATACTGCTGGGCTGATGTGTTTTCTTATTGGAAGAAGAAAGTCTTTTAAACAAGCTGACCTGGATGACCCAGGCTAGCATTTGGATGGGAGATCACCAAGGAATACAAGGGTCACTATGCAGAGGAATGCAATGGCAAACCACCTCCATTAGTTGCTTGCCTTGAAAACCCTAAGGGGAAGCCAAAAGTCGGCTGCGACTCGATGGCACTTTACACACACACACACACACACACACACGGTCCTGTTTGAATGTTTTATTAATAGTTATTATATGTATCTGCAAGCTGCCTTGAACATCAGGGATTTTTTTAAAAAAATAAAATGATTTAAATAAGCTACGTATTCATCCCTCAGTTTGTGGCCCTCTGCAAAAGCCTCCCCTTCCTTCTGTGCATTCGTTGGTTTTGCATGCTAAAGGAACCTAGCTTTCCCTTTTTTGCATGTAGTCTAGTTCCTGTACACTGCTGTAACAGAGAATGACACAAAATGGATCACAGCAAGTGACAGACCTCAATTATCAACTAGCTAACTGGAGATTTGTTTCATTGTTTCTTGCGTGGGAACGCCCTCCGACAAGCTCAGGGAAGTGTCCATGGCAAGAATCCTGTCCTATCAGATCAAAACTGTGAGATGGGCTAGGCTAAGAGGTAATGTTCCAGATGATGTTCCCATGTGTGCTGAGCAAGAATCTGAACACAGGTCACTCTAGCACTTTACCCATGACATCATACTGACTCTCCCACACCTGCCTCTAAAGGACGGGCCTTTACCAAGCAGGTTAAGGCAGAGGCAGAGAAGAAAAGAGAGGAGAGAATGAGGGCATAACTGCCCTTCAAGCCAGTATTTCTCACCTTTCTGCTCTTACAAGGGCCACCAAGGTCACTAACAATTTAAAACATACATGATAAAAATCACATTATAAATCAATTAAAATCAATTCCCAAACATACATCATTAAAGCACTTTTTTAAAAGAGAGAGCAAAAAAACCAGAATTAAAATATGTATAAAACAGTTAAAATAGCATAAAAACATTGGTTAGGAAGGAGGGATCATGAAGGGAATGCCAAATGAAACAAAAAAAAGTCTTCGCCCACTGGTGGAAGACGGCAACAGAAAGGGACAGACAAACCTCCCTAGGGAGAGAGATGAGGTTAAAATCTCCATGCATCTAGGAAGCTTGCCAAGTGAGCTTTGGGCCAGTCACACACGCACTCATCCTAACTCTGCCTCTCAGGCTCACTGTGAGAATGAAACAGGGAAGAACTATATACACCACCTGACTGCTCTGGGAGAAGGATGGAAGTAAAATATACCAGATAGGTCCATGCTCCAAACATAAACCACTTCTACCCAAGTTAAAACTGTTGTGGCACCCCCTCTTGCCAAACGTAGGAATGCTAGTGCTGACTATTCTGTTCTGAACTACAGTCCCCAGGACAAGGAAGGGAAGGAAGGTTGGTTCAATCCACATGCTGCAATGTAGATAAAGCCCTGGGAAAGACGAAGATAGCCCACTGGATGAAATCATGGTCCATTTAGTGCAGTATCCTTTCCCACAGCAGCCCCCCTCCCTGACTCACCAAGCAGGGTAAGGGAGGCAAAAGCCCTCCCCACCTTATTCACCCCACTTTCAGCGGTTCGCTGCCTTCAAACTTTGGAGTGTATATTTATTTTGATTTGTAGTTTGCCCTCCTCTTGCACAGCAGGGCTCAGTTAAAAACATGACACATTTATTACAACCTACAACAAACAAGACGGCGATCAAACAGAATTTATAATCCCTGAAAAGTCTATCTGTATGTGTGCACAATGGGAACCAAATCCTGAGCAAAGGGGCCAACCACAGCCAACAGTACCAAATGGTTGATGCTAGGTGGAGCAGGGCAGGCCGATGTCATGGATACTCACCGCCTCAACCACAAGTCTGGCGAAACACCTCCGTTTTGCAGGCCCCGCAGAACTAGAACAAGTCCCATGGGGCCCTGATCTCAGCATGTTCCACTATTTACTCCTCATGGCCAGTCTTATTAAAGCCAACAGCCATTTCCACATCCTGTGACAGGGCATTCCTTAAATTAATTACATATTGTGTACAGAAATAATTTTATTTCTTCTGTCTTGAATTTACTGCTAGGTCACAGAGAGAAAGGAAAGAAAGAGAAGGGCATATTTTTTAAAAGAAAATTAGAAGCAGATCTCATACTCCAGGTTAGGAGCCTGAAAAACTGAACTCATCTGAAAAAATCTTTCTCAGACTTACTTTGGTATCTCAAAGCAGAACTAATAATGATGGGTTAGTAATATGCAAAACTTTTATATTTAATCCACCAATTAAGGAGCGGGCTTAAGTGGGAAGATCCACTGTCTTGTTTTGAATGAGGAGATTTTCAAACCCTCACTTAGGCATGGGTGGTTCTTGCACGTGCCTGACCTCAACAGCTTTTTACAATGGATGGGCTGCGTCGTCACTGCCGGAGATATTTATAGCTGGCAGGAACTCCTGGGAGGGAACCGACGGCAGCTCTGCTCAACTGAGTTTCAGGTCACACATGGTTCAGTGTTAATCCCTTACTGTAAAATGACTGGGAGAGGCCCATTAGTTATCTCACCCCCCCTTTTCTTTAACAGAAGAGCCATCACCCATTGCTAATGAGAGAAGCAACTAACACACTGCTTCTCATAAAGGTGCAAAACTGGGTTATGCAAATCTGATTAGAAGTTAGGGTTTGCCTGACTCGAGGCAATGCCCTAGAATGAAAATCTAAACCATGTAACTCATTTACTAATATGGGCACAATCCACTGAGAAGGTCTCCTCGGGCACATTTCATTGCAAAGGAACAGGAAGTGACATGAGAGCATGTGTTCTTGAGCAGCTTCTACTCCTTCTAAGGGGCATCTGACACAGCAGACCTTTCCAATGAGACCACTTTCCTCTCCAGGCTAAACATACCCAGCTTCTTCAACTTTTCCTCAAAGGACTCCTCACCATCTTTGTTGCCGTCCTCTGGACACGTTCCAGCTTGTCTATATCCTTCTTAAATTGTGGTGCCCAAAACTGAACACGATACTCTAGGTGAGGTCTAACCACTCAGCATCTGCCTTGCTCCTCCTTTAGGTCAGCGCCCGGGAGGCAGGAGTGAAATTTCCATCAGAGGACTCCTTGCCACAAAGTTACTAGCTACCTTGACCAGATCCAGTGTGTGCAAATGCCCTCCTGCTGTGCCCCCCCCCCCCACTGTGTTCATCTATGCAAACAAGTAAAGACCTCGCACCTCTCCCTGCACATGCAGGGAAGAAAGACAGCTAGTGACAAGGACCTCAGGCCCTGCCAAAAGTCTCTGTGGTTTGAGTTCTAGATTTATTATTTTGCAACCACAGCCACCTATTGGTTTCCCTGATTACAAGCACTGGCATGAATCAGAATCTTCACTCTGCCCACACATACATGACAAAATGGTGGGGTAGGAAATCCACTTTGACTCCTACCTACCTCAGCTCCAACTGCTCTAGGCAATCTGACTGTACTGCAAAACCATCCACCTAGAGTGATCATGGGCATCAGCCCTGCAACTCCAGACTTTGTCTGCTGCGGGTGACTCTGTCCTCTGCTCCAGAACTCATCTCTGAACCCTGCCCTACTTCACTTTCAGCCCCACTTCCTGATTCCAACCATGATCCCAGATTATCCCCATTAACTGCCACAAATTGTCTGCCTCCAACCCCACAAGACCTAGTTCACCCCCTTTTCCTTAGCCTCAGCCATCAGCTGTCAGCTACTGTCACTGTTGGGGGACTCCCGACAACTCCCCTTGCAAAACCTCCAATACCAATGTAACCCATAAGCAAGCAATATGCTTGAGCATATTTAGGAATAGGAAATTTAAAACTTGTGACTGAAGCTGCTATCTGGAAACCGAAGCAAAAAAGAAAACAAGGTCCACAAAAGAAGCCAGACTACCTTCTTTTTTATCTAGGGAACCCCCCCCCCCCCCCAGTCATTTCCCACATTACAGAGCTGCAAACTTGGCAGTGCCATCATTTCTAACCTTGATCCCTATCCCTGAAGCCAGCCCCTGCCCTGGCTCTCTGAATACATCCATATGATGCACCTCAAGTATTCGCCAGACTTATTTAATTTATTTTAAACATTTATTAGCCACTTTTCTTCCTTACACAGCTCAAGGAAGCTTACAACATAAGATAAAATACACAAAATAAAACACATTAAAAACATAAAAGTAAAGGTAAAAGTTCCCTCGCTTGAAAGGCAGTCGAATCCGACTCTAGGGTTGTGGTGCTCATCTCCATTTCCAAGGCAAAGAGCCAGCGCTGTCCGAAGATGTTTCTGTGGTCATGTGGCCGGCGTGACTAAATGCCAAGGTGCGCAGAATGCTGTTACCTTCCCACCGAAGCGGTACCTATTTATCTACTTGCAATTTCTTGCTTTTGACATAAAAACCAGCACTTAAAATCATGACTCAGAATCAGGACTAAGGATGGGCACAATTCTCATCATTGACCTAAATAACTGAGGTTCCTGCCACCTTGCCTCAATGACCCTCCCACAACCCTCCACGTTGTTATTGGGAGGTTCATACGACTCATGGGGCTGCCCCTGAAAAGGCCCTCTCTCATGTACCCCCCTGTGACATCCTTGCTTACCGGGGAGACAGTTTTTATCTTTAAAATACGCTCTTGGTAGATTTCTGCTGCCACCAAGAATTTAAAATTCCAAATCTCTCTCTTTTGGGAGAGTGGCCTAGCGTCTGGGCACTTCAGAGAACTATGGGGCCCTGAGGAAGGACTATTCTGATTTCTGAGATAAGTTTAAACAAAAATGATTTATTTAATAAAGAACAAAATAGATTTCTGGTTATTTTGATCTGCTGCTGATGAAAGGAACTTGTAAATATAACTGGCAAAGCTTGGTGCCACAGTCTCTCAAACTCCCAAAAGTCCACTCTGACAAGCGTAGATACTCTGTCTAATCTCTCACTCATATATATAGCCACACAGGCTGATCTCTTTGTCTTATTCACACAGAATAGACTCAAAACTCATATTCACACAGACTAAACTGTTTGCCTTTTTCACACAGAATAGACTCACAATCTCCCATAGTCATACAGACTATGTTCTCTCTTCAAACTTCATACTCAGAATCACTCTCATAGACACCCCTCCTCCCACACTCTCAGTCATCAGCCAATCACATCACACTTGTTTCCCTTTATCAATCTTCTTACAGTATTGCAGTCAAACGAAACATTTAAAGAAACACACACACCTAAACATGAAATCATTACACCACCAAACAAACTTCTTCGATTGGTGAGACAGTCAGGAGGGCCTCTCCCTGTGATCTTAGTTCCTGGGTATGAATGTATGGAAAAAAATAGTACTTCAGATACCTCGGTCCCAACCCATGTAGAGATTTAAAAGTCAAAAACAACATCATGAATTGGGTTCAGGAGTGGATGGGTAGCCAATGTAATTGATATACTATTGGAATCACATGCTCCCAATAACTGGCCCTGATTAACAGTTTAGCCACAGCATTCCACACAAGCTGCAGCCTCCAAACACTATGCAAGGATAGCCTCAAGTAAAGTGCATTGCAATAGTCCACGCTAGACTTAACTAGGGCATGGATCACTGTGGCTAGATGTGATAGAACCAAGAACAGATGCACCAATGCTTTCCAACTGTTACTACTTTATTCAGAGTTCTGCACAGAGAACTGCCACATGCAGCAACCCAAGAATTATGTGACAAACCACAGAACACTTGGAGAAAAGACATAAGGTAAGAAACTGAAGACCCAAGTCTAGGAAAGAAGACATTCCAAAAGTTCAAACCATAAGACAAGAACAGAGACCTTTCATTTCTAGAGCAAACAAGAAAGGGGCAAGCTGTAAACTGTAGGTGGATGTGGGGCTAAACATTATAGGGAAAACCCCTAATGAGAAAGATACATGCAATAATGCATGGAGGGGAGGGAGGAACCACAGTTCAGCATGGGCTTTGCATACTCAGAGAGGCATGCTTATTTCCCAGAAACTCTGCAAAGCAGCTTCCAGACATGGCAGGCAACAGAGGTGGGTCAAAGGTCTGATGCGGTTATAAGGTAGCTACACAGGAATTCTGAAATTCTGGGACAGGTTACAGCTCAGTGGTAGAGCACTTGGAGAAGGTTCCAGGTTCAGTCATCAGTTAAAGGAACCTCAGATACCACGGCTGTTCTCAGAGGAAAAGCCACAGTCTAGCCAAACTGGGCTAGATGAGCCAATAAAATGTATTCTTATCAGGCAGTTTCACATCGGACAAGCCAATCAATTTGGAGATCTCCTTCCCTGACCGCAGCCTGGTGGAACTGTCTGCCTAATGACATCCGCACCCTGCGGGACCCAAATGCAGAGATGTTCCACCAGGCCTACGGCTGAGGACAGCAGCGGTTCATCATCAAGCCTGGCCTCCTCCATCTCTCTTCTCCCCTATAGGGTAGGATATAAACTGGCTTCAAGCACCATCTGGAATAGTTTGGAATTGTACTGGTTTTGTTGTTTTTAACCGTCTTGGCCTGATTCTAAATGTTCACCACCCTGAGCCCTCACAGAGCTGCCTTATAGTGAACCAGACCGTCGGTCCCTCAAGGCCAGTACTCAGACTGGCAGAGGCTCTCTGGGGCCTTAGGCAGAGATATTTCACATCAACTACTACCTAATAGTTTTAACTAGAGATGTTAGGAATTAAACCTGGGACTTTCTGCATGTCAAGCACATATTCTACCACTGAGTTACACCCCAAGTCAAAGAATAAAAGATGCCTATGAGCATGCAAAAAGTGCAATTCCCCTCTTCCTTGAGTAAGCCAGGCCAGCCTGCACAGGAAAGTTTCTCCCAGATGTTGCTCAAGTCCAGCATGTCAGGTTCTAGAAATCACACACTATGTAAATGCAAGTCCCAGACCTCAAGAACAGAACCACACAGTCTTATAGGTACATCGTTTCAGTGGTGCTGCTGTGCAACTGCTCATCCAGCTCTGTTTGGGGCAGCTGGTCACTATCCACCTCAGAGCCCAGATGAGAAGAGCGCCACTCAGTTGTGGTTCCAGCTAATCCATCACACGCAGCTTCCCATCTTTCTGTTTCATGGCTCTGAATTCTAGACAAGAACGCAAGGGGGGAGAGAACCCTCTTCTGCTTTATTTGTTCATTTACTTCAAAAATTTTATCCTGCTTTACCAACCTCACAATGGCCACCAAAGCGGCTAGCAAAAAGATGCACGATAAAACCACGTTTTAAAACCATTAGACTCAATCCCCCTCCAACACACATCATCAGAACAATTAAAGCCAAACATAAAACACACACTAAAACAAAAACAACAACAAAACACAGGGGAGGGAGCAGGGAACACTGAGGGAATGCCAGATGAATAAAAAAAACGGTCTTCACCCACTGATGGAAGATGGCAACAGAAGGGGACAGATGGATCTCCCTGGGGAGAGCTTTGGTGCTGTGGCAGAGAAGGCCCTGTCCCAGGTTGCCACCCACCTCATCTCAGAAGGCAGGGGCACATGAAGCAGGGCCTCTGAAGATAACTGTAGTGATCAAGCAGGCTCATAAGGGAGAAAATGGTCCTTCATCAGTGCTGGTCCAAAACCATACAGGGCTCTGAAGGTTGAGACCAGCGCCTGGAATTGTGCCTGGAAAGCACTGGGAGCCAGTGTAGATGGGCCAAGACTGGAGTGATATGGTCTGTATGACCCACTCCAGCCAACATCCTGGCTGCAGCATTCTGCACCAACTGAAGTTTCCAAATGCTTCTCAGGGGCAGCACCATGCAGAGCGCGTTGCAGTAATCTAATCTAGACGTTACCAGGGTATGCACCACAGTGGTGAGATCTTTTCTGGCCAGGGAAGGCCACACAGCTGGCTAACCAACCAAAGCTGGTAAAAGGCACTCCTGGCCACCTGCTTATCCAGCAGCAGGCTTGGGTGTGAGAGCACCCCCAGAATACAGAGCTATTCCTTCAAGGGAAGTGCAACCTCATCCAGAACAGGTGATATCCCAGGTCAGACTTTCTGTCCACTAGTAGCAGTTCTGTGTCATCAGGATTAAGCTTCATCTTATTAGTCCTTATCGACTTCAGAACTGTCTCCAGACCCTGGTTCAGGGTTCCTACAGCCTCCCTGGGATCAGCTAGAAGCATGAGATCCATAGCTGACCATCTGAACAAAAGCTTCAGAGCCTGACAAATTAAACCAAACGGTGGCTGCATCCACCCCCTCTCCAGCTCTCTCATGCACAGGCTCCCCTGCTATCTGAAGTGAGAGCTCCGATTCTGGGGGGAAAGGTACACTTTAAAAGCCTGCAGATATGCATCCCAACAGCAGACACCGGGGTTTCATTAACTCAGACCTCACTGCAGTTAAGTGGCTCAGGACTATGTCTGCCTCAGTCACTCCACCTGCAATCTGGGGAGAACAATGCTCACCTGCCTTAAAAAAAGTACTGTAAAGTTTTTCAAGGTAATTCAACTGCACCTGGGCCTGAGACCCTGTGATACACCACCTTTATACCTGCAGCCATACTGGCAACACACAAAGACCAGCCCTGCTACTCAAGAGCTATTCTGCCACCGAGCTATGGCCACTTACAATCCTTCTGGCTGAGTTCACTGGAGCCCTTGGTGAGGATTTATCCCAGGGATACAGTTTCGGCACACAAGCCACGAGACAAAAGCATTTGACAAAGGCCACCATGGCTCAACAGGCTCAATAATCACTTGCACAGCTCCCACTTCCATTTCAAAAACCAGCTGTACACATGCCATATGAATTTGTAAGGCTCACACAAGAAGTCCCAAAAAATGAAGCAGGTCGTGGTGGCAAGCTGTGCTCCAATCGTGTGCTCATCACAATTTGCACCAGCGGCAAAAAGCAAACTCCAAGCTCCGTTTCACTGAATAAAGTTTCCTATTCCTGTTACAAGAGTAGCCAAGAGTTGCTTTCAGGAAAGAGGTTCTTTCCAGCCACTTGATTCCTTGAGAGCTCCAGCAACTCTGTCATGCTCCACTCCAAAAGGGCAGGCCGGCCACCAGGAAGGCAGCCAGCCGCAGCCTTGCTGTCTTTATACTAATGAACCACGGGAAGAGCATGGAAAAGGAGAATGAATCACCAAGCGTATTATGACGGAGTTCAGGAAGAAAGCAGCATGCAAAGAAACATGGTAAAAGTCATGGTAAAGCCTACCTTAAATCCTCTTGTGAGTGTCCCCCCGTTTGCCACGCTTAGATCCAGTCTCGTGCAGGCAGCAGCACCCGGAGGGCCAAATGTGAATGTACCAACTCTCTAGCCCACTTCATTTTACTTTTTAGAATTTAGAGAAAAAGCAAAAAGAAAATCTTTGCAAATGTGCTCAGAGATCAAGGTGAATTCTCTTCTAAAACAAGACTTTTAATGCATGAGTCTAGAACAGCCCATTCTCCCCTCCCAACAACTATCCACTCTTCCTCCTTTCATTCACTTTAAAAAGAAATTGCACAAAGGATGGCTATAAAAAGCTCCAAACTATGGAGAATAAACTCCAGGAAAGATACTCGGGTTTTAAATCTCTTCTCTTTTTTCTTACCACCAACAAGTGCACCCTTATTCATACCCAAATATAGGCAACAGTCTCCCCTGACCTTGCTTAACATTTCAACGATTTCTGAGATGAAAACCCACAAACCAGTGGGAAGATAATCATAAATACTTGAACTACAAACTTATTAAACTTCCCTTTCACTTGGCCCCCCCCCATTATTTGCAATGAATGGTTTTTAGGGCTTTCTTACTCTCCCAACAACTTTTTATAACATACTTTTTTATCCATAGGATTGATGACGACAGACTCTCCACCCTAGCATCTCCCAAAAGCAAGAGATATTAAACTTTCAGCTATCTTATTCTGAAGCAAATCTGCCTTAGAACTTCCTTTCTGCTGAGATTATAGTTACACACCTTTGCACATCTTTAATGCATTAAAAATCCAACCCCACAGAAATACGCCTCCCTGCCATATATGGCTAACCTACAAAAAGAAGGGATTATCAGAAATAAAGATGCTTAGCATATTCATATAGAGTGGCTGATGTTTGAACTAGAAGTCTGGCAGGCACTCTCTCTACTGGTTTCAATCAATATATGTACAAAAAAACCCAACAGTTCTTATTCTTGCATCTATCCTTTATCATACATAGCCTCCTATTTTCTTCATTTTCCCATTCAGTCGCAAGGAAAACTTAAGTTGCAGTCCTATGTACACTTACCAGGGTGTAAGCTCACTGAAAACAGTGGGACTCACTTCCAAGTAAACAAGCATACAACTGCGATGTTAGATTTGTTTATTAGAAACACCAAGAGGAACATGCAGATTTCAGAATGCGGCATTTTCAAGGCTTGTAATTATAAGCGACTGCCCTTGCAATGCCACCTCCTCCTCCTCTTTTCCTGCTACCTCACTCTTCCTTCCTTTACCCTACCTCCTGCTTAATAAAAAAAAAAAATCAAGACCAACAAGATTAATTATCACGAGCACGGGGAAAACCACACAAACACAGTGCAGGGTTTCCTAGGGCTTGGCCCAAATTCCACAATCCCCTCCCTGCCTGTTCACTTCTTACAAGCCCTTCTACCCTAATGTTTCCCCCCCCAAGAAGGGTCAAAAAAATGAACAGCACCCACCCACACTAGCCCCTGCTCCTTTCCCAAACTGAGACCTTTATGTTTGCCAGCCTTCCCCCCCACACACACACACACAAAGCAGACAGGAAAGGCAGTGAATAACTTTTAAAGGGAGGTGAGCTGTCTTTCCTCTCCCCCACCAATGATATCTCCCCTTCTATTAATCTCACTGCCTTGGGTGGTGGCCAGAGTGGAGGGAGAAGGGACAGCAATGACAAGGAAAGGGGGCGGCTTTCCCCTCTCCTACTAATAATGAATTCTACCTCTAGCGCCCCTCAGTTTCCTCAAGCAAGCTTAAGGGAAGATGGTTAACTTTTTTGGGGGGGGTATTCTTCTCTCCTTTCCCCCCACCAGTTCAGAACTCCCTTTCTGTGCTCCCACCACCTTCTTCAGGTAGACGAGAAGGTGGCCTGGTCAGCCCGGGGGTGGGCTCTTCCTTCTCCCTTCTGCCCCCCTTTCCTTCCACACACCCTCCCCAAGACAGACCTCAAGCCCCCCTCCCCACTCCTGTTCAGGGCCGGGCTTTGCCGTCTAGGCCTCTCTCACTCTCTCCTGAGGGCCATCAGGGCAGCCATATTGGATCCATCAGCTTCTTTCCCCCCCGGTTCTGACCGAGCCTCGGCCGGGGCTGGAGCGAGAGGAACATCCGGGCAACCGGCACCTCCCTCTTACCGAGGCAGGGCTGCCTACATCCGGGCATCCGCCGACCCAGCGACCTACTTCCTTAACTTCCTCCTCTTTTCATTCTTCCGGCCAGATTGAAGCTGCCGCCGTCACCATTTTTGATGTTGGAACAAAAACAAAGCTGCGCGCGAGTCCGTGAGGCCATATTTGTTAAGGGCATACCTAGCTGACTTCTCTGCTATTGGAAATAACGGGAGTTAAGAGCTATCTTGGGCTAGAAATGGCAGGAGCGAGGAAGGGCAACATATTCCAAGACTGTGGGAGTGGATTAGGTTGAAAGGTGAAGCCCCTCCCATTTCCTTTTTCAATTACCCCAACCCTTTCGAACTTTTTTCAGTGCCACAGTTCTGAGTCGTTGAGCCAGTAATTGTAATCAAAGTGCTTCTGAGCATATGCAAAGTGCTGACTAAAGTATAGGATACTTGAACACTAGCGATCTTTCTATTTTTGCATACTTAGCATTTGGTATGATACTTTCAAGCACTCAAAGATCACACAATACCTTGCTCTAAGTGAGCCCCAAATGAAAATATAGACATGCATTATAATAATCTTATTTGGAAACATACTTGTTCTACAATATGTTATTTATCTACAGCTTACAATATATTTCAGTAGCTGCAATGTGCTGTGCATTGCACAGTATGTTAACATGCATGTACATGCATTTACAAAAATGTGCAAGAGACAAATGTATTCAGCTGAATGGAACCCTGAGGAACTATAACTGTCAATTCACAGTACCAAGATCTGAGGTATCAGTCCAGGGGTCTTTTGGGGGGAGCGCACGGGAGCGCAGCTCCGGGAGCTCAGGAGCCAAGCCCTGCCCCCAGCCGGCTTCCCGGAGAGTCTTTCAGGCAGCCGAATGTCAATTTCAGCTCCATTATATCCTATGGGCCATTGAAGTCAATGGTGAAAACATAGGGTATATTCTGGGGGCTGGAGGAGGTGGTTTGAGGGAGAGGCTCCAAACTCACAGGGTAGCTGATGGAGCCTCTCCCCAAGATACCCACCAAGTTTCAAGAACATTGGATCAGGAGGTCCACCCTATGGCCCCTAAACAGGTTGCCCCTATTCCTCCATTGTTCTCTATGGTGGGAAAAAAATAACTTTTTTTCCCACCATAGAGAACAATGGAGGGAATGGGGGCAACCTGTTTGGGAGCCCATAGAATTGGACCCCCTGGTCCAATGTTCTTGAAACTTGGTGGGTAACTTGGGAAGAGGCTCCAAAAGCTATCCTGTGAGTTTGGAGCCTCTCCCTCACATCCCCTCCCCTCCAGCCCCCAGAATATACCCTATGTTTTCACCATTGACTTCAATGGCCCATAGGATATAATGGGGCTGAATTGCTGCCAAATTTCTTTCATTCCCTCCTTTCCTTCTTTTCTTTTTCCTCTTTCCCTCATTCTTCTCTTTTCTCTTTCTTTCTTTCCCACCTTCTTCTCTTCTCTTTTTCCTCCTTTCCCTGTTTCCCTCCTTCTTCCTTCTCTTTCTTTCCCTCCCCTTTCCTTCTCTCTTCTTTCCCTCTTTCCTTCCTCTCTACTCTCTCTCTCTTTCCTTCCCTCTTTCCTCCTTCTGTGGCCCAACTCTCATGAGAAGGAGTTTAAACTTTAAACTCCTTCTCTCTTAGCTCCCCCACCCAGGCCAGCTGGGGAAGGGAAGGGGAGGCTTTTGAAGATGCCGCTCCCCCTTTTGCTTCCCCTTCTTACATCACTTCTGGTGATGTCAGGGGGCGTGGCATATGCTAATAGCCTAATAGCTCATTAGCATACCATATGCTAATGAGCTCCTGCAGCTGTTCTTCTACAAAAAGACCCCTGGGTATCACCAACATAACTGAGGCAAGCACTGTACTTAGAGAGCCAGTTTGGTGTAATGGTTAAGAGTGTGAACTCTAATCTGGGAGAAATGGGTTTGATTCCCCATTCCTCCACTCACAGCTGCTTGTGTTACCTTAGGTCAGTCATAAGTTCTTTCAGAGCTATTCTCTCATTGTTGCCTGTAATTAAGTGCTTGGGTGAAATTGAATAGCAGACTCCTGGCTGCTGGAGTTGGGGTGTGAAAGGGGCTTTGTTTGACCGTCATTAAGTGCCTTGGGTGATTTTGAGTAGCTGCTGGCCACGCCCTCTCCTGGGAGACAATTCCATTTAAGGCCTGTGGCTCTTGGCCTAGGGGCTCTGTAAGAAGCCCAGGAAGAGCCAGAAAGCCAGGACCTTGGCTCTTTGGTAAGGTAAGGTAAGTAGACTCCTACAACAGGAGCCATATAAATACAAAGTGTTTTAAAAGGGGGGTTATAGAAAAGTATTTGTTTAAAAACAATTATGAAGCCAGAATGCCAGCAGGGGGTTGGGGGCTATCCAGTGTTTTGCATGGAGTGTCACATGTATGACTATCTGCCCACTGGTCAGAAGTCTTGGGTGTGTGTTCGGTGCAAGGAGCTCCTGGTTCTCAGGGAGCGAGTTTGCTCCCTTGAGGCCAAGGTGGCTGACCTGGAGAAGCAGGGACAGTCAGTTAGGTGCACGGGGAAGACTCTCGGGGACTTGTTAGATATGTCCCACTCTGGATCTGGCAGCCCGGCTGCTGCCAGGGAGCATGAGGGTCAAGGGGAAAAGGGGCACCATGCTGAGGATAAGGGGAATGTGCCCTCAGAAGGGACCTCTTCTTCAGCTGGTGAACGGGTATCCTTTTGTACCAAGGAACCGTCCCTGGGAAGGGTGGGAGGGGGCTCTTGGTAGTTGGTGATTCGATCCTTAGGCAGGTAGACAGCTGGGTGGCGAACCCGCGTACTGACCGTATGGTGACTTGCCTGCCTGGTGCGAAGGTAGCGGACATTACGCGTGTTTTAGATAGGCTGGTAGATAGTGCTGGGGAGGAGCCAGTGGTCGTGGTGCACGTCGGCACCAACGATGTGGGGAAATGCAGTCGTGAGGTCCTGGAGGAGAAATTTAGGCTGCTGGGCAGGAAACTCAAGGCCAGGACCTCCAAGGTAGCCTTCTCGGAAGTGCTACCTGTTCCACGCGCAGGGCCGGAGAGACAGGCACAGATCAGGAGTCTCAATGCGTGGATGAGACGGTGGTGTAGGGGGAAGGGTTCAAGTTTGTTAGGCACTGGGATGCTTTTTGGGACA
The DNA here is from genome assembly GCA_029375565.1 of Gekko gecko. Lineage (NCBI taxonomy): Eukaryota > Metazoa > Chordata > Lepidosauria > Squamata > Gekkonidae > Gekko > Gekko gecko. The sequence continues at coordinate 24,650,376 of JAPDNY010000001.1, read as the reverse complement.
AGAGGGAGCTGTACAAAAGGGACGGTCTCCACTTGTCCCGAGAAGGAACCAGGCTGCTGGCGCTCAAAATCAAAAAGGTGGCAGAGCAGTTTTTAAACTGAATAATGGGGGAAAGCCGACAGGAGATGAAAAGTCTCTGGTTCGGGATGGCTCATCTCAAAGAGATGAAGGGGTAGCTATTACTTTTGTACAAGGGAATGGATTACAATTGTCCACTGAGACTGTGGTTAATGATAGGAACTGCCTGGCAAGGTCTCGAGGCAGCAAGAGGAAGGCTGTGGGCTTAACAAACATGGGAAACTATAAGTGTTTATACACAAATGCTAGAAGTCTCCGAGGTAAAATCGGGGAGTTGGAATGCTTGGTGTTGGGGGGGAAATAGACATTGTGGGTATTTCAGAAACTTGGTGGGATGAGGAAAATCAGTGGGATACGGTGATTCCTGGTTATAAATTATATCGGAGGGATAGGGGGAAAGGGTTGGAGGTGGGGTGGCTCTGTATGTCAGAGAGGGTGTACCGTCCAGTAAGATTGAGAGGGTAAGAGAATTGGATTCGCTTCTGGAAATGCTATGGGTTGAAATAGTGGGTCCAAAAGGAGGCTTAACAGTGGGAGTTTGTTATCGCCCACCAGATCAAAAGATAGAGGAGGATTATAAAATGACGAATGAATTAAAGATAGCGGCTAGACGAAATAACTGTGTTGTAATAGGCGACTTTAACTACCCACACATTGATTGGGTCAATATGAGTTCTAGTCGGGAAAAAGAGATTGCGTTCTTAGACACTCTCAATGACTGTGCTGTGGAACAGATGGTCACAGATCCTACCAGGGGAGAGGCGATCCTGGATTTGGTCCTAAGTAACACCCAAGACCTGGTGAGAGATGTAAAAGTGATTGCACCACTTGGGAACAGTGACCATAATGTCATTGAGTTTAACATTTGTACAGATAGGGAGTTGCCCAAAAAGACTGACGCAACCACTTTTAACTTTAAAAGGGGTAACTTCTCTGGTATGAGGGGACATGTGAGGAAGAAATTGAAAGGAAGAGTGGAGAAGGTCAAAACCATTGGGGAAGCTTGGAGACTATTTAAAAAGACAATCCTAGAAGCTCAGAAAAAATATATACCGCAGGTTAGGAAAGGTACAAATAGGTATAGAAAAAAGCCTGCATGGTTAACAAATAAAGTAATGGAAGCTGTAAAAGGTAAGAAGGATTCCTTTAAGCGGTGGAAAGCTAGTCTTAGTGAGGTTGATAAAAGGGAACACAGACTATGGCAAATAAAATGCAAGTCTGTGATCAGGCAAGCAAAAAGGGAATATGAGGAGCATATCGCAAAAAACATAAAGACCAACAATAAAACTTTCTTCAAATACATTAGAAGTAGGAAGCCAGCCAGGGAGGCAGTGGGGCCCTTGGATGACCAAGGGGTAAAAGGAGTAGTGAAGGATGATAGGGAAATGGCTGAGAAGCTGAATGCATTTTTTGCCTCTGTCTTCACTGTGGAAGAGGAGAAGTGTTTGCCCACTCCAGAAGCACCGATTTCGGGAGGGGGTTTGAAAGACCTGAATCAGATTGCGGTGACAAGAGAGGAAGTCCTCCGACTGATGGACAATTTAAAAACTAATAAATCACCAGGCCCGGATGGCATTCATCCGAGAGTTCTGAAAGAACTCAAATGTGAACTTGTGGATCTCCTGACAAAAATATGTAATCTTTCTTTAAAATCTGCCTCCATTCCTGAGGACTGGAAGGTAGCTAATGTCACTCCAATCTTTAAAAAGGGCTCCAGGGGAGATCCAGGAAATTACAGGCCAGTCAGTCTGACATCGATACCGGGTAAATTGGTGGAAACTGTTATTAAGGAAAGAATTAGTAGGCACATTGATGAACAAAAACTATTGAGGCAGACTCAGCATGGGTTCTGTAAAGGAAGATCTTGTCTCACTAACCTGTTAGTGTTTTTTGAGGGAGTGAACAAACATGTGGACAAGGGGGACCCAATAGATATTATTTACCTTGACTTCCGGAAAGCTTTTGATACAGTTCCTCATCAAAGGCTCCTAAGTAAGCTCAATAGTCATGGGATAAAAGGACAAGTCCTCTTGTGGATCAAAAACTGGCTTATAAATAGGAAACAGAGAGTGAGTATAAATGGGAAACTTTCTCAGTGGAGGGTGGTAAGCAGTGGGGTACCACAGGGATCAGTACTCGGTCCGATGCTTTTTAACTTGTTTATTAACGATTTGGAATTGGGAGTAAGCAGTGATGTGGCTAAATTTGCAGATGACACGAAGTTGTTCAGGGTGGTGAAAACCAGGGAGGATTGTGAGGCACTCCAAAGGGATCTGTTGAGGATGGGTGAGTGGGCGTCAACGTGGCAAATGGGGTTCAATGTGGCCAAGTGCAAAGTGATGCACATTGGAGCCAAAAATCCTAAATATAAATACACATTGATGGGGTCTGATCTGGCAGAGACTGACCAAGAGAGAGATCTTGGAGTCGTAGTGGATAACTCGCTGAAAATGTCTACACAATGTGTAGCTGCAATAAAGAAGGCCAACGCTATGCTGGGGATTATTAGGAAGGGAATTGATAACAAATCAGCCAGTATCATCATGCCCCTGTATAAATCATTGGTGCGACCTCATTTGGAATACTGTGTACAGTTCTGGTCACCACAACTCAAAAAGGATATTATAGCATTGGAAAAAGTGCAGAGAAGGGCAACTAGAATGATAAAAGGGTTGGAACACCTTCCCTATGAAGAAAGGTTAAAATGCTTGGGGCTCTTTAGCTTGGAGAAACGACGGCTGAGGGGTGACATGATCGAGGTTTATAAGATTATGAATGGGATTGAGCAGGTTGAGAAAGAAGTACTTTTCTCCCTTTCTCACAGTACAAGACCTCGTGGGCACTCTATGAAATTGCTGAGCAGTCGAGTTAAAACAGATAAAAGGAAATACTTCTTCACCCAAAGAGTGATTAACATATGGAATTCACTGCCACAGGAGGTCGTGGCAGCTGCAAGCATGGACAGTTTCAAGAGGAAATTAGATAAACATATGGAGCAGAAGTCCACCAGTGGCTATTAGCCACAGGGTATGGATGGGAACTCTCAGTCTGGGGCAGGTGATGCACTCTATTCTTGGTGCTGGAGGGGGCAGCAGTGGGAGGGCTTCTGGTGCCCTGGCCCCACTGCTGGACCTCCGGATGGCACCTGGTATATTTTGGCCGCTGTGTGACAGAGTGTTGGACTAGATGGGCCATTGGCCTGATTCAACATTGGCTTCTCTTATGTTCTTATGTTCTTAAGGGCAATTCTCAAAAGAGCTCTCTCAGTCCCACCTACCTCACAAGGTGTGGGGACGGGAAAGGGATTGTAAACCACTCTGAGATTCCTTCGAGTAGTGAAGGGTGGGGTATAAATCCAATCTCTCCTCCTCCTTCTACTTGCCTATACAACAGCAAGCATGGTATTTGTTCATTTACAAAACATATATACCACCTTTCTGCCTTCACAATAGTTACCAAGGGGGCTAACAATTTAGAACATACATGGCAAATCACATTTTAAAGCCATTAAAATCAATCTCCCCCCCCCCAACACAGATCATTAAACCAAAGTAAAAAGAGTTTAGATACATAACGGAGTTCAACTCCCACTCTGCCATTACTCTTATTGGGTGACAATAAGCCACTCACTTGCCTTTTAGCTGAACCTACCTTACAAGGTTGCTGTGAATATAATAGGGAGAACCATGTATGTTTATCCTGAGATGCTTGGAGGAAGGATGGAATAAAAATCAAATAAACAAACAAGGCACCTTCCAAGATCCAAAACAGAGAGAACGATTCACTGGGGAGAGGGACCAGAAAATACAGACTGTCCTTGACATATAGGAACAATGTATGAAGAAATACACTACACTGAACTGGAGGAGGGGAGACGCATGTAGACTACCCTGAGCTTCTTGGAGGAATGGTGGGATAAAAGCATACTAGAATAAGCTGTATGACTCCTCATTTGGAAAGCGCACACTGTTGCAGTTTATTCCCTCATCCAAATTTTCCTTCAAAAGCCAGGACTAGAAAGTGTTTTAAACAAAAAATGTGTATGTGTGCAGGACTTCTAAAATTCAAAGACAGGTTGTGCTTACATCAAAACTACATTGTTGAAATCTCAGATCCCACTAACACCCATAACAATGCACGTACATGAACACTAAGATCACAGGGTTGCCAGCCTCCAGGTGATAGCTGGAGATCTCCCACTATGACAACTGATCACCAGGCAACAGAGATCAGTTCACCTGGAGAAAATCGATGCTTTCCAGAATGAACTATATGGCATTTTCCCCCAGCTGAGGACCCTCCCCTCCCCAAACCCCATTCTCCTCGGGCTCCACTCCTGAAATCTCCTGGTATTTCCCAACCTGGAGCTGACAACCCTACACATACAGCCTGCTTGTTCACAGCTGGCTGAGGTTCGTTTTGAACTGCTGATAACATATTGCAGGATTATTAAGGTTTTCTAGTGCATCTTTAGCCAAAAGAACTATCATTCTCTTGTAATCCTTAAATGATGCAAGGAAGGGCATTGTAGAATAAAAGAATACACCAGACAGGATAGAGAAAAACCTTGAGACCTTAAAACATAATCCGTTACCCACCGAGAAATAATACAACAGAGAGAGGGGGGGAGTAAGGAAGGAAAATATGAAACAAAAATATTGCTTAGTAAAATAAGCAAAAATAGGTTTTAAAAAATAAATGTAACAAATATCCTCTTCTCTTTCCCCTTACATTCTCTAATGTAAGCAAAACTTTGTCTAGGAGACTGCTGAGGACAATGTTGGACAGTGGACAAATCACAATTTTTTGCTCTTCTCACTTAGGCCTTTCAATAGATATAATTAGAAAGTAGGGTAAAAGTGCTTCTCTTCCATTCCCCCCTTATGAATGACTTAAAAGATATTAAAATCCCTGCACTTTTCCATTCTACCTTTTTCCCCAAAAGTTTCAGGCTATTTTCTTCAGCAACAAAATTAAAGCATTATCCTTCCCCACCGATTTTTGCAAAGTGGAACCCTCCCAGTCCCTCCCAAAGACTGAGGTGGACGACTTTTGGAACTGGACCCGGATGTATCGCGCTTGACCCGGAAGTGCAGCCACGGTAACTAGGAAGTGCCGCTGATTTCGTTCCTAGTTTTGTAGAGTCGCCATTTTTCTGGCGTCCCTTGCTCGGGTTGGCCGCTATGGGTTCCTCCAAGCGGCACCGGGAGCGGGGCGAGGCCTCGGAAGAGCCGCCCGTAGGCCCTCCACAACCCCCTTCCTCTGGCGGGGGTAGCGCTGCCGCCACGTCGTCCTCCTCCCGCCACCGCGAGCACAAGAAGCACAAGCACCGGAGTAGCGGCGAGAGTGGGAGAGAACGGCGGAGTAAGCGCAGCCGCAGCCGGGGCGAGCGGAGCAGCCGCCGGGGCGGTGCGGAGGAGTCGACCTCTCGGGGGAGTCGCGGGGGCGCCAGCAGTAGCGCTGCCGCTGGGGGCCAAGAAGGAGCGGTCGAAGTGGGGAGGCGAATTAAGAGGGAAAAGCGCGACGACGGAAACGAAAGTAGTCAGAACTCAGGTGAGAAGAGGAGGAAAGGAAAACGGAGAAGAGGCAGAGAGGGTCCTTTTCCTGGCATCCCCGAACCTATTTACTTAGCCCCGGTGCAAGGACTCGTAGTCGGTAGAAAAGAGCAAGTGTCCAGTGACCCCTTAAAACCTAACAAAATTTGTGGCAGGTTATGAGTTTTCATAAGTCAGTGCTCACTTTTTCAGAAGAAATCAAGTGAGAAGTGACTCACGAAAGCTCCTACCCTGCCACAACTTTTGTTAGTCTTTCAGGTGCTACTGGACTCTTGCTCTTTTCTATTGCTACAGACAGGCTAACATGGCTGTCTATCTTAGCAATCAATGGGTGGCTGAGCACGACCAGAACACAAACAAATCTCAATTTTGTATTTGTGTGTTGGTTTTCCTGTGTAAGCAGCTCAGGATAGTCCATGTCGCTCTGTTTTGTTTCCAGCACTGGCCATGTGAGATAGATTAGGCTGAATGTGTGACTGACCCAAATTCACCCTTTGGGCTTCATGGCAGAATAAGGATTCAAAGTCTAGTCTGCTGCTCAAACCACTGTACCACACTCTCTCAAAAGCGAAGTACTGCAGCTGTCCTTATTTCCTGTTCCTGCCTCCATTTCCCCCCTCTAGTGAGGTTTCTTAAAGGGGATAGATCTGTATTCTCAGTTCATTAAAAGGTGTGCCTATGATAACAGGAACAGTATCTTACCTTTCAGAAATCTGTTATGGCCTGTTAAAAGTTTGCTAGTATTTGTCATTCTCCAAGATTTAGCTCCTTAGGGTCTGGTAATTAAATCTGTAAGGAGTGGTTGTATGTTATCCCTTATGTATGTTCATGCAAATATGTGCTGTCTAAAATACTAATCCACAGCCTGTCACTCCACATATCTTGGTTACTGGTAATGTACTCTGGATTGTTGTTTTTTAAGTAGAAACAGCAACTGGATTTTAAATCACATCCAGCTTTTTGCACGGTTAATGTGTACCGAATCACAAATGGCATAGAGAAGATTTTTTAGGAATGAGTTAAGGTTCAGATAGGCCTTAGACATGAGAATAGGAGTGTTGCAGATGTGTTTCCATTTTCATCTGTGGAATGTTGGAGGGTGTGAATTGCTTGTGCCCCAGCATCTCTCTCTCTCAAAGAAGTGAGCCCTTGGAGTTGAGGGGCTAGTGAAAAGAAAACAGAACATAGAAAATAAGTGAAAACAAAGAACTGGAGTTGGGGGAACCTGAACAGCTTACTTTTAAAAAAGTTTTCAAAAGTCAGTTTGGGTACAAAAGTAATCAAAACAGCAATAAACCAACATGTAAAAACAGCACTGGAAGGAGGAAATGCAGGGATAAATAAACCCATTAAACACCTCGGATCATTTATGTGCGTGTGATCCATTCCTAACAATGTTTCACTTGGAAGTATCTCTTATTTTTAATGGGGCTTGCTTATGTATAAGTGAACTTTAGGGCTGCAGTTGTGCAGCATAGAATTTGTCATTTGACCAGTTAAAGTTTTACTTTAAAAATGTTGGAAGCATTATCAGAGCAGCAACAAAATCCTTTGGCCATCAGCTAGTTAGATACATGAACTACAGAAACAATTATGTTAACTGTCACTATGGAAACAACTGAACTTAAAAATGTTATACTCTATGATAACTTCTAGCAAGATTTCAATAAACAAAAACAATTCTTTGAATGAGTGTTCTTTTCCGTTTCTTTTTTGGAGTTCCAGGATCAGCCTATAGTTATAAAATTTTAAAATAATAAAAAGAAAGCGAAGTAACACCAGTGACTTCTTTAAAGGGCAGTTTTGAAAGACAGCTATATTCTTCCTTGTTTGCAGATGCCTGCCCTTGTAGCAGGTGGCCAAAAAGAGAAGGACTGCTATGGCTGTAAGGTTTGCTCCTGACTGTTGCCAGACTCTGGGACAAGCGGCCCTCACTCCTGCTAACAAATGTCCCTGTAACGAAATAAAAAGTTTAGCTGCCACTTCTCCACAGTGGCATGCTTGGCTTTGTGGAATATTTGACCTATCAGTTGACGGACATGTAGTGTGATCTTTAGAATGCTTATTCAGAAGCCTCTCTGAATTCATTGGTGGCCTTTTCCCATGTGTGATTCTTCAGAAGATATGATGATTACCAAATTGTGCAAGCATAATCACAAGCATAGGACAGTCTCCTCCCATATGACCTTGCCTGGGTGCTTCCTCACCTTCTGAGGTCAGGTGAGCAGCTGCTGGAGTTATCCGTGGTCACTTTGGAACTCCCTAGAAAGGTTTGCTAGGTGCTGTCATAGGTATTGTGAGGTGCCAGGGTAGTCCTATCCACATTTCTGGAGCTTTCAGTAGCTTTATGGTTTTACTGTTGTTTTTTTATGCTGATGATATTCTTACTACTTTTATGTGGTGGTTTATTATTTTGGGGTGGTTATTTTTTAGTATCTGTAAGGGGCTTTGGAAGTGGAAAGGTACATACACATTTCTTAGAAAGAATGCAGGGCATGTATACATTAAGTAACAAATGTCTCCTTGTCTCCATGCAGCTGTTGTCACAAAGTCCAGCTCAGGAGATGCTTCTTCCCTCAGCATCGAGGAGACAAAGTAAGTGGGAGAGTTTTTCCCCCTGCAGTTTTGACAATGCTTGTTGCTAATGCTCATATTGAGCTTTGCTCAGTGCAATGAAATTTGATACTTTTATATTTAGATTGCTAGATAGATAATAGCTAGATAGATAGTGCTTGTATGCCATTTTCTGTGCCCCTCCCCCATGATGTCCCATCTCAGGGTTTGATCAGGACTATGGCTGATCACCTTCAGCAATATCATGACTTCTGATGCTCTTAGGCCACTCAGTGGGTTTTTAGCACATCTTACTCTGTCTAAAATCAAGCTGAAACAGCTAGATAGCAGACTCTATGTGGACCTTTTGTAATGATCCCTGGAAAGCAGAATATTTCTTCTTGCATGTAGGGTTGCGGAGTAGCAAGATCCACCTTGTAACGTGCATTAGAATGGCCCTGCAGGACCAAAGGTTTCTCTTGTGCAGCATCCTGTTACCAACGGTGTCCAGGCGGATGCAGAATGTGAAACAGAGTGCAAAGGGAACAATCCACTTGCGCTGTTTGCCTCACAGAAAGTAATATTCATAAGGCTGACAGCTTCAGAACATGGAGGTTCCCTTTAGTCCATCGTGGTGATTCTTAGACCTCCATGGATCGGTCTGATCCTCCTTCAAAGTAATCTAAGCCAGGGGCCATAAGCTGCATCTTGTGGCAGTGAATTTCATGTTAATTAGGCTTGTTATGAAGTAATCTTTCTTTTGTCTCTCTGGAATCTGTGGTTCAGAGGAAAAATAATTTCTCTCCCCTTTTTCCCACACTGTCCATAGTTTTATAGACCTTTAGCATGTGTCACATGCTTTTATTCCTCTACTTAGGAATAAAATTCTTTTATTCTTCTACTATATCCTCTGTTCAAAATGTCTGCTTCAGACTTCAATGGATTTGCCCATCCTGGAACCCTGAAAGACTTACTGCCACATCAAGTAAAGACATCATTTTCCTTTCTTTTTCTTTCCACAGCAAACTCAGGGCTAAACTCGGGCTGAAACCTCTGGAGGTAAATGTTATCAAAAAGGGTAAGTCAGATGCCCGTGTGACCTTTTTAAACGTCTTGATCAGATAAGCCTCTGAGACGCCACTGTGGGAGGAGATCCTCTGCAGTTTCTCTGCCACTACGACTTCTGGGATTCCCACTTCCTCTGGCACTTTTAAAGACAAGCTACTCATTGCCTCAACTGAAATGTAGCCCAAGCACGGTGGGCTCCTGGTTAAAGCCTGGAATTAGCCCACCTCTGCTCAAAGGCTTTTGCATGCTTTGCTTGGCTTGTAGGCAGCTGATCGGGTAGCATAGGAGTGGCGGAGAGGTTCTTTTTCCCTATCTGCTTGTCTCTTTAGCTAAGGTATGACATGGGCTTTCAAAAGCAAAGTAACATGAAAGGATGACTCCTCAAGGCTTCTGGGGCAGGGACTGTTCTTCGGAAGCTTTGTGTCTGTCATTAGGGAATGTAAGAACATAAGAGAAGCCATGGTGGATCAGGCCAATGGCTCATCCAGTTTAACACCCTGTGTCACACAGTGGTCAAAACCCAGGTGCCATCAGGAGGTCCACCAGTGGGACCAGAACTCCATCCCCTTAATCATTTCAGTTGCCCTTTTCTGCACTTCTTCCAATGCTATAAACTTTTTTTTTGAGGTGCGGAGACCAGCACTGTACAATAGTATTCCAAATGAGGCCACACCATACAGGGGCATTATGATACTGGCTGATTTGTTTTCAGTACCCTTCCTAATAATCCCCAGCATAGCATTTGCCTTTTTTATCACAGTTGTGATAAAGGGGATTTAGTTCTCATTGAGATGACAGATCTGACTGGGCTGTGCCACTTCAGACTGCAAATTAGGGGTCGTGTCATGGATCAGTAAGAAAGCACATTATTTGTGTCAGGAGGTTTACTCCGTGGCATTTCTCATCAAACGGGTCCTTGGTAGCAGATGCTGGCAAAGAAAGAATTTTCATTTCTCTGAGACTGAAGGGGGCTGCTGCCACTCAGAGAAGACAGTACAGAGCTAGGTGGACCTTTGATCCATCTCAGTATAAGAACATAGAATGTAAGACTAGTCATAGCAGATCAGACTAATGGCCCATCTAGTCAAACATCATGTTACCAGTGACAACCAGTCAGATGCTGCAGGTTCCAACTTTTCAGTCTGAAATGATCCATCCCAGACACAGGGTTACCACCCCAATGGAGATCTAGATTATCCGCACATAGAACTTCTAGGTCAGAGTTCTGTTTTCATGTCCACTTCAGCATCCTGTGCTGTTGGCCCCAAGATGCCGTTCTGGAGGTCAGCTAGCCGTTGCTGCAGGAATTATATGCAGTTTCATGAAAGCTTCTGCCGTGGAAGCAGAACTTGCTCAGCTTCCTGTAAGACATGCTGGCTGTCCTGTCTTTGGACGTGGATTCCAAGCGCTCTATGGGGTGCCTGGATGCTGCAATCTGAATGCATTAAGCTATCTTACAGCTGCACGCTGTCAAGCCATTGGTTGGTGGAGGCATCTGGCATGGAGGTCCTTTCCCTGCCTCGTTCTTAGAATCCTGTAACTGCAGAGGTTGGACTTTGAACCTTTTACATGCAATGCAGACACTCTGAAGAGGGGCTGTAGTATGTGAGCAAAATGTAACTGTGGTGACCTGTGGCTGATGTATCCAGCTTCACCTCACTGCTCGCTCAGTCCAGCACCTGTCCCCTCCCGTGGCATCTGTATCCTCCATCTTCAAGCCTCCGTGGTAACCAGAACCTTTCCCCCTTTCTTCCCTCCTCCCCAACCACAGAAACGGGCAGCAAGGAAGATCCGGTGGCAGCTGAAGTCATCAACCCAATAGTGCTCAAGCAGCGTGAGGAGATCCGGGAGAAGCTTGCAGCTGCCAAGGAGAAAAGGCTCCTCAACCAGAAACTCGGGTACTGTTTCCAGCTGTTCGGCCTGAGCCTGCCTCTGGGGCTCCTACTAACGGTGGGGAGAGGAATCTCTTTGTGTCAGTAGGGCAGGTTCAGGATGGAGTTAAGCTACGAGAGCTGTTCCGTCTTTGTAGCTTGGCTGGTGTCCTACAGTAGGCTAAACCAGAGAGGGCTGGAATTGCATCAACAGCTAAGCTGTGACTTAGAAAGTCCTTAATTTAAATCCTGCCTCTGCCACGAACTCCCAGGATGGCCTTAGGCAAGCTGTGCTCTCCAGGCCTCAACCTTCCCATCTGCAGTATGGGAGTAAAAAAAAAAATTATTTACCTTTAGAGCCTACCTTTCTTGCTGATACTCAAGGCAGGTTATAGAACAAAAGCAATGCACCTATACAGCTTAAGACAGCCAGTGAACTCTTATTAGTGTGATTAACTTCATTCATAGCCCACCTTTCTCACTGACGCTGAATGCGGACTGCAAAGTATAAAAAGCCACCCAGTTAGACAGCTGAGACTTCCAGTAAAAAGTGTAGCAAGACAAGGGTTTGAGAACTAGAAAGTAACAATAACAAAAAGAGAAACCTGTCTAAAGCAAGGGAAGGTGTCTAAGGCATGCCATGCCACACTGTTGAGAGGGAACACTTGTGAAGCCTTTTGAACATTCAGAAGCACTGTTGAGTCAGCCCCTTCCATTCTGTTCTGCTAATGGTGGCACCTGTCCCTGCTACCAAGGGCTTTCCCCAGAAGCGGAAGGGAAAGTGCTGCTGTTAGTGGAATGATGCTGCAGAATGCAACCCCAACATAAATGCTAAGTGTTATAATGAAGCTGCCTTTCCGAGTCACTGGATGGACTTCCATTCTGTTCTCTGAAGTTCGTTGCCTTGGTTAGAGAGGGTTTCAGTCTCTTTATGTTTTCTATGCTGTTTTTACTCAGCTCTTCACCACCAAGTCTTCTGCTTTTTTTATGCTTCGTTCAGCTCCAAGTGGCTTCGATATTTCTCCTGTGCTCATTCTCAACCTTTTCTACTTGTGTACTCCATGGGGTGACTTGTAGGTCATCGGGCTCTGTAACTTTGTGTTCTGCGGGGAGTGTGAGTCAAGGGTGGGGGTGCTGGGTGATTGAGCGTCTCCGCAATAGTGGCAGGACTCTGCTGTAATTGCCTCTGGTTTCCTGCCCCCCCCAGGAAGATCAAATCACTCGGTGAAGATGACCCCTGGCTGGACGACACAGCTGCCTGGATCGAGAGAAGCCGGAAGCTGCAGATTGAGAAGGAGATGGCAGAGAAGAGGGTTGGTGTTGTGGTTTCTTCTAGTGCTAGGCAGGGACTCCAAAAGCAAGGCCGTGGCCTCATTTTATTTTTTAATGTGTATGTTGCTTTGTCCAGGAAATTGTCACAAAGTGGTGTGCAAAGGTATAAAAAAAACTGTGACGAAAAGTAACGATTTGAAAGAATAATGCAGTAGATCAGAACAGCATTTAACTCAAATCAGCCACCAAGGGGAAGGGGAAGAAAAGTGTTTGAAACATGTCTCAAGATGGCAGTGAGGAAGGGACGGATGATTGGCGTGTGCTGTTTAATGGCCTGTGTTGTGCTGTATGCAATGCTGATCTCCAGCATTCCTCTCTGTTCCCACAGCCCCTTCCCACCCCCAGAACGATTGTTTGGGAGTTGTAGGACCTACATGGAGCAGCTGCTCGAGTCAGGGTGCCGGGTAGTACCCCTCCTGTGTCTTCCATCAAGGAAGCTGTGCTGCAGCTTCAGCCCTCCCCCCCTGCAGCAACCTAAACCACCACAGCCATTACTCCGCAGCATCCTGCAGCTCCAGGAACCATCTTTCTAGGGGTTCAAAATGGCTGCATGGAAAAAAGAGGAACGCTGGAGAAGTCCATGCGTCTTCTGTGCACAGATGTTCAGGTGCAGGCCAAGATGTTCTTCCTCCGAGCTTGAGCTGAAGGAAAGCTTGTGAAGGTGCTTCCAGCTCAGTACAAGCCAAGGTTGTCTCTCTCAAAGCTGGTTGCCTCCATGCATTTGCTCTGCCCTGACCACTGGGCCTGCATTTCCCTTGCCTCCTTTCTCCCCCTCCACTCCGGTGGTCTCATGGGCTTCAGTTATTTTTTTATTATTATTATTATTTTTAATTAGATTTCTTTCCATAACAATACATCCATATTCATTCTATACATTATTCTTACAATTTACAGATAAACACCAGATATTTCGCCTTAACCCAAATAAAAAGGCCACAATCTTTAACCTCTCCTACTTAACCATACTTTCAAATTTCCCCAATATTTTTCATATTCTTCATCACTTTTACCTTGTATAATAAAAGAAATTTTCTCTAGTTCAGCCGCTTCAATTAATCTACCTTGTATTACCTCTTCTGTTGGTATTTTTGATTCTTTCCATACTTTTGCATATTCAATTCTAGCTATCGTTAAAATATGTGTTGTTAAGTATATCTCATATTTATTCCAAGTCTTTGGCAACACGGGCTTCAGTGATGAGAGGTTAGGAGACTTTGTACCAGTGAGAGCCATTCAATAATGCAGCCAATGAGCTAAGGCAGTGGGAGGTTCTCCTTCTCTGGGAGACCTTCAGGCTAAGGCTGGACTCTTCTGGGTGTGCTCTCGCTTTGCCGTTCCCTGCACTGCGCAGGAGGTGGGGCTAGATGGCCTTTGAGGCCCATTCCCGCTCTGGCTCCTCCTTCCTTCCCGCTTCTCCTTCACCCCGTGGTCTGTTTCTCTGTGTATCTGGCTGAGCCATGACAAGTCTTTGCTTTTTCTCCTCCCCTCCTTCCCCCCCATCAGGCCAAGCTCTTGGAGGAGATGGACCAGGAGTTTGGCATCAGCAGCCTCGTGGAAGAGGAGTTCGGGCAAAACAAGAAGGTGAGAGCGGAGGCTGCTGTACTGATGGCGCTGGCCGCTCTTCATTGCTTTCGTGCAGCCGTTAAGTGCCAGCGGACCCACTCTCAGCCAGCGGTGTTGATCGCCAAAGGGGGGGGGGGGGCTGCAGTGACTGGCCCCTGAACTTCCTTGCTGGTGTCTCCCAGTGATGCCTTGTTTGAGAGTTCTGTGGGGGCGGCTTTTGGTTTTAGCAGTTGGACTGCAGGAAGAGGGGTGGGTTCTGGTGGGTCTGCTTTATTTGTATAGGGGGGTTGGCAGGGCTTCCCGGTCAGAAGCCTGAATCAGTGACTGTTGTGCACCCTTGCTGAGCAGGAAGTCAGGCTCTCAGTGTTTGAAATAATAGAAGTATGAGTTGTAGCCTGTGGATTTGGTCTGGTAAGGGTCGTGTTTTCCCCCGGTATAAAGGGCCTCTTGTGTCGGGGAAGGCTCCTTAAACTGGGGGAAATCAGCAGCAGCAGCACAAAATCAGTGGGATCCAGCCTGTGGCCTGGTGTGGACAGCTGGGACAGGAATCCTTTGTAGCAAAGGGGCAGGACAGTTTCAGTCATTCTTTCTGCCATTCAGCAGTTTCCATCCACGTATGCAGCTGAGCATCTGGTTGCTCTGCAGCATGTGGGGATTTGGGTCCTCCACATTTGACAAGGCCCAAACCCAGCTGGATCTTTTTCCTTGAGCGCTCCAGCAGGCAGTGAAGCTGAAGGCAGCCGTCTCCTTGCTTGGAAAACATTGTCTGTTTTCTCATTTGTTTGCTGGGTCGTTTCCGAACCCTAACTCCTCCTGCCTTCAGACTCAGTCAAGGGAGTCGTTGGCAGTCTGGTTTTCAGAGCCATCTTTGTGAGTTTCCTCCTTCGCGAGTTTGCCACTACAGCCTGAAAGGGGAGTCACTGCAGCTTTCCAGATCCTGACCTGGACTTCCTTAGGCACAAATCTACCCCCACCACCACAGCTGTGCTTACTGGCCCCTGAGTATTGTTACTGGTGTTATATTTGCACCCTGCTTTTCCAAAAATACACCTTAGAGGAGCTTACTCTAAAATAACTAATGCAATTCACAGTATAACCCCAAGAGATTGCCACTTCCTTTGACAAGGAGTTGTTCCATTTCCAAACTTGGCTACTAGTCATGGTGACTGAGGGGAACCTCCACATTCAGAGGCGCTAAGCCCCTGAATCCCAGAGCCAGGAGGCAACATCAGGGGAAGGCCTCGGCCTCTGTGCCCTGTTGTTGGCCATCCAGAGGAACTGGTTGGGGCCACTGTGTGAGACAGAATGCTGGACTAGGTGGACCCTCACTGGTCTGGTCCAGCAGGGCTCTTTCTATGTTCTCTCCTCACTTACACCACAGTCCGTAGTTGTTTTTTTACTCTCTTCAGTCCCAGGACTGATGATGTTAGAAAAGCAAATGCTCCAAGATGACTTTCCTCATGGGCTGGAGACGGATGTGTGTGTGTGGCCTGTGAACCATCTTGTCTGTTTTTGATTCCTGCTTAATGCTCTTCCCAGCAGGTCAGCTACAGTTCACGAGACTTGAAGGGCTTGACAGTGGAGCACACCATTGATTCCTTCCGGGAAGGGGAGACGGTCATCCTGACGCTCAAAGACAAAGGTGAAGTGTGAACTGACCTCGTGCTAACACTGTGTTCCTCCATGGGGAGCTTATGGGGCCCCTCGCTCATGGACACGACGCTGCCTTTGATTGAGTCAGATCATTGGTCTGTCCAGGTCAGCATCGTCTGCTCTGACTGGCAGAGGCCGTCATAGTGAACCTGGGAATCTTCTCCATGCAAAGTAGACATTCTGCCACTACTTGAGACTTGGCCCCTCCTATCAATAAAGGCACCCTTGAGGCTGCCTTATATTGAGACAGGCCATTGGTCCATCGAGGTCAGTCTAGTCTACTCAGTTGGCAGCAGCTCTCACTGGACACATTTTATTTATTTAAAACTGTTCCATGCCACCTTTCCACCCGAACAGGGCCCCATGATGGTAAACATTAAAACATTTGAACAATTAAAAATACCATCTAAAATTGCCCTGACTTGGATAGGATATCCCAGGCCAGCCTGATCTCATCAGATCTCAGAAGCTAAGCAGGGTTGACCTCAGCAAGTACTTGGATGGGAGACCTCCCAGGAACACCAGGGTCAGGAGGCAGAGGCAGGCAATATCAGGCCACCTCTCTGAAACATCCAAGCCCCACTACGGGTTGCTAGAAGTCACCATGACTTCCAGGCACGCAAGCACACGCACACACACACAAAATACCCCCCCCCAAAAAAAACCCATCTAAAATTATAAAAAGATTCCATAAAAACATGTAAACACCCCCCAAATCAGAGAGGAAGGCCCATAACCATTGTTGGGGGGATGCCAAATGAAACAAAAAAGTCTTCATATGCTGGTGGAAGACACTGATAGAAGGACACAGATGAATCTTCCTGGGGAGTTCCAAAGTTTCGGTACCATAACGGAAAGAGCCCTTTCTCCCATCTAACCTGATGCAAGAGCCTCTTCTGTAGTGGATGCTGCTTGTGTTTTTAATTGTGAGCTTCCTTGAGGAGAAGTCTGGAGAGGTTGGCACAGAAATATCCTAAATAAATGTTGGGGAGGGAACGTGGCTTAGTGGCAGTGCATCTGCCTGGCATGCAGAAGGTCCCCGGTTCAGTCCCCAGCATCTCCAATAAGGACCAGGTTATAGGTGCTGAGGAGGACCTCAGCCTGAGGCCCTGGAGAGCGGCTGCCAGTCTGAGCACACAGCACTGACTCTGATGGACCAAGGGTCTGATTCAGCAATAAGGCAGCTTTGTGTGCAGCATCAGATTGTCAGGACCCTGCTTGGAGCGGCCTTTTACTGAATCAGGCCCTTGGTCTATTCTCCAGGGTCTTGGCTCGAACTCTTTCACATCTCCTACTGCCTGACCCTTTTAACTGGAGATGCTGGGGCTGAACTTCTGCATACCAAGCAGATACTCTGCTACTGACCCACAGACACTCCCCTTACTACTTCCTCTCACGCTGTTTCTCCCCTCATCCCAGTCACTTCTTTATTGCCCACCACCTTTGTGCCACCTAACTGCTACTTAAAAGAAGAGGTGCAGTGGAATTCCTCATCTCAAGCGCACTGTGGTGCCATCTCTCTCCATAGGTGTCCTTGAGGAGGAAGGGGGCGATGTCCTCGTGAATGTCAACATAGTGGACAAGGAGAAAGCAGAGAAGAATGTGGAGCTGCGCAAGAAGAAGCCGGATTACAAGCCCTACGAGGAGGAGGAGAGTGTGGACGACATGGTGATAGTAAGGAAGCATCCAGAGCCTCCCACGTTTGTGGGTGATTCAGAGTGTCTCCGTAGATTTCCCCAGCAGTGCCCTTTCCTGTCCCAGCTCAAAAGGGTTGCCTCGATGGCCTTTGGCACTGCACACAGTTGGCTGCTTATCAGCTGTTGGCTACCAAAGGTTCCAGCTGGTGCTTGGGGTGAAGTGCTAGGGGAAGAGGGGCTGGGCACTTTGGGACATCCACGTATAGGCAGAACATTCATACGCTCACAGCGGAACTCTGAAGTTACTGACCCAGCAGAGGTGGGGAAGGCGAGAGGCTTCCTTCACACAGGATAAGTGCTTGCTTGACGTAGATTTGCTACTGGTGGCATTTTCCCCTGATGCAAGAGCCTCTTCCGTCAGCGGATGCTGCTTGTGTTTTTAATTGTAAACTTCTTCAAGGAGAACTCTGAAGAGGGCAGCATAGAAATATTGTAAATAAATAAAGGGCTGAACAGGGCTGCCACTGTTAGCAAAACAGATCCACAGGATCCAACCCATGGTGTAGCAGCGTTGTAGCTCTGAGCCTACACCGAGTGTATTATCCTTTACTTCTGACTACAGCTCCCCCCCCCATATCTGGGGATAGGGGGCAGGACTTTCCCATTGCTGGTCAGGGCTCTACTTGGAGTGTAACCCTTTACTAAGTCTTTGCCCATCCTGGCGGTGCTCCCTCAGCTGTTTTTGTCCTCCTTTCTGCCTCGTTCTTCAGCCAATTTGTTTGTATTTATGTTTATCCCCTGCCTCCTCCTCCTCCTCCAGTACAAGCACAAGAACATCCTCTCCAAGTACGACGAGGAGATCGAAGGGGAGAAGAAGAAGTCCTTCAAGCTGGACTCGGTGGGGATGGCCGACGGCTCTTGGGAGCGGGAGCTGCAGCAGATCCGGGACAGCCTGCGCAATCAGGCTCAGACCCTGGACATGCCCAATCTCCACTTGGCATCGGAGTATTTCACCCCAGAAGAGATGGTAAGGGAGCAACGTTTCTCCTCCGGAGTCATGGCGTGCTACTCTCTTTGGCAGCTCTGTGCCACCTTGAAAGGTTTTGGTCCTTGATTCTTAAGCATAATTGAGGCTTTGCACCAACCATTTGTTTATACCTTACCTTTCTCACTACTGGGGACCCAAAGCAGCTTACATTGTTCTCCTGTCATCCATTTTTTCCCACAGCAACTCTGTGAGGTAGGTTTAGGGTTGGTGTGCCCGAGGTCACCCAGGGAGCTTCCAGGGCAGAGTGGGGATTCGAATCTGGGTCTCCCAGACCCTAATTCGACACTTATAAGAGCCCTGCTGGATCCGACCAGTGGTCTGTCTAGTCCAGCATCCTGTCACACACAGTGGCCCAACAGTTCCTCTGGAGGGACAACAAGTGGGCAATAGAGGCCAAGGCATTCCTGTGATGTTGTCTCCTGGCTCCAGGATTCAGAGGTTCAGTGCCTCTGAATGTGGAGGTTCCCCTCAGTCGCCATGGCTAGTGGCCACTGATAGGACTATCCTCCATGAATCTGTCTAATCCTCTTTTAAAGCTGTCTGTTCCTGTGGCCATCACTACATCCTCTGGCAGCGAATCCAAATTTTAATCACCAAATTTTAATCACTACTACCCACTGGCTCTCAACCGTGGTCCAAGGAGTTTAATGATTTCGTGCAGTGGCTGAATTGGCCCACCATTATTCAAAACCAGAATCCAAAACCATAACCTGTAGCGAGTATGTCCGGGCGTTGCTCTCCCTGCCGAGGCCACTGTGCACAGTGCCAGCAATGGGGAAGGAGAGCAGCTTCGAGTGGCCATTTTGCTGGCCTTGTATGTTTGGAGGCTCTAAGCCAGGGGTGTCAAATGTATGGCCCGGAGGCTGGAACCAGCCCATCCAGGGCTCTTACCCGGCCTGCAGCCACTGGTGTGAGGGAGGGAAGGCAGGAAGCTGCTTGAGGGGGGAAGCAGGCAAACAGGCTCACACAGAGAGGTGTGTGTGGTTGAAGCTGCCAAGAAATAGAAAGGAAATTGCTGGGGGGCAGGACTGTGAGGCTGAGGTAGAATAGTTAGGGGGGGAATGGCAGCGAAGGTGGGGAAATAGGGAGGCATTTATTCCCCCTCATGCCTCCTCTGGCCGCAGCTCAAAGAGGATTGGCGAAGCCACAACGTGGAGGGGCTGAGCTGAGCGGCCGGCTCCGCCATCACTGCAGCAAGTCACAAGTCAACGCTCCCTCTTAGCTGTGGAGTCTTGTGAGTAAAAATTCTGCTTTGTGAGCTCCTGGCGTTAAAGTTGTGAGCAAGTGTTTTGGCTACTGCATAAGTTAGTTTGCTCTGCAGCCATCCTTCCTGCTCTCAGACAAAAATGTGTGAGCCAGAAGCTTAAAAACTGTGAGCTAGCTCGCACTAACTCAGCTTAGAGGGAACCCTGGTCGCGACTGCGAGGGGTGTTGGCAAGAGTGGCCACGTGGAGTGGTGGTCTGCTGACCATGAGGCTGGCAGGAGAGAGGAGGAGGACTGGTATGTGGTTTGGGAGGCAACTGGGCTGTCTTTGAGGGGAAAGATGTCCTGGCCTTGGAAGCAAATGGAGGGATAAACGCAAAAAGGGGCACTGTTGTCACCGCCACACGTCTGAACAGCCATGGAACCGACAGGCAGAATGAGGGGGGAGGGGGGGAGGATGACCTCTCTTCTCCCCCCCACCTGTTCACAGCCCATGAAAGAAAAGAGGTTGCGGGAGCACCAAAAACAGCCCTTAGAGGTTTTGGAGAACAGCCTCTCTGTCAGGCCTTCCTCTCAGCCCCTCCACTTCTGTGGGAAATGCAGGAGGAATGAGAACTGGCGCTGGGGGGAGGGATCTGGGAGAGCCAGATCCAGACACCGCCCCTCATCCTAAGGCAGGAACCTGCTGACTGGGTCTCCTGGGACCGGTTGCTCAGCCTGGACCACCTCACAGGTTGTTGTTGTTGTTGTCAGAGGGCATGGGGTGGTGGAGGGGGAGTTCCGGTGTGCCTCCTTGAGATCCTCAGAGATAGGACAGGCGGAGAGAGGAAATAGAGAGCGAGAGACAGAGCGTAGCTGTGCTCGGCTGCTGAGGCTGGGCGTATGGGTTTTTTTTTTGCCGAAAAACAACCTTATTTACTTGCAAGGAAGATGAGTCCTCTCCTAAAAGTGCCATATGTACAAAAAGTAACTAATTTGTATGGAAGCGTACCCTCCCCTTTTATGGTATCCCTTGGGGGAAAACCTGGTCTTGCATATGATTCAATACTTTTATTGGGGCTTTTTGTGGATTTCCCAGTAAATCAGTTGCTTTCTCTGCTAGGAATCAATCGCTTTAGTTTGTATTTTAAATAAAAAATAATATAGCTAATTGTGTTTGCCTGTGTATCTCCCCTGTACCTGGCATTACATTTTATGGCACACATGGCCCAGCCCAACGAAGCAACATTTATGTCAGATCTGGCCCTCGTAACAAACAAATTCAAGACCTCTGATATAGAGTGTATAAAGGGCAGCCGCTGGTAAGCTCCAAGGCGTTGTATCCTCACTGCAAGGCCCCAGGGGCCGGGAGCGAGGCGCGAAGGAAAACCCACATAGGCAGACTGGAGAGCCAGTGGTGCAGCATTGGGCAGATGCTCCCACGCTGCTTGACTGCTGCAGACGAGGCTGTTCTGCCATGCTGAAGCCACAATTGGAGGGGCTCTGCCCACTCCCCTCCCAGCAGTCTCTTATTCCTTCTCTTGCGCCAGTTGCTCGTGGGCCACATAAGAGTCCTGGACGGGCCAGTTCTGACCCCCGGGCCTTATGTTTGAAACCCCTGGTTTATATCTCTGTTACCTGGCATTACGTTTATGGCACACATCCCAGCCCGACAAAGAGACATTTCTGTCAGATCTGGCCCTTGCAACAAATGAACGGGTGTGTGCTGAGATGTTACGTCGGCCCCAGCAGCAGATGTGCTGTGCATCCCTGAGAGGAGATCCAGGGCAGTCCACGGCACGTTCTTGAGGCTTGCGCTTCTTGCTGCAGAACGTCACCTTCAAGAAGACGAAGCGGCGGGTGAAGAAGATACGCAAGAAGGAGAAGCTGGTGAAGGCTGCTGATCTCCTGCCACTAGGCAACGAGACCAGCGAGAGGGATTTTGGCTCCAGGTAACAGTCCAGGGCCCAAGCCATTGACCGGGGGGCGGGGGGGCCCTGCTGGAAGAGGCTTGTACCAGTGACTCAGAATGGCCTGCTTCTAGTCGTCCTTTCCTGATGCCCTGAATCTTCTACCCAGGACTGCAGGGGGTAGCAGGGCAGGTGAAATGTTCCTCCACCCCATCTATGCAACGGATGCTGTTTCCACCTCCTGTCCTAATTAGGCATGCCATAACAAGTGATGGTCCACTGCTTCTTCCTGTGCTTCATGGATCCTTTGCGTGTCTCTCTCTAGGGCCCGCGGCCGAGGCAGGAGGGTTGCTGTGGAGGAGGAGGAGGAGGAGGAGGATGAAGAAGGGTACTTGGAATATGATGAAAACGGGGCCATGGAGCAGCCACCCCAGTCAGATGACCTTCGGGTGGAGAGGATGGACATCAGCAGCGATGACGGTGAGTCTGGTTATTTGCTTTCATTGATTTTGTAGTCCAGCTTTCTCACTGGCACTCAAGGTGGATTACAAATACAATAGAAATTTTTAGTCAATCAAAATATGGTAATAGTTGAATACTTGAAATCTATCAGCAAAAATTCCTGGTGAAACAAAGCAACTCAGTCAGCAAGCAGAGTACCAAATATCCTAACAACATCTGTGTATCTGTTTCTCAACCGTGGGTAGGTCTATGGATAGCTAAATCCACGGATCGAGCCCACGTTGAGATAAAGGAAATTTCCTCCAAACTCAGGGATGTCCAGGTTTGCAGAAAAACCTGAAATCGGTTAAAGAATTACATGGGGGGGTTTAAATCCCCCCAAACCAAAAGCATTGTCTGTACATGTGCAAACAACACACCTACCTCTGTCAAAGTCTCAGTGGTGGTGGTGGGGGAGCAACAGCAGGTAAAGCCTGGAGCTGCCCAGAGCTCGCCAGAGTCTGTGTCATGGGGGGGAGGGTTTGGGAGTGAGAGCGAGATGGCCTGGTGGCAAAAGCTTTACAGCTGGAGGGCTTTGGAAGCTGCAGCAGGCCTGGCGGCGGAGGCCTGGAGCCATGCTGGGCTCGCCAGCATCAGTGTTGGTGCTGGGGGGTGGTTCGTGAGGGGGCAGCCAAGGCAGTGGCCTGGAATTGCTCTGGGCTCACCAGCATCAATGTCAGTAGTGGGCCAGAAGGGAAGAACACAGCACAATGGCAGTGGCTGCAACAGTGGAGGGCAGGAGCCATGATACTCTTGGGGTTGGCGGGGTGTATCCCTTCCCTCTCTTAGCTGGCACTGATTGGGGGGGGATTAAAGTTAAGAGGGAGAAGGGATCCCCTGCAAGTATTGCAGGTCTCCACCAGTGTTCCCTCTAAGCTGAGTTAGTGTGAGCTAGCTCACAGTTTTTTAGCCTCCAGCTCACACATTTCTGCCTTAGTTCAGGAAGCAAACTAATTGATGCAGCAGCCAAATCGCTCGCTCACAGCTTTAATGCCAGTAGCTCACAGAGTAGAATTTCTGTTCACAAGACTCCACAGCTTAGAGGGAGCATTGGTCCCCGCTTGTTGGCATCTAATATCAAAGATTTTCTAGTAAAGCAGTGTAATGCACTGGGGCTAGGATTTCAAAAGTGGAATTAAAAACACAGCATCCCTAATCATGGTCACTTCCGTTACATTGCCGCTCTGTTCCTCTACAAGGGTGCTCTCCTGAACAGTTGAATTCCATGATCATTGTGGTCATTAGAACGAAACAACAACAATAGTGGAGTAGAAAAAAAAGAGTTGTTCTGTTCAGATAGACTGCCCCTACAATGTTTCACTGATGCTTCTTCAAGGGGATCTGTATGATTGTATCAAGTGGTTCCCACAGCAACAGAATTTTCAGAGCCAGCTAAGTTTAAATCTAGCAAGAAAATTAAGCGTTGTGTATATTTCCATTTCCCCAAAAGTTTCATGATTTTGGATGGGTGGCGAGGAGAGAAAGGAAGAGGGTGTCTGTGTGACCCCGGTGGAGTCAGTATTTCTGGGACTTCTACAGTTTTATTCTGCAGACCCATCTCAAGCAGCTTGTTTGATTCTCTGGAAGGAAATTCCCAGTGCTCCGTTGGCACTTTCCTTGTGACTCTGGGTTCTGCTGACTTGACTGATCTTGTTCTTTCATCTTCTCTTTCCCCCTCCCCACCAGAGGATGCCATAAAGGGTCCAGACTCTCCCACCGCCTTGGAGGAGGATGAGGCTGAACTGGAACTGCAGAAACAGCTGGAGAAAGGGCGGAGGCTAAGACAGATCCAGCAGCTGAAAGACAGCGGGGAAAAGGTGAGGAGCGGAGACTGACCAAGCCACAGGGTGCCACTTCTATGGACCTGTGCAAGGCGCCCCATTGCAGTCTCCTGAAGGGCCTTGACTCCATAGTTCCTGAATTGGAAGGGCTCCATCTGAAAGCTTTGGCTCTGTGTTACTGACCTTGTCTTCTCCTGCCCACCCCCCTTTTACCCCCAGGTCATAGAAATAGTGAAGAAGTTGGAGACTGGCCGGAGCCAGGAGGACGACGACGAGCTGGAGAAGAAGGGGGCCATCGTCTTCAATGCCACCTCTGAGTTCTGCCGGACCCTGGGTGAGATCCCCACTTACGGGCTGGCTGGCAATCGTGAAGATCAGGAAGAGCTCATGGTAGGTCTTCCAGTGGGCACTGGGCCAGAGTCTAGCAGGGCTGGGCAAGATCTCAAAGAGACTGCATCTCCTACCAGTGGGTGGCATCTGTGTGCAGGCAAAGCTTCTCTGTTTCATGCAGACATGATGATGTTGGGCGTGATGGAAAGCCCCAGCCTGCAACTATACCTAACCGTAATAGTTCTTAAACTTTGTATGGCACCATCAAGTGCTATGAGCACTTGCACATGTGTTATCTTTTTGTAGCCCTTGCAAACAGACCTTTTAAGGTAGGTAAGTACTACTTGTCTTCCCCATAGTGCAGTTGTGGGTGGGAGAGCAGTTTGCTCATCAGCAGCTGATAAGTTCCTGGGGGAGGTGAGATTTGAACGAAGGACCCTCCTGATTTAGCAGTTCAGCTGCTGTGTTATGCAGCTGTGTAGAGACAATAGTCTTAATGAGGAGTGAAGAGGGTGTTATTTACACTCCCCCAGATACACTCCCCCCCCCGAAGTATCCTTAAGGATTTCAGGCTGCCCCAGAGGTCCCCAGCACAAAAAACAGTGCGGCTTGCTCTCCTCTGGAAAATATAAACGCCAGCAGTACTCTTGATCTGTCTCCAGTGCTAAGCAGAACAGATGGCTCTTCCGTGCGAGGCACAGAACAGAAGTAAAGGAGAGCATTGTCCTTACAAAAGCAAATGGTGGAAAGGATAGCACCAGGCAGTGTAGTGACTTCCTGTTGCTGAATAAAACATCCATATTTGTGCTGCAGCCCAAGAGCTCTGTTTAGAGATGCAAGAGCCTAGGGGGAAAAAACAGAAAAATTTGGGAGGGGAAAGTTCCCTCCCCCCAATTTTCTCCCAATGGCAAAATTGGAAATTTTGGCATACTAAAAGAATCTCCTATGCAATATTTTCCCTTTTAGAATGACTTAAATGCTTTCAAAGACAGGGCATACTGTAGATTTATAAACTCTTCAATCCAAGATGCATTCCTGTTCCTAGAAGGACACCTCAGCTTCATGAGGGGCGCACGTAGGGCTCTCATTGCTTCTTCTTTTTTTCTGAATAAACTCTCCTAAAGAGGAGAGAATTTTATTGCTTTTTATAAAAAGAAAAGGGGAAGGTATATAGTTGGGTTAAGAAAAAGAGTGGAGTGAGTTTTTCCCTGTTAAAAAAATTAGTTTTAGTTAGTATAATTACAGATTTTGGCAACCACCACGGTTGGAAGATCTTCTTTTCATCTTTCAAAAGTCCAAAATAACTCTGTTAATAAAGTTAGTAAAGTCCTTTGGGGTTAGTTATTAATCAGCTCCTTTCTGACGTTCCACGAACTATTTCTTTGGGTGTCTTCCTTTGATATCTCTCAAGTTGTAAGATGGGCCCTCTTTAGGCTTCTTGTCTCCCGCTCCAGCACCTCCCTCCTCCGGATCGCTGTCTTCTTCGCTGCTTGAATCAGTCCAAATTGCGAGTGCTGCATCTTCCTCTGTACTGGTGTGTCTCTTCAGAAATTCTTGTGCTTTGAAGACGGAGTCTATCTTCTCTCTTTTATCTTTATATTTAAAAATTAGTCCTTCGGGAATGCACCATCTGTAAATTGTCTGATGTCTTTGTAAGAACGTGGTCAATCCTTTATATGCTTTTCTTTTCATACGGATTTCGTAGGGAACTTCTTTCAAAGTTCTAATGGTCTGCTCCCCAGTTTTCAAGGGCGTCGCTGAAACTGAACGTAGAATTTGATCTCTAGTACGCTGCTTAGTAAACTTGACAACCACTTCTGCTGGCAGATTATTTTTCTTTGTAAAGGCTGAATAGGCTCTATAGGCCATATCCATCTCTTCTTTCAATTCCAACGCTTCTCTGCCAGTTAGGGGTGCCAAGGCATTCGCCAATGTAGTTCTGAGATCCTCTTTTTCTTCTTCTTTAATGCCCTGAAATCGGAGAATCCGATTTGATTTTTCCATCTGTAACATTAAAATTCTTTTTTCTTGCATATCCTGATGTTTTTCTAATTTATTGACCTTTCTCTTTATCTTCTTGGTGTCTTCCGTTGAGACCAAACATTTTTGCGCAATCTCCTCCATCTTCTTTGTTGATTCTGTTAATTGTTTTTGTTGACTGTTGAGAACACTTTCCATGTTACACAAAGTTTCGCTGATTTTCTGTATTTGATCCAGCAGAGGGCGCAGTGACTCGCTTTTCTGTTGATTGACAGCTAGCTCCGGTGGGGGGGTGCCCAGACCGGAAGTCCCTCCCCCCTTCTTTTCCGGCTTCTGCGGGACCTTTTTAAATGCCGACATCTTTTTAATTGTTTACTTTATCAAAGTTCGTGCCGCGTCACTCAGGAGACCAACAAATTCTTAATCTTCAATGCTTCCCCAAAGGTATTTTCACCAACTCTTTTTCCCCTTTACCCCCCTCCACTTTTCTTTTATAAGTCCCGTTTCTTAAGGGTGGGTGGGGATTCCTCCCTCCTCCCATCCGCTTATGTTTGCGGGTGGGGGTTTCAAATTTCCGCTTCAAAGTAGATCTCCAACTCATGGTTCGATGCCAGATCTTTCCGTTTATCTTTAATTCAATCGCTTTATTCACTCCTGGAAGTCGGTGGCATTGCTAAGTCCCATTACGGGCACAACGCAGCGGGGCCGATTGGGGCGGGGAGAAAGCCTCAATTTCCCGGCTGTTTGCCGGCAAAGAGGCTACTCCCCAAGCGCCCCCGGTTCGGAGCCTTTAACTAAGGCTCACTAGGGTCTTTCGCATATGCGAAGACCCCCCCAGACTGCGTGTGGGCTAACCATCTCCGGGAACGTCCTGAGAGGTGGCCGCCATTCGCTCCGCCGAAACCGAAAACGGGCTCTCATTGCTTCTCAGCTGTCGCATCCCCTCAGTCATCCTCTTGACCTCATTCGTGGTTGACCTTTTCACCTTTCTCTTAAACCACTGTGACACAATTTGCACACAAACTGGGTAAAAAGTAGTTCATTGCCCTAAATTGCTGTGGGGGGGGATCAGAAACAAGTGGTACAGAAACTGCGCCAAAGCTTCCGAAAGTTCCACTGAGAACTGACCACTCTCTAACCCAACAGTGGAAGGCAGCAGGAAAATAGGAAGACCGAACATGTGGTGGGTGGACTCCCATCAAGGAAGCCACAGAGGCCCTCAGTCTGCAGGACCTGAGCGAGGCTGTCAGTGATAGGGCATTTTGGATGTCATTCACCCCTTAGTTGGAAGCGACCCAATGGCACTTAACACACACAGAGTTGGAAGAACCCCTAAGGGCCTTCTGCAGCCATCTCTGCAACACACTGATCTGACCTGGCCAGCCAGCTATCCCTTCTATCGATAACTCCTGGCTTTTGCGGCCCCAGGGCCCCCTTTTAACCCATAGTGGTGTCTGGCCCATTTGGTTTAATGTTGGGTTCATCACACATCTGCCTTGTCGGTTTCAAAGGTGCTGCTGGGCTTGAATCCAGCCAAGGACCAACATGGTTACCCTCTGAAACTAACATCTGCCATTTGCCTTCTCTTTCTAAGGAGACCAGATGCAGAGGAGGCTGGGGTTCCCATGCCAATAGCAGCTGCATAGAAGAGGGAATTCTGGCAGGCCCAGCTTTCCCCTGTCTCGAGAGGCCCCACCTGCCAGAACGCCCTCCCCTGCATAGCCGTTGCTGAGTCTTCCTTTGTCTCTGGCCCTCTGGCTCTGAAGTGTGTCCCAGCCCCTGCTTTATGTGGGTAGAATGCACTGCAGCGAGGCATGTGTGTGAGCATGTGCAGTTTCCTCTGCTACATTCCACACCATTCCTGCTGTGTGGTGTCAACAGTTATTGTTGGACTAGTGCTGAAGAGATCTGGGTTCAGATCCCCACTTAGCCACCCGCTGAAGCTCACTGGGTGACCTTGTGCCAGTCACGCTAACCTTCCCCACAGGTGAATGGTGATGATAAAATGGAGGAGCAGAAGAACCAAGTGGACCATCCTGAGCTCCTAGGCAGAAAACATAATAGGGCACAACTGTGCTCATTGCCCCGTGGCTACTTCTTTCTGTCTCTCTCTCCCCGCTCCTTATTTTGCCTTTCAAAAACCCCTACTGGGAAAAGAGCAGTGGAGCCCCATAGGTCTAGCCCACATAAGACTCAGCGGTTGGAGACAAATGTGAAAGAACCTCTTGGCAGCCCTTTAATTTTGAGAGGCAGGCCCTCCTAGGAAACGGCTGGGGCATGAACAACCTGCTTCCCCCCTCCTCTCTTCCACCCTTCAGGACTTTGAGCAAGACGATGAGCGGTCAGCCAATGGGGGCTCAGACTCGGACGGCGAGGAGAACATCGGCTGGAGCACGGTCAACCTGGACGAGGAGAAGCAGCAGCAGGACGTGAGTCTGTGGCCTTCAGAGGGGGCTGCTCAAGAGTCTCGGTAGCTGCAGCAGGAGCGCCTCTTCCCCCTCTGCTGGTGGGAGGGGATCATAGTTGGCCAAGAGCAGGAAGCGGCACCCTGAGCAATACTCTCTCTCTCTCTCTTCTTCCGCTGCGGCGCGTAGTTCTCGGCGTCTTCCACCACCATCTTGGATGAGGAGCCCATCGTCAACCGGGGCCTGGCAGCTGCCCTGATGCTCTGCCAAAACAAAGGTAAGGGCTGGGGGATGCTGTCGCTTGGAGGGCTCTTCTGATTTGCATTTCACACCAGTGCCCTGGGATGCCATCTCTTTCCAGCGCTGCATGGGTACAGTGTCCTGTCACTTTCCCTCTCTCCCAATTAGGTTTGCTGGAGACAACGGTACAGAAGGTGGCCAGAGTGAAGGCCCCCAACAAGTCGCTGCCGTCCGCTGTTTATTGCATCGAAGATAAGATGTGAGTGGCTCTGTGGGTAGGCGCACCCTTGCGTCCCGAGAGACAGAGTCAGACAGCTGGGCTCCCTGGCCCAGTGTTGACTACCGTAATTGGCCAGTGCTCTGCTGTTGACTCGAGGTTATGGCTTGAACTGGCCAATCACTTGAGATTCTCTTAAGATTCTCTTAGCTGGAGATGCCTGGGACTGTATGCATGCAAAGCAGTTCCCCTTCTGTGCTTCCCCTGTCTCGGTCAGGTGTGGAAGCAAGAGTCGAGTTTTCCAAACGATTTTTCTACACCTATCCTCTCCATGATTGAGCTGTATTCAGATTGAGAATCAAGCTCTGTCTTTTTAAGGGTCCTTTCACCATGACACTGGCTTCCTCACCAGCCAAAGCGCTACTGCAGCAGCCTTCCGTGCTCGCTGAGTTAACACTGTGCCTCCTCCTCCTCCTGCAGGGCCATTGACGACAAGTACAGCCGGCGTGAAGAGTATCGGGGCTTCACCCAGGACTTCAAGGAGAAGGACGGTTACAAGCCAGATGTCAAAATCGAATACGTGGACGAGACAGGACGCAAGCTGACCCCCAAGGAGGTACCAAGGCAGGACCCGTGAGCTGGTGGCTCCAAGTCTAGAGCAGGGGCCTCCAGTGTGGTGCTTGTGGGCGCCATGGCACCTGCCAACGTCTGTTCTGACATCCTCCAAGTGTTTTTAGGAAGTGGGTGGGCCCAGGTAGGGCTTTTGCCCAGCAAAGCTTCTGGTTGACCACTGGAGATTTGATTGGCTGTGCTGATTTATTTATTTTTTGCTTCAGCAGCAGCTGCCACCACAGCCCAAGGAGCACAGCACTGCGTTGCTGGAGTTGCTGCGCCCACCATGCCGTATCAGAATTCCAAATGTGCCCACAGGCTCCAAAAAGGCTGGGGACCCTTGGGTCCAGATGGCTTCTAAGCACACCTTCCTCCCAGGGGGGAATAATGGGCTCTTTGGAGAGCAGCCACCCAACACCCAACTAAAGCATTGTGGTTGAATATTATGTAATTTAATAGATTGAATCTGCTTAAAACTGCATGAAAGACAAAAACCATTTGAAGGGGGGGGAAAGCCCTTTGCATTTAGTTGATGCACCTTAGTAGAAGAGGCAATCACCCCTTCTCTTTCAAGGAAGGAACACCTCTTTGACTGTGTTGCTTGCCACCTCCAGCTGTTGCATGGAGTTGTGTTACAAATACATTTTTAACACCGTGCTTGATTATGTCAACCAGCCAGTTCAGGCCTCCCTTCCAAGCCCCATACTCCTGGTGCCCTTGCCCACAGAGATGGGCAGGCGGCAGCTAGAGGTGGGCCTTCTTGGTGGTAGCTCCCTGCCTTCCTGTTTGAAGCTCGCTAGGCGCACATACATTACTGGCTTACAGGTGCCAGGCCAGAGCATTTTTATTCACCCAGGCCTTTAATTTGGCTCTTGTCCTACATCTTGTATGCTTTGTTAAAATGCTGTTTTTTGTGGGAAGCCGATTTAGTGTGCGGGTGTTTTAGTGTAATCTGACAACTCGTCTCACCAGCCCAGCCACCTTAGCCTTTTGGCTCCACTCACTTTTTGCCCCCGCTGTGCTCCCATCCCAGGCATTCCGGCAGCTCTCCCACCGGTTCCACGGCAAAGGTTCTGGCAAGATGAAGACTGAGCGGCGCATGAAGAAGCTGGATGAGGAGGCGGTGAGTAAGCCAAGGAAGAGAGGGCACTGCCCAGTTCTACCTGAGCGGCAGCTAGTTAGGCACAGGCGAATGGGAACCATGAGATGGGAGGGGAATGCACTCTTTCCTGGACAGTAGCAGGGCGTTCCAGCCCAGTCCCTCCTCCTGGGGTACCTCTGGCATTAGCTAGAGTGAGGGATCAAGTACAGCCAAGTCTTAAGGGAGGGAGCGATGCTGGTCCTAGCTTCCTCCTGTTCCCTCTCCAGCTCTTGAAGAAGATGAGCTCCAGCGATACCCCCCTGGGCACCGTGGCTTTGCTGCAGGAGAAGCAGAAGGCCCAGAAGACCCCTTACATCGTGTTGAGTGGCAGTGGCAAGAGCATGAACGCGTAAGGATGGCCTGGTGGGGAGGAGGCATTTGGGGCTGTGCGGTCTGAACGGAGGCTGCTGTTGTGGGCTATGGGGAGGAGCCCATCTCAGCCAGTGGTCTCCTGCCATTCTGACGCAGCTGTTAACCAGCTGTTCTCGGCCCTTTCTCCAAGGAGCTCCAAGTATCATATGCAGTTTTCTCCCTTCCCCCATCTCATCCTCATAACACCCCTGTGAGGTAGGGTGGGCTTTATAGCTCAGTGGGGGCTTCAGTCCAACTGCTGCCAGATCCAGACTGGAGCCACTGCAGTCCCCTGGCCCCACAGCGGGTTATGTCATGTCCATGGGGGATGCGTTGCTGAACTTTTCACAGGTCGGTAAAGACTGATGTTCTGTCTCCCCACTCCTGGCTCCATCCTGTCCTGGAACAGGCAGCCCATCTTCATACAGGCTCCCGTTCCTTGCACTGCACCAAAATTATATGTAACAAACACAATCCAAATAAGTGTTCAAAGTACTTTACATTTGTAGTCATCCATATGTCAACCTTGTAAGGCAAGCTTGGGCTGTTACTTGCATGATCGAAATGCAGGGCTCAGAGAGCGACACATTTAAGCCTGTCCATTGAATAAGTTAATGACTGAGAGCTGAAGGGGGGACTTCCCAGCACTTAGAACACCCCAACCTTCACTTGCTGCTTCCACAGGGCTCCCAAATGTTTTGCTTCCAGGTCACAGCTGCTGATCTTCGTGGTGTTGCACCACCTGCTGCTCCCAGACAGTTCACTCCCCCCCACCTTCCTTCTCATTGACTCTCTGTCTGCTCGAGGCAGAAACTCCATGAGGCTGCCCTTTCCCCAGCTCCTCTGGGTTTACTGCCCTGGGGAAAAGATGGGTCTCTGCTTGGGAAGCATGCCATTTGGGTGTTAACTGCTTCGTCTCCTGTTTTCCCCCCACAGAAACACCATCACCAAGTGAGACCTTGCCATCCACATGGAGGGGGAAGGTGGCTCCTTTTGGGATTCAGGCCCGGACCTCACTCTCTCCTTGACCCCTTCGTAAAGCAAGGTCTCCGGCTGGCGCCAGATGCAGAACACCCAAGGTCTTTTGCTCGATTGGAATCTCGAGAGCAAGACTCCCCAATGACTGCCTTGAGCCAACTGAGCGGCTGTTTCCCTCCAGATGCTGTACAGAGGGGGGGGAGGGCAGAATCCGTGTATATAGTTGTGGAGCTGAGTTTCTGAGGTTGCCTTTTGGTGTTGGCTTATTTTGTATCTATACGTGAAAACAAATAGAATAAAAGTTGCCGCTTCGTCACTTGTAGCCAAGGCTCTTCCTTCTATATGTTGTCGAAGGCGTTCACGGCCAGAGTTCATTAGTTGCTGTAGATTTTCCAGATTGGGTGGCCGTGGTCTTGGCATTGTAGGACCTGACGTTTCGCCAGTAGCTGTGACTGGAATCCTCAGAGGTATAACACAGAAGAGGTCAAGGTGAGAGTACAGAGAGTACTCCATCTTTCTGTGTTATACCTCTGAGGATGCCAGTCACAGCTACTGGCGAAATGTCAGGTCCTACAATGCCACAACCATAGCCACGCAATCCGGAAAATCTACAGCAAACTAAAGCTCTTCCTTCAGTTGCCTGTGGGGCTGAAATGTTGTTCTGATTCCCCCCCCCTTTTGGGGAAAAGGGTATTCCTTTCCCGAAGTTTTTGATCTTGGACTGGCAGCTGCCTTATGAAGAGAACACCTGATATTCAAAGTAAGGATAGGTGAGCCTGACTCCATTCTCACCCCTCACTAAGCTGAGTTAGGAGAAGAGAGGTGAGAGCTGTCCAGGCCCTGCCATAACTGAGCAGTTACTGTACATCAGAACTCGAGGGGAGGGGGTAGTGACAAAAATTTACATAGGGCAAGCACCAGGAGCACATATGATAGCATATGGCTATGTACGAAGGAAAACTACCTGTATTGTGATAACTAGCATGCCAAGGAAGTTGGGCTGGCACCCTGATATGTTAATTTTCTAGATACAGGGATTTACATTTTTTGGTTCTAGCAGGCGGGCTGCCACCTGTGCGATACCATGAGCCCTGATCCATGTTGGCTTCCAAAGACAGGGATGAGGTTCTCGCCACTAGTGTCAGAAGAGCAGTGAACAAGGGAGTTCTGTTTTCAAGTCTGGTGGTAGAAACTGCTGTCAAGTCGTAGCCAATTTATGGCAACCCTGTATGGTGTCCAAGGCAAGAGATGGTCAGCGGTAGTTTGCCATTGCCTGCCTCTGCGTCACGACCCTAGACTTCCTTGACAGTCTCCCATCCCAGTACGAATCAGTGCTGACCCTGCTTAGCTTTAATGATCTGATGAGATCAGGCTAGCCTGGGACATCCACATCAGGGCAATTTAACAAGTACCCAATGCCACATTTGCAGATGGTTCTACACACCCCATACCCCATTAAAGAGGTTACAGCAAATACATTAATCATCTAATGCTTTTTGACCTAGACAGCATCTAATGCTTTTTGACCTAGACAGCAATGCGTGGCCTACTATAATCCTTATTATATATATATAAATCCCTTACGTATTGGCCATTTCCAGCTCTCCTATTGGCTGTGCAGTGTGCTCCATCAGCCTTTGGCCTGCTATTCAAGAGTACTCACGTGCCATTGGCTGGGGGCTGGGTCCATCCTCTCCCCCTCCCACTGCCAGTCTGGACACTCTTCTCTCATAGAATAAACTGTCAAATGGCTGTCTCTCCTGACAAAGACACTTCTCCTCCTTGGCTCATGTGGGATTAAGTTTTCCTCAGTGGCTATTGCTAGGCAACCATGCTTGGTTCTCTCAGTAAAAGGGCAAGAGGCGCTTTCCAGGCCTTTGTAGGGAACTCATTGTGGCCAGTCCTGACTAGGGTTGCCAACTCCAGGTTGGGAAATTCCTGTGGTGGAGTCTATGGAAGCCAGAGTTTGGGGAGGGGAGAGGTCTCCACTGAATAGAATGCCATAGAGCCCACCCTCCAAAGCAGTTATTTTCTCCAGGGGGGAGAGATCTGTTGTCTGGAGTTCAGTTGTGATACCCAGTGATCTTCAGGCTCCATCTGGAGGTTGGCTACCCTAGGCATAGCAGCGCTTCAGAGCAGGGTCTGCCAGATCCAGGTTCTTGCTGTGGAAGTTAAGTGGGTGATTTCAGACCAGTCACAGACTTTCAGCCTAACCTACTTCACAGGGTTGTTATGCAGATCAAGAGGAGAGGAGAATGATGCTAGCTGCTTTGGTCTCTCTCGTGGAGATGAATTGTACTTTTCTTCCTGGAGAACCATTGCTGCCAATTTCCAGGTGAGCTGAAAGGGATCAAAACAACTGTCATATTATGCCAAAAAAAATCTCAATAACATATAAGTTCTTTTCCAATATCCAATTCAAACGCATCAACTCCACAACGAACCATGCATATCGCATCTTGTTTCATATGCAAATTTTATCAGAGTGGGTAACGTTGAAATTCCTGTGTAATTTTAACCCATTTGTCAAACACTATAGTCTTTTCTCATGGTAACATTCATAAAATTAATCAAATTACACTAGAGGATTTGATGAATGTTACTATGAGAAAAGACTATAGTGTTTTCTAAATGGATAAAAATTACATAGGAATTTCAATGCTACCCACTCTGATAAAATTTGCATACAAAACGAGATGTGATATGCATGGTCTGTTGTGGTGTTGATGCGTTTGAATTGCTCCAAGTAAATTGGATGTTGGAAAAGAATTTACAAGTCTATGAAGATTTTTTTGGCATATCACGGTTGTTTTGCTTCCTTTCAGCTTCCATCCCGTGATCTCTCTCCTTGGTTTGCAATCTCCAGGTGAGGACAAGATCACTCAGAATTAAAACCACTCTCCAAATGGCAGAGATCAGCTCCCCTGGAAAAAATGGCTGCTTTACAAGGCGGACTCTGTGTCATTATACCCTGCTGAGGTCACTTCCCTCCTGCTTGGGTCCCCACTGCAGAGAAAGACTGTACTTTTCCTAGGTAGAGGCTACAGGGATGGGGGAAAGATGGAAACCTGAAGTCAGAGGGGCAGATAATGGTATGTTGATGGTTGCTTGGGAGATAGGGCTGCCACCTCTGGGGTGGAGCCTGGAGAGAATGGGATTTGAGGAGGGGTGGGACCTCAGACAGGTACAAAGCTATAGATTCCA
The DNA here is from genome assembly GCA_029375565.1 of Gekko gecko. Lineage (NCBI taxonomy): Eukaryota > Metazoa > Chordata > Lepidosauria > Squamata > Gekkonidae > Gekko > Gekko gecko. The sequence continues at coordinate 24,615,185 of JAPDNY010000001.1, read as the reverse complement.
CCCTTCAAACCAGTCATTTCCTTCTGGAAAACCATTGTTGCCAGTCTCCAGGGGAGGACTGGAAGTCAGTCAGAATTACAACTGCTCTTCAGATGGCAGAGATCAGTTCCCCTGGAGAAAACGGTAAGCTCTGTGTCATTATATCCTGCTGAGGTCACCACATCAAGTTGACACTAAGTGCCCAAGGCCAGGGAACCCGCCCAGAGCCTCTTTCTAGAGTCGTATTTATTTCTACAACGGGCCTTATTCCTAGTCCATAATAATTTAGCTATCAAACTCTGCTGCTTTTGCCCATCTCACTGCAGTTGATAAACACCTATTAGCTCCTGTCTGTACTAAATTTCTGCCACCTGCATCTGAAGAAGTCAGTTTTGATAAAAGCAGAGTGGGGTGGTTATCATCCTCACATAAAGGTGTGTGTGCGTGTGCGTGCGCTGTAGGCTGATGTTAAAAAGGGAAAGTATAAACTGCCTTGCCTCCACCTCCAAAGAACTTCAAATGTAAAATACTTGAAACTCCCCCTCTACCTACCTCTTACATAATACATTTAAAACCTGCCTTTGGGGATGGCTAGGTAGTTAGCAGTTGGTCTTTTAGAGTGACTAATGCTGCTTGAATTCTGTGATCATTTCAATCACCCACTCTCATCTCCACACAACAAACTGACCACTTCTTGGGCTGGACCCCATTTTATTAAATAAGGCAAAAAGGAGAAATGAACTATATAGCAAAAGCATCCAGTCTAGACAAGATCAAAGCACTCTTGGAGGAGGGAGCTTTTGCTATTGCCAGCACTGTAGAGTGCACACTCTGTCCACAAGAGCTAGTCAAAGTTCCAGCACCGCTTGGCCTTCCTGGAAAAACGCCAAAAAAAAAAAAAAAAAAGAGTCCACAGGAAGAGGCAGGGACATCCAAAGGTCTGGCCTGGTCTCTGCTGCCAGAGCCCTAAGCCAGTTACTTCTCATCCTCCTCTGAATCGCTGCTGTCCTCGCTCTCCGTGTAGCCGTAATTCACACGGTTTGTGTTCACAAACAAGTCACTGTCATCATCCTCGGAGTCGTCTTCCCCTGCAGAACGTGGGGGGCTTTGCGCTCCTTCCCTGTTGGGGGCAATTAAAACCATTTTGCATAAGGGCAGTTTTTGTTAAGATAGTAGAGGCGTTTTTTTTTTTTAAGAGCAACTTGTTTCAAAGGACTCCAATGGAAAACTGTAGCTTTAACTGGGACTGCTGGCTACGAAGCCCCTTGGCTTCTCTTGCCTGAAGGCCTCCCAGCTCCTGGCCTCGTGTACTTCACATCAGATACAAGTGATCAAAGGTCACCACCAGCCCAAGATCTGCTCCACTTGTATCCTTAGTAGGTTACCCTTGGTCCCTTTTGGAAGCTGTGACACCAGCCCCCCAGCTTCTGGCCATTACAGAGGACTCGAGACATCTCCTTTCCCCCAACCCAACCTTGGCCCCAAACTTACCTGTCTTTAGCACTGCTCTGAGTTCCTGAAGCATCCGATAAGAAGGCAGCAGGCCTGCAGAAATTTAAAAAAATGGGAGAGGCAGTGAGAAATACTGCAATAGACATGGCCAGTAGCACCTTAAAGACCAATTCGATTTCCAGGGTAGTCAAAGCTCCCTTCCTCAAGTACCAGTAGACTGGAGACCCCCTTATATCCCAGTCAGAGGATATAAGGGGGTCACAGGTGAGAAGAATGTTGCAAAGATGAGAGTCAGGATGCAAAGGTACAATGCAAAATGTAATCAACTTGATTTAGAAAAAGGGCAAAAAACTTTGGGCCATACTGGGAAATACTGGTGGGGTTTGCAAGATCAGCCAAAGCTACCACAAGGCAAGTTGGAACTGGGAAGGGAAAACCTCTGCAACAGAGATGGGCCGTCCACAGTTTAAAGAAGATGGATGACCCATAGTAGTTACTGAGGAGGCCCAGAATCAGCTAACAAGGACAGATGGCTGATACAGCTCTTCCAGCTCTGCTATAGCAACACTCATGAGAAGGGGGCTCCAAATTTGATTAGAGATGCAGGTGTGGTGTTGTCTGACTTAAATTCCCCTTCCTTCAAGCTTACACATTAGTCCTGGGGGAGAAAACGATGGCACCCCCCCACACACATTTACCAGTAACCTTCCTTCTTCAGATAGCAAATGTGATCCTTGTACAGCACAAAGCTTATTTCCGCTTTTACTTTCTCCCCTTCTTCTATGGGATCCACCAGCAGGAAGTCACCTGAAAAGGAGGGACAGATGTTGCTGGAACAGAGTATTTTGGCATGGGTGGGGCAGGACAAGGTTAAGAGACTGAGGACTTTTTGGCCTGTCCCCCTCGCAGCAGAATCCCACACCAACCTCTTTTGATCCAAATGTTCTTGCGGAATTTGGTGGGCATGCTCACAAGGAACCTTGCCCCTTCTGGCGTCTCCACCTCATGGAGATTATTGCCTGGCGTCCCCAGCACCTGGAAGAAAAACAAGGAGAAACTGTCTTTAAAAGCCAGTTGCAGTACAGTAGCTTAAGAGACTGAGCTGCCAAATTGGGGAAGCCCTGTTTTGAACTCTCTGCCATAAGCCCACTAAAGGTGACCTTAGGTAAGCTGTGTTCTCTCAGGCTCTATCCCTCATCTGGAATAACAGATGGTGACCTACCTTAAAGGGCTGTTGTACAAGGTAATGTACAGGGAGTACTGCAGCTAAAAACAGCTATATGGTATAATAATTACAAAAGGCTGGATTTAATGAAGAATGAGCAGATGAGTACTTGCTGATGGGGCTGTTTTCATAGTTCCCTGTTTTACCAATCCCTGAAATCCCCAACCACTTTTCTCTGAAGATTATGAAAAATAAATGGACAAAAAGTGATGCATGCCAGAGGGATTGCAGTCACACCCTCCTTTGCTCTTGCATCAACAGAGCCTGTTGTTCCAAAGGAACCATCGCAGGCAGAAAAAGAAAAATGAATTTTTGTCCAAACAAGTCCCGTGACCTTCACTATCAGCTTTTGGGAGCTGTCAGGGATTTCCTGGGAGACAGCAGGAAAAGGTCTGCCCTTGTCCTTGCTCTTCATTTGACCCGCCTCATAATATAGACTAATAATTAAAGTCATCCTTTGTATGTGACAAAGTGAGCTGTGACTCACAAAAGCTTATACCTTGGAAAATCCTGTTGGTCTCTTAAGGTGCTACTGGACTCGTATTTTGTTCTGCTACTACAGACTAACCTGTCTACCCACCTACAATTCCTTGCCATTGAAGGTTTCCAAGCACTCTACAAACACCAGAATTATCACACTTCTCTCAAGGGGGCCCCTGTCTTGGGCCTGGCTACATTCACTAGCTCAAACCTGTTTTTGCAACCTTCCACCTACAGCCAAAATAGAGGTAGGCCCAAGACCACTGAATGAGCTTACGGCCACAGCAGGTGGACCTGGGTCTCAGAACACAACAGCTACCCATGCCTGAAGCCAGCTCACTAGGGAAAGCAAAGAAAGTCACTGCTAGCCCAGACCACACCGAGTAGGGCACTCCATTCTCACCCGGACGATCTGCTGCCGCTCTGAAGGCACCACGTACTCCTCCAGGACTTCTTTCACCACATGCTTGCGCTTCGTGGCCTGGGACATGCTGTTTGGTTAGCCCTTGGGAATGGAGTCCCTGTTGACTGCGTGAGGCAAGAAATAGCTTGCTGAATGTGCTCGAGCTTTTGGAGGCTGTAAGGGGCAAGTCAGAAGAATTAACGGAGCAGCACTAGAGGCCCTTTAGAAGTCCAAATGGCAAATGGAAGGGAGTCAGGGCATGGAGGCAGGGGGCAAACCTATTATCACATAATTTTGTTCATGAGGCCAGCATCTCTTCAGTTATTGGACTGTAGATACTGATCTCTAGAATCCAGCTAGAGTTCCACAGGGCATAATTCTATCCCACTATTCAACCTCTGCGTTAAAGCTCTTAGGGCAAATCATTTTCACTTTGGGGGACTGGCTGTCATCAAAACTCCACCCACCTCTACATCCCCTTATCCAAACCTTCTAGTGATACTGTAGGCATTGCATATTGGATGTCCCATCCTGTTGATCACATTGACTTACAATACATAATCCACTTTGAGTCTCAGTAAGAAAGGCAGACTATAATAACAAATACAATAAAATAACAAGAGCATACTGAGAGAGAACTGGCTGCCTCTTTCCTTGAAGGGAGAAGAGACCAAGGTCTCCACTTCAGTGACAGGGAAGAGCTCTCCACCTTCTAGATCTTACAAAGTGAAGAAAAATCAGTCAGTTCTGACTTGCCCTCCTATAAGAAATGGGCAGACGTTCGACCAGACTGAGATCTCAGGAAAGCAGACCTGTTTCCAGGGACAGCCAAGGTCATCTGAGTTCAGGGGCTGTGGATCCAGTGTTGATTTCACTCCCTGGGACATTCAAAAGTTGGAAAGAGCTGAAAGACTGAGAGGCGGGGTAAAAGAGGAAGCATGTGATTCAGAAAATCTCTCACCACCACAGCCAGATCATTGTCTCTTTTGGAAAAGAAAAATCTGCAAATGTTTTTGTCTTTCCTAGTAACACAGCTGCAACCTCCTGAGCATTTCAGTTCACACACACCCTTATTTTACCTGTCCTGAACCTACACATCATACACATCTTGCTTTAAGCCTCAGGATTCAAAGAGCTTCAAAGATATAATCTACACCTTACAGTACCTCCGTAAGGTAGGCGCACTGGCTGCCAACCTCGAGGTGGGGCCTGGTGTTATTTTGGAATCGCAACGGATCCCCAGACTACAGAGATCAGAAGAAGTAGCTTCGGAGGGTGGACTTTACGGCATCACACCCCGGCTGAGCACCTTCCCTCCCCAAACTTTCCTCTCCCCAGGTTCGGTCCCTAAATCTCCAGGAAGCTCCCAACCCGGAGTTTTATCCCTCTTATTACGGATTTCCGCAAAGGGAGGCCAGGACTTCTGCACAGTCTGTATTTTTAATCCCGTTCCTCCTGAGCTCCACTATCCTCTTCTGCCCAGCCCCTTCCTTCGCGAGTACCTGCTCGAGAACTTGCACCGTCTCCTTCTCCCTGAAGCATGAGAAACAGACACTTCCTGTTTCCGGCCTCATAGAATCAACTTCTGGGTGCACCGCTCTAATGGTTCCTCCTAACTCCCAAGTGCCCATCCTAGAATCTTTCCGCCCTCCAAATGCAGTCCTATTCTTGATAACAAGGCATAGCGGCTTTATCATGCGTTTGAGTCGGCGTTGTTATCGATAGTTTACTAGTCATTTGTCGAAATCATTCAACAGCCACTGCTGGAGCGCTCATTTGCTCAGCAATAGTATAACCTAATTTCTTTTTGTCTTGGGGGTAGGTATGTCGAGGGTCTCTGGGGCTCAAAACTGTATGGGACACACGTGCTGGCCAGTGCTCCCTTCTAAGCTGTGGAGTCTTGTGAGCAAAAATTCTACTTTGTGAGCTACTGGCATTCAAGTTGTGAGTGAGTGATTTGGCTACTGCATAAATTAGTTTGCTCTGGAGCCATCCTGCCTGAGCGAAGGCAAAAATGTGTGAGCTGGAGTCTAAAAAACTGTGAGCTAGCTCCCCCTCCCTCATGGATCACTGCCTTGTCGTGGCGAGGGGGCTTGCGTGGTTCGATGAGGCTGTGGGCTATGCCGTGGAGGGCCACCCAGGACGGACAGGCCACAGCAGAGAACTCAGACCAAGCGTGATCCCCTGGAGAAGGAAATGGCAACCCACTCCAGTATCTTTGCCAAGAAAACCCCATGGACAGTAACAAAAGGCTAAAAGATATGACGCCGGAAGATGAGCCCCTCAGGTCGGAAGGTGTCCAATATGCTACTGAGGAAGAGCAGAGGGCAAGTACGAGTAACCCCAGAAAGAGTGAAGCGGCTGGGCCAAAGCCGAAAAGACGCTCAGTTGTGGATGTGTCTGACGGTGAAAGGAAAGTTCGATGCTGCAAAGAACAATACTGCATAGGAACCTGGAATGTAAGATCTATGAATCAAGGTAAGCTTGACGTGGTCAAAAATGAGATGGCAAGAATGAACATCGACATCTTGGGAATCAGTGAACTAAAGTGGACAGGAATGGGCGAATTTAACTCAGAAGACCATTATATCTACTACTGTGGCCAGGAATCCCGTAGAAAAAATGGTGTGGCCTTTATAGTCAACAAGAGAGTGAGAAAGGCAGTATTGGGATACAATCTCAAAAATGACAGAATGATCTCGGTCCGAATCCAAGGCAAACCATTCAATATCACAGTAATCCAAGTCTATGCCCCAACCACTGCTGCAGAAGAAGCTGAAGTGGACCAGTTCTACGAAGACCTACAACAGCTCGTAGAACTAACACCAAAAAATGATGTCCTCATCATCATAGGGGACTGGAATGCTAAAGTAGGAAATCAAAAGGTAACCGGAATAACAGACAAGTTTGGCCTTGGAGAACAAAATGAAGCAGGGCAAAGGCTAACAGAGTTTTGTCAAGAGAACACGCTGGTCATAGCAAACACCCTTTTCCAACAACCTAAGAGGCATCTCTACACATGGACATCACCAGATGGGCAACACCGAAATCAGATTGACTATATAATTTGCAGTCAAAGATGGAGAAGCTCTATCCAGTCAGTAAAAACAAGACCTGGAGCTGACTGTGGCTCAGATCATGAGCTACTCATTGCAAAATTCAGACTTAAATTGAAGAAAGTTGGGAAAACCACAAGGCCATTCAGATTTGACCTAGATCGCATCCCCGATGAATATACAGTAGAGGTGAAGAATAGGTTTAAGGGACTAGATTTGATAGACAGAGTGCCTGAAGAACTATGGACAGAGGTCCGTGACATTGTAAAGGAGGCAGCACTCACCGCCATCCCAAAGAAAAAGAAATGCAAAAAAGCAAAGTGGCTGTCTGATGAGGCTTTACACATAGCAGAGGAAAGAAGGAAAGCTAAAGGCAATGGGGAAAAGGAAAGATTTGCCCAACTGAATGCAGATTTCCAGAGAACAGCAAGGAGAGATAAGGAGGCTTTCCTGAATGAACAATGCAAAGTAATAGAGGAAAACAATAGATTGGGAAGGACTAGAGATCTCTTCAAGAAAATTGGAGAAATCAAGGGAACGTTCCATGCAAAGCTGGCCATGATAAAGGACAAAAACGGTAGGGACCTAACAGAAGCAGAAGAGATTAGGAAAAGATGGCAAGAATACACAGAAGAACTATACAAGAAGGACCTCGATGTCCTTGACAACCACGATGGTATAATCACTGACCTTGAGCCAGACATCCTGGAAAGCGAAGTTAAATGGGCCTTAGAAAGCATTACTAACAACAAAGCTAGTGGAGGTGATGGTATCCCAGCTGAGTTATTCAAAGTCTTAAAAGAAGATGCTGTTAAAGTGCTGCACTCAATTTGCCAACAAATTTGGAAAACACAACAGTGGCCACAGGATTGGAAAAGGTCAGTTTACATTCCAATCCCAAAGAAGGGCAATGTCAAGGAATGTTCAAACTATCGCACAATTGCATTCATTTCACACGCTAGCAAGGTCATGCTCAAAATCCTACAAGCTAGGCTCCAACAGTACGTGGATAGAGAACTGCCAGAAGTACAAGCTGGGTTTCGAAGAGGTAGAGGAACTAGAGATCAAATTGCCAACATTCGCTGGATTATGGAGAAAGCAAGAGAATACCAGAAAAACATCTACTTCTGCTTCATTGACTATGCTAAAGCCTTTGATTGTGTGGATCACAATAAATTATGGCAGGTTCTTAAAGAGATGGGAGTACCAGACCACCTCATATGTCTCCTGAGAAACCTGTATAAGTGTCAAGAAGCAACAGTTAGAACCGGATATGGAACAACTGATTGGTTTAGCATAGGAAAAGGAGTACGACAAGGATGTATATTGTCACCTTGCTTATTTAACTTATATGCAGAGTACATCATGCGAAATGCTGGCCTGGATGAATCACAAGCTGGAGTTAAGATTGCTGGGGAAAAGATCAATAACCTCAGATATGCAGACGATACCACTCTGATGGCAGAAAGTGAAGAGGATCTAAAGAGCCTCTTGCTCAGGGTGAAAGAGGAGAGTGCAAAAGTGGGCTTGAAGCTCAACATCAAAAAAACTAAGATCATGGCATCTGGCCCCATCACTCCTTGGCAAATAGAAGGGGAAGTCGTAGAAGTAGTGACAGACTTCACGTTCCTAGGATCCCAGATCACTGCAGATGGTGACTGCAGCCATGAAATTAAAAGACGCCTGCTCCTTGGGAGGAAAGCGATGGCAAACCTAAACAGCATGATAAAAAGCAGAGACATCACCTTGCCAACAAAAGTCCGCATGGTCAAAGCAATGGTATTCCCCGTAGTAATGTATGGCTGTGAGAGTTGGACTATAAGGAAGGCCGAGTGCCGAAGAATAGATTCTTTTGAACTATGGTGCTGGAGAAGACTCTTGAGAGTCCCTTGGACTGCAAGGAGATCAAATCAGTCAATCCTAAAAGAAATCAACCCTGACTGTTCCCTGGAAGGCCAGATCCTGAAGCTGAAGCTCAAATACTTTGGCCACCAAATGAGAAGGGAGCATTCACTGGAGAAGACCCTGATGCTGGGAAAGATTGAAGGTCAAAGAAGAAGGGGACGGCAAAGAATGAGATGGTTAGACAGTGTCATCGATGCAACGAACATGAAATTGAGCAAACTTCAGCGGACAGCGCAAGACAGGAGGGCCTGGCGTAATCTGGTCCATGGGGTCGCGAAGAGTTGGACTCGACTGTGCGACTGAACAACAACAACAGCTCACACTAACTCAGCTGAGAGGGAACACTGGTGCTGGCACTGGCAGGAGAGAAGCGTGATTTCGGGGGTGGGGGGAATATACGCATTTTGGGATTGTTTTTAGAGGACACTGCGGCTTCTACTGGACATCGTGCTCATAGGACGCTAAAAAAACAAAGAAAGACACCTCAATTAGTTTTCAAAATACTGATTACTTAGGGTACACGAAGCTGCTTTTCACTGAGACAAACCATTGGTCCTCAGGACTCAGCAGGGATATTAGTTTTTTATGTCATTACATATGCTAACTCATTCAGTCCATATGTGTTCTCAACAAAGACTATAAATCCTCTGTACTTCAGTGTATTTTAGTGTATTTCTTTTTCAGAATAGTATATTAGAATACTGAATATAATGCAAGGGATATTGGGATGTCTGCTGACATAACAGCATTGTTTGAGGGGGATGTGGGGTTAACTGCCCTCCATGCTCGAGAGGAAAGAATGAAGATTCCCAATCACTTCCCACAATTAGAAAAGACACCTTTAGACATTTATCTGCTAGTTTGACATTTATTGCTTTACAACTGTTGACCTTATAACCTTAACTTGTTATTTAGTATCACTTTGCATATCTTGAACATCGTCATGTTACATGTTAATTTTGCTGTTCATTCTCTGGCTATAAGTCTGAACCTTGCCTTCCATTCCAATGTATTTGATAAAGTGTGCGTGCACACGAAAGCTCATACCTTGAATAAACCTTTGTTGGTGTTGTGTATTGGAATGTGAATCCATGCTATACATTCCCATGTTAAGCTTGATTCTAAATGTGGCTCTTCATCTGTCGCATTACCATTGGTCAGTTTCTGAGAAACCTCTGTAAATATCCAATCACTGTGTGAGAATGTATCAAAGAGGGAACGGTCCTGATTGGCCTTTATCCCTGTGTTATGATTGGTCTCTAACATGTTATGGGTGTGGCTTTGACAGCCCAGGAGAGTTTAAAAAGGGAGCTGTGCTCCACTTGTTGTTGGTGTGTTCTGAGTTAGTGTTTGCTGTTACGAATAAAGCTGAAATCACTTGCTGAAATCAAAACGTTGTTGAGTTCCATACTTAAAAGTTGGTCTTAAAGGTGCCACTGTACTCTAAATTTGTTCCATTGGTCTATCAAAATCAATGACCAGTAGGGGCTCTCCAGGACACAGGCAGAGGTCTTTCCCATCATCTAAAGAACTTTTTAACTGTGGATGCTGAGAATTGATCCTGAAATCAGAGTTGCCAGCCTCCAGGTGGGAAAGAAAACAACAACTGTGATGTGTTATGTCACAGAAGTCTCCACAGACTGAAAGTCTCTTGTTCCAAAATTCAGTTTACTTGTAATTCAAACGCCACCACACAACAGATTATGCATATCCTCTCGTTTCGTGTGCACCTTTGTCAAGCAGAATACTGTTGAACTATCAAAATATCCTATATAAAATGTAAAAATATAAAAATCCATTATTAGTATTAATGTTAACACGAAGATAAAACAAGGCTATGCAAACAACTGACTGTTATCTACCGTACGTACAATATTAATCCATTTAACAATCTTACAGCTAGGGTCTCTTGGTGAGACTCATTGTATCCATCATGTAATGACAATACATTCTTCCATACTACTTATCCATATCTAAAGCCCTTAATTACTGCCAGCCAGCTGTTTGCCAGACTTGCATCTTAAAGGGACAAAACCCATTTACAAGGCAGAAATGCCCTGAGGCATAGAGAAACCAATGAGGTGTTACAAATTATAATCCTTTACCCACTTCTACCAGATGAGGTTTAACAAACTTTCACTCTTTCAAATACATCGGTAATTGCTATTATCCTGACAATAAACCCATTTGACAGAACAAACTTCTTATACCAGAAGCAAAAGGACAGAGGGAGAAGAACATCATTTAAATTGCCACATAATTATACACACAAGAAACCCATTACTTCACACTAATTTACAAACACGCTCATCAAAAAGAAGAAATCCCAATAGCAAACCAACAGGATCTTACGTAAGTCAGAACCTATGTTGCATACAAGTACAGATCTTATAAGAAACAGCTAAGGTCCAATTCAGCATTAAGACCATTGGGTGTAAGAGAATTAAGTTTATGAATCCATCTGGCCTCCTCCCAAAGGAGAACTTGCTATGTATTCGCAGTTTTATCACAATTTGAATGGCGCACTCAGGCATGGCCAGGAAGATTAATTAATTTTGAAACACACATTCAGATTTCTTCAGACATGGTAGGCTGATCTCTGTAGCCTGGAGATCAGCTAGAATTCTGGGAGAACTCCAGGCTTCACCTGGAGGGTGGTAATAAGAGGTGTGGGAAAATTCCAAGTCTAGGTACTACAATGCCAAGACCGCGGCCATACAGCCTGGAAAATCTACAACAACTAATGAACTCCAGCCATGAAAGCCTTTGACAACATATTAAATTCCGAGTCCTTTTTTCCCCCTTCAGTTTTTTTCTGATAGAAAAATTGGAAATTTGGGGGAGTACTGAAAGAAAAATCCACCTATGAAATACTTTCTCTTTTAGAATGAATTAAATTATTTTAAAGACAAAGTGGGAATACTGTAGGCATATATAGCTCTTAATCCAAGATGCATTTCTATACCTAGAAGGATGCCTAATTTTTAAGATGATTATTTTCACCTCTCCCTCAAACCACTGTGACACATTTACCCATGGGTTTGGTAAAAAGTAGCTTATTGCCCTACTTTGCAAGAGGGAGAAAAAATATCAGAAGGAGTTGGGGCACAAACTGTACAAATACATCAGAGGAAAAGTGGAAGTTCCATTGAAAATGCCACTCTCTCTGTTGTTGTTGTTCAGTCGCACAGTCGAGTCCAACTCTTTGCGACCCCATGGACCAGATTACTCCAGGCCCTCCTGTCTTCCACTGTCCACTGAAGTTTGCTCAATTTCATGTTCGTTGTATCAATGACATTGTCTAACCATCTCATCCTTTGCCGTCCCTTCTTCTTTGACCTTCAATCTTTCCCAGCATCAGGGTTTTCTCCAGTGAATGCTCCCTTCTCATTTGGTGGCCAAAGAATTTGAGCTTCCGCTTCAGGATCTGGCCTTCCAGGGAACAATCAGGGTTGATTTCTTTTAGGATTGACTGATTTGATCTCCTTGCAGTCCAAGGGACTCTCAAGAGTCTTCTCCAGCACCATAGTTCAAAAGAATCTATTCTTCGGCGCTCGGCCTTCCTTATAGTCCAACTCTCGCAGCCATACATTACTACAGGGAATACCATTGCTTTGACCATGCGGACTTTTGTTGGCAAGGTAATGTCTCTGCTTTTTATCATGCTGTTTAGGTTTGCCATCGCTTTCCTCCCAAGGAGCACTCTCTCTAACCAGATAGCAAAAATTAATATACATGAGCTAAGATAGCATACAGAGTTTCAGCTTGCAGTTTTCTCTCAAGTTGTTGTTCAGTTGCACAGTCGAGTCCAACTCTTCGTGACCCCATGGACCAGATCACGCCAGGCCCTCCTGTCTTCCACTGTCCGCTGAAGTTTGCTCAATTTTTCTCTCAAGTACTTGGGTATATTTGCAATTTTGCTTATACAAAACTAAGGTGTTTATAACTTTCATAAATATGTCAAATATTACATCTTCAAGAGGGAATTAGATAAGCATATGGAGCAACAAAAGTCCGCATGGACAAAGCAATGGTATTCCCCGTAGTAATGTATGGCTGCGAGAGTTGGACTATAAGGAAGGCCGAGCGCCGAAGAATAGATTCTTTTGAACTATGGTGCTGGAGAAGACTCTTGAGAGTCCCTTGGACTGCCAGGAGATCAAATCAGTCAATCCTAAAAGAAATCAACCCTGATTGTTCCCTGGAAGGCCAGATCCTGAAGCTGAAGCTCAAATACTTTGGCCACCAAATGAGAAGGGAGCGTTCACTGGAGAAGACCCTGATGCTGGGAAAGATTGAAGGTCAAAGAAGAAGGGGACGGCAAAGGATGAGATGGTTAGACAGTGTCATCGATACAACGAACATGAAATTGAGCAAACTTCAGCGGACAGCGGAAGACAGGAGGGCCTGGCGTAATCTGTTCCATGGGGTCGCGAAGAGTTGGACTCGACTGTGCGACTGAACAACAACAACAACAAATGGAGCAGAAGTCCATCAGTAGCTATTAGCCACAAGGTATAGATAGGAACTCACAGGCTGGGGCAAGGGATGCACTGTATTCTTGGTGCTTGGGGGGGGGGTGCAACAGTGGGAGGGCTTCTAGTGCCCTGGCCCCACTGCTGGACCTCCTGATGGCACCTGGTATATTTTGGCCACTGTGTGACAGGGTGTTGGACTAGATGGGCCATTGGCCTGATCCAACATTGGCTTCTCTTATGTTCTTATATATGCAAGTTTATGTTGTTAAAGCAGTAACTTATGATGCATTTTATGTTGTTAAAGCAGTAAGATTGGTTTAGGTTGAATAGGACAGGAATTCTTTCCAAAAATTTTAATTCTTTCCAAAAATTCCATTATTTTCCAGGTGGGGGAGGTGGAAAGGGTATTTTCCCCTGTGCTTTCAACATTTCCAGAGATTTTACATCTCTGGTTGGTGATCCTAGATAGATCGTGTTCCTGATACACTGAAGCAGCCTTTAGGGGTGCGGGTTAGAGCTAAGGAGACCTTGCCCAATATAGAGTGAGTACATATTATACTAGTTTTGCAGTCCATACATTGTGCTGCTTCTAAATTTTAAGGTAAAATTCTAAGGAGGAATTCTCTTTTACAGAATAATAGAAAAACATTATCTTATAAGGAGATGGAATGAGACTCTCAGCAGTTGGTCCAATGTGACTCTAGTTTTGAGACTCTATGTAACAGTGAACAATGTAACGATAGTATTAATGTAAAAGGGTTCTTTTGTAATATTATGATTATTCTTTATGAATAATGAATAAGAAGAGAAGAAGAAGAGATTGGATTTATACTCTGCCCTTCACTACCCAAGGGAGTCTCAGAGCGGCTTACAAACTCCTTTCCCTTCCCCTCCCCACAACAAACACACTGTGAGGTAGGTGGGGCTGAGAGACCTCTGACAGAAACTGCTCTTTTTCAAGAACTATGGCTTGCCCAAGGTCATCCTGCAGGTGCAAGGGGAAGAGTGGGGAATCAAACCCGGTCCTCCCAGATTAGAGTCCGTGCACTTAACCACTACACCAAACTGGCTCTTGTGTTATTGCATTTTGTACTTTTTACAGTTCTTTGTTCCTGAGGAAGGACCAGAGGTCTGAAACACTGGAAAAATTACCTAGAAAAAGTGTTGGACTTTTTGGATATTTATCTTGTGTATTAATTCTTTGGCTTCTGTATTTCCCTATGATGGATTGTATGGTTAGATTTAACTCAGACAATAGATGCATTCACTTTAAAAGTAGTCTCCTTTGTGAAGATTGGCAAACAATTCAATTCACAGTTGTTTTTGTGGTTTTGTTATTCTTTGCTTCTTATTACTGTCTGCTGCACTTTTGTTGTTGTATTGCTGCAGAAAAAGAATGAAGCTACTGTACCTAGGCAAACCTTAAAGCCGAAGCAGCTGTCCCTCAGGGTCAGGAATGTTTCAGAAGATTTACAGGTGCAGAAGCTGCCAGGTCTTGCAAAGTTCCAGGTGGGGCCTGGAGATCTCCTGTGATCACAAGGGATCTCCAAACTACAGCAATTCATTCCCCTGGAGAAAATGGCTGCTTTGGAGGGTGGACTGTATTTATTTAATACATTTATTAGCCGTCTTTCAACCTTACAGAACTCAAAGCAGCTTACAGTATAGATAAAGGACATAAAATACATTTTTTTTAAACACCAACATTTAGAGTCACTATTTCGTCTATTATGGCATTGTACCCCACTGAAGTCCCTCCCCTCCCTAAACTCCACCCTCCCCAGACTCCACCCCCAAATCTCCAGGTATTTCCTGACCTGGAGTTGGAAACCCTATGTCAGGCTGCTGCCCACCCAGGTAAACTAGCAAAAGGTTCTGCAGGCTACAGATGATCAACAGTAAATGGCTGTCTGGGTTGTTTTCTGATGAGTACATAAGAACATAAGAGAACATAAGAACATAAGAGAAGCCAATGTTGAATCAGGCCAATGGCCCATCTAGTCCAACACTCTGTCACACAGCGGCCAAAATATACCAGGTGCCATCAGGAGGTCCAGCAGTGGGGCCAGGGCACCAGAAGCCCTCCCACTGCTGCCCCTTCCAGCACCAAGAATAGAGTGCATCACCTGCCCCAGACTGAGAGTTCTCATTCTATACCCTGTGGCTAATAGCCACTGGTGGACTTCTGCTCCATATGTTTATCTAATTTCCTCTTGAAACTGTCCATGCTTGCAGCTGCCACGACCTCCTGTGGCAGTGAATTCCATATGTTAATCACTCTTTGGGTGAAGAAGTATTTCCTTTTATCTGTTCTAACCCAACTGCTCAGCAATTTCATGGAGTGCCCACGAGTTCTTGTATTGTGAGAAAGGGAGAAAAGTACTTCTTTCTCAACCTGCTCAATCCCATTCATAATCTTATAAACCTCAATCATGTCACCCCTCAGCCGTCGTTTCTCCAAGCTAAAGAGCCCCAAGCATTTTAACCTTTCTTCATAGGGAAGGTGTTCCAACCCTTTTATCATTCTAGTTGCCCTTCTCTGCACTTTTTCCAATGCTATAATATCCTTTTTGAGATGTGGTGACCAGAACTGTACACAGTATTCCAAATGAGGTCGCACCAATGATTTATACAGGGGCATGATGATACTGGCTGATTTGTTATCAATTCCCTTCCTAATAATCCCCAGCATAGCGTTGGCCTTCTTTATTGCAGCTACACATTGTGTAGACATTTTCAGCGAGTTATCCACTACGACTCCAAGATCTCTCTCTTGGTCAGTCTCTGCCAGATCAGACCCCATCAACGTGTAGTTATATTTAGGATTTTTGGGTCCAATGTGCATCACTTTGCACTTGGCCACATTGAACCCCATTTGCCACGTTGACGCCCACTCACCCATCCTCAACTGATCCCTTTGGAGTGCCTCACAATCCTCCCTGGTTTTCACCACCCTGAACAACTTCATGTCATCTGCAAATTTAGCCACATCACTGCTTACTCCCAATTCCTAATCGTTAATAAACAAGTTAAAAAGCATTGGACCGAGTACTGATCCCTGTGGTACCCCACTGCTTACCACCCTCCACTGAGAAAGTTTCCCATTTATACTCACTCTCTGTTTCCTATTTATAAGCCAGTTTTTGATCCACAAGAGGACTTGTCCTTTTATCCCATGACTATTGAGCTTACTTAGGAGCCTTTGATGAGGAACTGTAGCAAAAGCTTTCCGGAAGTCAAGGTAAATAATATCTATTGGGTCCCCCTTGTCCACATGTTTGTTCACTCCCTCAAAAAAGTAATAGAGTAGGATGCTGGAATATTGAATCTAGGAGGGGCTGTGCTCGCGAACCCTGTGGCTCCCTGTCCTTGCTGTATTTAATGGTAATTTGCACACTGAACAAGCAGGTTCGCCTCCTGCTAGAAGAGCTGCAGCAATACCTGATGAAGCAACAGCAACTCGTCCTTTTTGGCAGACTGTAGCCAGAATTAGAATGATAACAAATGTCATCTCCCACGTTTCTCTCCAAAGAGGTCCCAAAGCTGCTTATGTTGTTAGACACATATTGATGTTACATTGGCCCTGATACGGTGATTGTACTTGTAATCTTAGGACATAAACTGGAAGGTACATATTGGCAATATTACTTTTGCCAGTATATGTAACTGCCACTGACACAAGGCCAGATACATTTGTGGCCTCACATATCTTTTGCCATTCCAGATCGGAGCGTTCCTGTTTGGATCCTATATCAATTGTTCACTGCCTTACAAGTGTAACAGGGGCTTTGTTGTATTCTGTACTACTTGACCTCTGAAGAAGGCTCTTTGGACTGAAACATGTCAGGTCATATATGGTTCCTTTTGTGTATTTGTCACTTTGATTATATTATGAGGCTTTACTTGGTCTCCTACAAGGTTTTTAACTGTTTTTGAAATACGCACGTGTACTTTTGTCTATAATTACTGATGTTTTTAACTTTTGGCCCTAGTTCATTAAACTTCCTTTGGAGGTTCTGACTGTAACCACTACACCAGAGAGCCAGTTTGGTGTAGTGGTTAAGAGCAGTGGACTCTAATCTGGAGAACCAGGTTCGATTCCCCACCCCCACTTGAAGCCACATGGGTGATCTTGGGCAAGTTACAACACTCTCAGCCTAAAAATAAGCATAGCTCACCACCTAGTGGTGCCAAAAAAGAGCTACATCTTCAGCAGCCAAACATTTCCCTGCCCCCCAGGATCTCCTGACCATTCCAATTTCAATTTACTACTATACCACACAGGCTCTGATAGCTATGAGAAGCTGTTAAACCTCCTATGTTTTGTCACGAGATCGATTCCATCTTCCTTGTCTGTACTTCCTGTCCTTGCTGGCTTCTCAGGAGTGAGATGTGCCAAGATGATATGATTCCCTTCATTTTGGGCACTGCAATTCCCACAATCATCCTGAAGTCAGTGGCTAAACTTGAGATTCCTCGCTTTTATTTTCTGGTGAGTTATGCCTGCTGTGGGAGGGAAGGTGATATGCGGTAGCTTCATCTTGTCAGATCTGGAAGCTAAACAGGACTCGTACTTGGAAGGGAGACCTCCAAGGAAATACTCTGCAGAGGAAGGCCATGGCAAACCACCTCTCCTTCTCACTTGCCTTGAAAGGCCCTTGCTGGGGTTGCCATAAGGCAGCAGCAGCCTGCCACAGATAGCCACAGCTTCTGAAGCAAAAACATGGGGCGAGGGTGAAGTTCTGTAGGGATTTCCCTGGCCAGGATGTTCCATTTCCCTTCATATTTGGCACAGCAGTGCCCAAAATCATTCAAAAGACTGTAAGCCTAATGTTTAGGTTCCCAGCTTTGTTCTGGGGTGAATTATGCCTGTCACAGTCAACTGTACCTTTCAGTGCAAATAGCTTTGTGAGGGGGAAGCAGAGATAACCTGGGGCACAATGTTCTGAGTCCCTGATAGGGTTGCCAGTTCCAGGTTGGGAAATACCTGGAGATTTTGGAGGTGGAGCTTGAGGAGGGCGGAGTTTGGGGAGAAGGACTTCAATGGGGTATAATGCCATAGAGTCCACCTTCCAAAGTAGCCCTTTTCTCCTGGTGAACAAATCTCTGTTGCCTGGAGATCAATTGTAATCCTAGGAGATCTCCAGCCATCACCCGGATGTTGGCAATCCTACTCCCTGAACAGGGCTTGTTTGAATTTCATATGCGTAGCTTGATATATATTTTTTTTGGATGAACTGTTCCTTCAACAGAAGACTCCCAAAGCAAAAAGCAGAGGACATGTGGTGATTACTCTGGTCTGGATGATCTAATCCCCTTCAAGTTCAGGCTCTGCAACACCCATAACCACTCTGAAGCCCATGGCCGATTTCGAGGCTGCTGGCTTAATTTGCTGAGGGATTACCATGTACCACAGGCAAATGGCTCTTTTTATTATAGGTCTGTTGTATTACATTCCCATGATGACTGTTAACCTTATTAAAAATATTTAAATTGATTTGTGGCTGTAAGCCTAGAACACACACAGAAACATGCATAATTCTTTTTAATGGGTGCAGTCCATCATCACTTATTATAAGTCTATAGCCAGAGGCTGGCAGCCAGCTTAATTCAGAACCATCTTCTGTCCTATAATAACCAGATCTAAGGTATAACCTTAAAGTGTTTAAAGCCTGAGCTGGATCATCCAGGCTAGCCAGATCTCATCAGATCTCAGAAGCTAAGTAGGGCCAGCCCTGGTTAGCACTTGGATGGGAGACCACCATGGAGATCCAGGCTTGCGACCCAGAGGCAGGTGACAGCAAACCACCTCTAAGAACATAAGAGAAGCCAATGTTGAATCAGGCCAACGGCCCATCTAGTCCAACACTCTGTCACACAGCGGCCAAAATATACCAGAATTCCCATCTATACCCTGTGGCTAATAGCCACTGATGGACTTCTGCTCCATATGTTTATCTAATTCCCTCTTGAAACTGTCCATGCTTATAGCTGCCACCACCTCCTGTGGCAGTGAATTCCATATGTTAATCACTCTTTGGGTGAAGAAGTATTTTCTTTTATCTGTTCTAACCCGACAGCTCAGCAATTTCATGGAGTGCCCACGAGTTCTTGTATTGTGAGAAAGGGAGAAAAGTACTTCTTTCTCAACCTGCTCAATCCCATTCATAATCTTATAAACCTCAGTCATGTCACCCCTCAGCCGTCGTTTCTCCAAGCTAAAGAGCCCCAAGCATTTTAACCTTTCTTCATAGGGAAGGTGTTCCAACCCTTTTATCATTCTAGTTGCCCTTCTCTGCACTTTTTCCAATGCTATAATATCCTTTTTGAGATGTGGTGACCAGAACTGTACACAGTATTCCAAATGAGGTCGCACAAATGATTTATACAGGGGCATGATGATAACCTCTGTTAATCTCTTGCCTTGAAAACCCAGTGGGGTTGCCCCTAAGTCGGCTGTGACCAATACTCCCTCCATGCTGTGGAGTCTTGTGAGCAAAAATCCTACTTTGTGAGCTACTGGCATTAAAGTTGTGAGTGAGCTATTTGGCTCCTCCATCAATTACTCTGCTCTGGAGCCACCCTTCCTGAGCTAAGACAAAAATGTGGGAGCTGGAGGCCAAAAAACTGACCTAGCTCACACTAACTCAGCTTAGAGGGAACCCCGGCTGTGATCTGATGACACTTTACGCACAAGGTAAACGCATCTACTAAGTGACTTCAGCTGCCTGCAGAAAAGACGGGAGCTACTGGGAAGCACAATGGATAAAAGCTTCATTGTGAACCGGGTTGCCCAGCAGATGACGTAGAGTATAAACACCTCCACACGCAGCACCGCATAACAACCACTCAGGGTATAAAGCACATCGTAGTAGTTGGGTGACAGAAGATCACATGGGGACCCGGTTCAGTAGTCTGAGCCAAGTAATAGCCCAGATGCCCCCCAACCCCTTACTCATGAGGCCTCGAGTCGCATTACACCACATACACAAGGCAAGTTCATGACATCGGCCTTTATTAAAGTGGTACATCAGAAGACCAAGTGCCATGGCTCTAAGCAGACTAGATCCACAGCATTGGGCAGTGAGTCTCTCAAAACAGTCCTCTTCTAGTCCAGGACCTAGCCACTTCAGCACCAAGATCAGTTAGGGATTAAAAAAAAAAAAAAAAGTAACAGGCTTCAGCCTCTGAAGGGATATCAGTTGAAGCAGAGGGAGCTTTCTCTCTCTAAACTCAAGCAAAGACTGAGGCAGGAAACACTTTACATCCATCCTCTGTAACAAGTAGCTTCCATAACACTTTTTTTTTTTAAGAAACGGAAAAGTTAGTGCAGTCACTTGAAAAACACGCCACAGTCCAGTGGAGCCAAGTTTGCTTTAAGAAACGGACATGGAGCATGGCTGCGAGGAGGGCAGAAGCATGCACTGCTGCAGCTGAAGCAGTGGTCAGGGATGGTCCTGACGAAGACCAAACCAGGTATGAGAGGGGAACTTCCCGGCTCTTGTGCTCCTACAGTTCCTTACTGACCAACTTGCCGCCAGCTGCATGTTAATACTGGGCCTGCGGAGCGCGTTAAGAAAGAAGCACGATCGAGTGGGGGGGGGAGCAAGGAAGAGACTGGACTCTTTAATACTAGAGGCATTACTTTCCAGTGCATTCGGAGGAGCCGCCGATGGTGGAAATGGAGTCTCCAGGACTCCATGTTCCTATGACCTTTTCATCAAGTCTTTCCAAAGACCGTATTGATGAGGCCTAACGGAAACAGGACCGCCCCCTTAATAACAGAAGAGGGGACCCTGCCTTTCAGTGCTGACATCCAGAGGAAAAAGAGACAATTGGATGGAGGGGGCAGGTGACAGATCTCGCCATCTCTACACAGTGTAATGTTTGGTGCCAGAACTTGTCCCCCCTTCTGTGGGGAGAATTTTTCTATTAGGGCATATAAATGAATAAGTTTGACTCCCCAGTTATGAATATGTGACTTTCCAGGATCAATCTTTAGTCTCTCCTGTTTGCCAGTCCATGGGAAACAGATCTCTCCCTGCCCCTGGGAACAATGACAGGTTTCTTGTTTGTAATGGATCTGTAAACCTGTATCTTTAGACGTATTGACATGCAATAGGTAATTTAGTTTTGAATCCCTCTATTAGCATTGTAAAGTGTGAAAGGGCCTAGCCTTTCACACCTCCCCTTCAAGCACCAGAACACCAGGCCCCGAGGCATCTGGTTATCCTTATGATGGGAACCCAGAAACTTCCTGACAGGGTCCATTTCACTGTAATAAGTCAATCTTGTAATTGTTGGGAACTTCCTTGTAACAACAAAGGAGCTTCCTATGTCAGAATTTAAAAAAGAACATCCGTTGCATATCAAACCAATGACTGGAGTGAAGATTGATGTAATTCACTGAGGTGTCAATTCTTGTGAAACCTTTGAAGATTTTGTATAAAGCATGGTACCTTGCTGGCACATCTTTGTCCACTTGTTGGAGCAATGAGAGGCTTCTACTCTCCTTGCAGCACCGACTGGAACCGAGGTCCCTCGTTCTGTGCTTGTTATTTTGTTGTTATGTCTTATCTGTGGTATGTGTGTATGTCTATGTGAAGCTTGGATACTAGCATTGTGGGGGGTCACAGCCTAGCGTCTGGCAGGCCGTACCCCAATCTTATTTTACTAACCTTTAATAATAAAGAAAAGCTTGCTTGTTTTACTACCAGAGTGAATGTGTCTTGGAACTGTCAAAAGACAGGTCTGTTTTCATATTTCCTCACCACACTAAGCCCTTGGTAAGTGGGCCAACATCTTAGCCAACGAACCTTATTAAAGAAGGGGTGCTAACCCAAAATTCTCACGACAGTTTTGGCGAGCCAGCCAGGAGGGCTCCTTTGGCCCAGGTGAACGTCACTTATCAACAGAGTGGTTGAGTATTAACCTCTTCAAATTTATCCTTTGTTCAGAAACAGTCCAGGAGCAGGCAGTTGAGATGCCGGGGGGATGCCTGGTGTGGAGGCCCCCAGATGACCTGGTGTAGAGATACTGAGGGTGAAATTCACCCGCAGTAGAGGCCCAGGGTTTTGGCAGCTGGCTGCCAAAGTGGTCTGGAAGGGGCGGTTGCTGTAGGAGCGGCCCAGGTTTTTCCTGCCTTCTAAAATAACAGGTCGAGATTTTTCCCTGTTGCTTGACCGCAGATGGAATATCACACCAAGCTGGTGTCCCTGTAAGAGGTAGTCGGTCTCCTCTCACAAAGCCCGGTCGAGTACTCTGAAACTCACTTTTTCTTTGTCTTTTTCTGCTATCAGAGGTTAAGAAGTAATCTACGTAGGGACAGATAGGGATGGTGGTACCCCAGGGATTGGGGTCATCTTTCCCATGTACCAGAGTCAGATCAGCCTAACTCAACCCCTTGTAGGTCGCCTACAGAGATTAGGGGAAAAAAATCTTGTTAAGTGTATGGGTGGGATAAGTTTTTGTGTGTGCAAGGTCATTGTTGTCTTGTTATTTTTGTGGTTTGTGTGGATCCTTTCCAATTACTGGCCAACCTTTGGGGCAGCTGTCTGGGGTGATAGTGGAAACACCCCAGCCCCTTGCAAAGGAGAAGTGAGCAATAACACTTTCTCTAGCGAGTGAAGACTCAGCTGACGTTTCAGTTTGCATTTAACCCCACATATTTTATTGTTTTTCCACGCCATTTTATAAATCCCAGTATGTGTGTGCAGTATGTCTGCTGTGTCAAGTGTCTGTCGTGTCAAATGGGAATTTTTTTTATATAATGGGTGGGAACATTTACTAACAACATGTGAGACCTCCCCCTTGGGAATTACACCAAGAGTGGGAAGACAATAGTGATTTCAAATTTTATCCATGCTGCTATATTATCAGGCGCCTCTGCCATGCCAGTTCGTGGGGGAGCGCCCAAGTGTGTGTTTCTTTGATATTTTATGATATATTAGGCAGCCCCAACAGCAGCCACATTTGGGCTCTATGACAGCAGCCCCTGGAGGGTGCGACAGTGAGAGAGGAGAGTCCTCTCTCCTCTGCACTTGCCCCCCTCCACAGAAGCTTTAGTCTCCTCCGCTCCACAAGGTGCCAGTGGTGGTGAGAGAGTGCTGGACCTATGGTTTGCTACCAACCCTTATTGCACAGAGAAATTGCTTTGACCATTACGGCAAGGTGAAATAATTATTAAGAAACCAGTCTTGTTATCGTAGCAATGATTGTTTTCCTGTAATTTAAATTTGATTGTGTGGGCAGCAATGCCCTCTGGACAGCTTTGGAACTCCGGGGAGCATTGCAGCCAGCTTTTTAAATGCTTTGTGGTAGGTATAGTTTGCCTAGATAATAGCTGTGCAAAAAAGAAGCTTTAATGTACCCCTTGTAGTTATTTTGTTGGTGTGTCATGTGTATAGTTAATTAAAGAAGATAAGTCCTTTCTGATCTTGTTGTGGCAGTCAAATTAGCCATAGCAATGAACCTGTACCAAATTTGGGAACTTTCTTTCCTGTGAAATCTTTGAAGATTTTGTATAAAACATGGTACCTTGCTGGCACATCTTTGTCCACTCGTTGGAGCAATGAGAGGCTTCTACTCTCCTTGCAGCACCGACTGGAACCGAGGTCCCTCGTTCTGTGTGCTTGTTATTTTGTTGTTATGTCTTATCTGTGGTATGTGTGTATATCTATGTGAAGCTTGGATACTCACATTGTGGGGGTCACAGCCTAGCGTCTGGCAGGCTGTACCCCAGTCTTATTTTACTAACCTTTAATAATAAAGAAAAGCTTGCTTGTTTTACTATCAGAGTGAATGTGTCTTGGAACTGTCAAAAGACAGGTCTGTTTTCATATTTCCTCACCACACTAATCCTTTGGTAAGTGGGCCAACACCTTAGCCAACGAACCTTATTAAAGAAGGGGTGCTATCCCAAAATTCTCACGACACCTTCAACTCTATAACAGAAGGAATATTCGCTTCCACGCTTATTTACACAGCAAGAACAGGGAATCTATCAAGTCGGGCAGTGACAGAGGGCCAGGTGAAGTTCTCAGAGCAGCCAGACTAGATTTTATGAGACCTACAGCTGAGGCTGCCTCGTGCGGAGCCGGATCTTGAAGCCCATCTGGCTCAGCACTACTAACACTGAGAGGCTCTACAAAGACTCGGGCCAATGTCTTCCCAAGCCCCAATATGTAAAACCCTAGGAAGCGGACATGCCTGGGAGCGAGAGGCTTCCCAAGTGTTAAGAAACAATATTGAAGGTTTTGATTTTGTGGAAACTCAGGTCCCCCCTCCCCCCCACAACTAGATTCCCTTCGGTCAATTCTTAAATCTTTCTGCCTCCAAATAAATAAAACGGAAATGGGGAAGGGGGAGAGGAGGCAGAACATGGACTAGCTGAAGGCCTGCTACCTGCAAGGAGAAAGTCCCATTCACCATCATATATGCAGAGAACCATTCCTGTCCTTCCTTCCATACATCAAAAATCACCCTTCACACGCACACCAGAGAGGAATCTACTCCAGCTGCCGGGGTGGGGGAGCCTCTCACTGACCTAATACCAGTTTTGCCAGGAGCCTCTCAGCTGTTCAGGAGGGATTAAGGCTCTGCACCACGAGGAATGCAACCCCCTCATCTCTGCAAGGGAACTGTGGCTGGCACATCTCGGGGCGGGGGAGGGGAGAGACAAGATATTCCCAGCGTGCATCAGGCCAGACATCAGGCCCATTTTGGAAAGGCGATGGGAAATCTGTCGCTGGGATAACTGCATCAGGGAAGATGCCCCAGTGCCCATGAGAAGAGTCGGTAGAGGAGAGGATCCAGACACGGAGGAAGCAGAGAGGCACCTAACGCACCACGGCGGAGGTGCACATCGTATTCATGCCGCAGGCTCGACTGCCCCGGTACAGGTAATAGTAGCCCTGGAGGAGACACGAGAAGCAAGACAATTAGTAGTGAAACTCTTTGCTCTCTGCCAGTGGGTGCAAGAACAGGGCGTGTGTGCATACATGCACAGACAAGCACAGATGCCATGTTCACACCTGTCAGGCCATTCATTTGTCTTCTATGTCATGTTTGCTGGTTCTCTTAGGTATAGACGATGGCTCTCACTCTTGAGCTTTGTAGTGTTGCACCCCTTCACCAGTGACACAGGAAAATGAGTTGGACCCCACAGATTCGTTCTGGTCTCCTCCCTACCCCCATCCCCGCCATGCAGGTACCCTTTCCTTGGCGCCCAAGACTCAAAATGTTAAATTAGCTCTTTTTTTCTCCTGTTATCCATTTCTTCTTTAGTCAGCTGTAATTACTGTCTAATCTGGGAGTTCATCAAGGCTGTGTATTTAAGACTTGCCAGCCTTACGAGGAGAAAAACACGTCTGGAAAAACTGATGCCAGCTGCTCACAGATGATGAGACAGGGTAGGCTACAAATAAATAGCATGTGAAGATCAAATGGGCACTATCTAGCTCTACAGTTTCTATGGTACTGGGAAAGGCTTCACTTTCAACGTGGCTGATCCTCCTACACAACTCAAGTGCACATTGACGAGACTGCTGCTACAATCATGCAACCCCTGATGCACCAGGCAAGTATTTTTCAACACATTACAATCCTGCAAGTTACCATCTTGATCGGCAGAAGTCAGTGGCCAGGAAGGTGGTGCTTGAACACACAGCTACAGATTTGTCTTCTACCAAGCCAGACAGTGACCTATCTAGATGCCTCCTCTGACTGGCACTGAAACAGTTAAACATGTGCTATAATAGTATATTTATAAAAGACATCCGTCCCTTAGACGTCACCACAATTTTATCCAATTTTCCAGGTAGATCCAACAAGCTTTGTATGCCCATTTTCCTTTGAGATCGCTCTAAGGAAACCACCTTTAAGCTGGCCAAATTTTGTGCCTTAAGCTTGTTTAACAAGGAAGCACCTGGTTAAATCTTCTTGTTAACTATGCGTGGAACTTAGTTTATGGTGTGGTTATGATTTTACTGTATGTGTATATTTCCTTGCATGTGTTGCGGGCTGCTGATTATGTCACTGTCGATCGAGGATCGTAATAAAATTAAGTACTTTGATTTGCTGTACCTCTCTGGCAGAGAAAGGTTTCCCCCCACCCGGCACCCTTTTTAACCCAAGAACTGAACCTGAGACCTTCGGCATGTGAAGGAGGTATTCTACCATTGAGGAACAACCTCTCTGTAAGCAGACAGGGCTGTCTCCCCTCTCTGCACGGACCTGACTGAAAACTCCTAGGCTGCGGCCACACAAACACTAAATAATGCATTTTCAAATGCACTTTCCAACCGGATTTTGCCAATTCACACAGTAAAATCCAGTTGGAAAGTGCACTGAAAGTGGATTATTTAGTGGGTGTGACTGCAGCCCAAAGTATTGCTTCTTGAGAAGAAGTGTGGGTTTTCCTCTCTTCCCTCTATTCCTACTTGTGGATCCCCCTCAGTTCCCACTGCAGTGGCAGGGAAGGGGAGGCCACTGAGGCTGGGAATAGGGAACAGCTGCCCAGACTTGCCTGCTCTCCCCAGTCCTTGCCCCAGCTGTTCTTGATAGACCAGTAGGGAAGGCGGCCACCTGTAGAACAAAACAAACAAAAACAGAGAAAAACACACAAAATCAGGATTGGGCCAGCCTCTTGGCAGCTAATATGTCAACAAAGCAAAACAGCAGAGAGGCTCCCTGAATCAGGGAATGAGGAAGTGGGAGTCAGCTGATGGACTCCAAATGACCTTAATGCTAGTAGACAGTGGCCCACCCTGTACTGCGGCTCAGGATTGGAAATGGAACCTGTGCACAACAATCCAGAAGATCACTACCAAAAGGAGGGGGACACACAAGGTGTAGAACAGGGGTCCCCCAGTGGATCTTAGACAAGAACTCTCAGTCTGGAGCAAGTGATGCTCTGTATTCTTGGTGCTGGGGGGGCAACAGTGGGAGGGTTTCTAGTGTCCTGGCCCCCCTGCTGGACCTCCTGATGGCACCTGGTATTTTGGGCCACTGTGCGACAGAGTGTTGGACTGGATCGGCTTCTTAACAAGAGCTGTCTCCACAGGACCTTTTCATCCACCTACGCCCACTCAAAACAGTTGGATACGAGTCCAATAACATCTTAGAGACCAACCAGAATTTCTGGGTATGAGCTTTCAATCATCAAGGCTGTCCTACTGCAGACCAGCATGGCTGCCCTGTGAAGCCACCCCAAACAGCCACTTACGTGAGCCGTAGCCCACCAGGAGGACTGCGTGGTCAATCATCCAGGGATTGCAGAACAATATGAAGGGGTGGGAGACACCTCTCCTGTAGAACTGGAAAGAGAACAGACATCCAGAGGTAACTGTGTACTCTACATTATACATTCTGCAGGCTTCACATTTCTCACATTTGCAGGGTTTTGTACAAAAAACCAAAAGATAACCAAGCAACAGCATCAGTCCCACACAGCTCCTAGTTTCTGGTCCTCTGCTCCAACCCACATGACACAGCCCTGCCTTCCTGACAAGGAAAGGGGAGAATCCCCCAGTTTGTAAAATATGTATTTGAAACTATATACACAACTTGCATGATATATTCCATTAGCAGAATGAGGCTAAAACACAAGCAGTATTTTGGAGGCACCAGCTGATGCTGAGCCTGGAAGAGCCCTTTTGCAAACCCCTACACCAGAAGGATGAATACTAGATTTGCCAATCTCCAGGTGGTGGCTGGAGATTTCCTGGGATTACAGCTGATCTCCAAGTGAGAGAGAAAACAGATTCTTTGGAATGTGGACTCTGTGGCATTATATACTGCGCTGAAGTCCCTCCCTTCCCCAAACCCCACCCCGCAAATCTCCAGGTATTTCCCAAACTAGAGCTGGCAGCCCTAGACTGAATACTGTTCTCCACTGCAGAGGGGCACAGCATGGTCATCCTTGGGATCCCTCACCTGCATGCCAAAAGCATTCAGCGCGATGGAGACAGGGCCATTCGTGGCCAGCCAGGTAGCAATGTCTGCAACAGACCGAGGTGGGGGAGAAGATTAGGCACAAGGCTGTTTGTAGGCAGCACAGACATGAAAAGGGGGAAGGGGAGGGTTAACCCTAGAGGACACACTGGAGTCTGCAGTCCCTCAAAATAGTTTCATTACTACTTTCTCCAAGTTTCCAGCTTTTGCATACACACAGATATGCTTGCATTCATTAAGTCTCTGTATTACCTTTCTGCCTGACATTACTAGATCTGTGCATGCCTCGGCATACCCATCTTCCCAGCCCTGCTCACATCGGTGACTTGCTGATTTTTACAAAGTTTTCCCCAAGAAGCCTCTTGTTACAAAATGCCCTCCTCTCAAACTACTTTAGTCCTTTAGGGAAAGGGTGTCTATGGGGCCAGAGGATACCCAGGCAGCTGCAACCCCATTCCACAGCACAGTCCCCCAGCCCCCTTTCCATATGCCAAGGGTCCCAATGGTCAGTGTGCCCCTTCCCCCACACGAGCATCCAAGACACGCACCATTCTCATCCTGGGAGAGCTCCACAGAGCTATTGATATAAACGGCCACCTTGTCCTTTGAGAAGCCGCACTTCTGCGCATAACCTTCATAGCTGTAGTCACCTTCTGTTTCTAGGCCACCTGGAAGGTAGGGGGGAGGAGGAGACAGGAATGCCACAAAGATTTTACTTTGTAAGGTAAATGGAGAGAGAAAGAAGATGGGTTAGACCAGAGGTCCCCAATTTGACTGCATTTAAGACACCCAGTGGTTTGAGCTCATGTGAGTATGTACGTTTAATGCTGTCAAGATGCTTCTGACTTATAGTGACCCTATGAATTAATCACCTCCAGAACATCCTATTGTTTACGGCCTTGCTTGGGTCTCCCTAACTGAGTGATGACACTATGAATTAATGACCTCCAAAATGTCCTCTCATCAACAGCCTTGCAAACGGAGGGCCTCTGTGGCTTCCTTGAAGGTCCATCCATCTCCTGCTGGGTCCTCCTCTTCCTATCATTATCGTCTTTTCCAGTGACCCTTGTCCTTCCAGGTGGATAGCCATGTTGGTTTGAGGTTTGAGTCCAATGGCATCTTTAAGACCACCAAAGTTTAATTCTGGGTATAAGCTTTCGTGTGCACACACTCTTCCTCAGATATCTTCTTCAGGTATCTGAAAAAGCATGTATGCACACAAAGGCTTATATCCAGGATTAAACTTTGGTGGTCTTAAACTTAAAGGTGCCACCAGACTCAGACTTTGTTCTGTTTGTCTCCTCAGAATGTGACCAAAGTACGGTAACCTCCATTTCATCAGTTTGACAAAGCTAAACTTTGAGCCATCCTTTTGCAAAATCTCCCACAGAGAAAACGGCACACCACATGTAGCTATTTAACTGCAACCAGACTCACCCAGTCTCTCAATGGCCTCGTAAGCATTGGACGGCAGCCCTCCGCCGCAGGCTTCGTCTAGAGAATCGCAGTCCACAAGCTCTGTGGAAGGAGAACAGCAGCCTATCAGCCCAGTCAGAAACTGAAGCCAAAGCCAGACCTATTACTCCTATTCCTGGGAGTCAACCCATCCCCCTCTCCCAAGTCTCATGTCTAAGTTGGCTTTAGGCTGCGCAGAGCATGGGAGAAATCTCAGCTAGTCATGGCCTCCAGATACATCCTGATGAGCTCTTCAGTGAGGGATGGCCCCACGCAGATCACATGAGTCTCTCCTTCCCCAACTGGCACTGAGACCACACTGCAGGAGCAACACCAGCAAACAGACCTGGTGTGGGACAGCTCAGCCACCAGAACCTCCAACAAGCATCAAGGACCACCTTGAAAGTATGGGTGGGCCAGAAGATATGCTTTCAAGCCCAGGCAAATGCTGTCTCCAAGTGACCATTATGTCGCTCTGCAGCCCAGGCAAAGGTCCAGGCTTCACAAGCTGCCTACCTTGCTCAGAGAGAGAAACCAGGGAGCCCTTGCGTAGGAACCACTGGCCTTCCACGTTGCCAGTCACAGAGAAGGCCCAGCAGGATCCACAGTCACCCTGCAGTCATGAAAGGAGACGAGGAGAGGGAAGTGACTCTACACAGTTTCACCTGGACCCCAGAGAGAAGGGTGTTCGTGCAAGAAGACTGTGAGGAAGCCTCAAACCCTTCAAGTGCTGAAAGGTTTAAGCCCAGAATCTCTCATGATCACGTCCTCCCAACTCTGACCTTATTTATTTATTTTATATCCCACCCTCCCCACCTTGGCAGGCTCAGGGCGGCTCACAGAAAATGTGTATACACACACACACACACACACACACGTATTTAAAACAACGGAGTAGTTAAAACACAATGTTTAAATAGGTAAAATCACAACATATAAAATCATATAAGTGCCAGTAAACATAGATGTCAATAAATACTGGTAAATATTAATAAGTGTTGGTGGTATACTCTCAGCTTCCAAATGGTCATTTCTACCACAGTCTGGGCTCCCACCAGGCTATTGTTGGTGCTGATGTTGGAGCCAAGGCCATGTTAGGGGGCGGCACCCTAGTCGAAAGCCTGGTGGAAGAGCTCCGTTTTACAGGCCCCGCGGAACTGTAACAGGTCCTGCAGGGCCCTGATGTCATCCAGGAGCTCATTCCACCAGTCTGGGGCCACCACCGAGAAGGCCCTGACCCTCATCATCGCTAACAAAAAGACCACATAAGAACATAAGAGAAGTGAGTGTGAGCTTTTGAGAGTCAAAGCTTCCTTCCTCAGGTACCTGAAAATCTTGCTGGTTTTTCAGGTGGTACTGAACATAAGAACATAAAACCATAAGAACATAAGAGAAGCCAATGTTGAATCAGGCCAATGGCCCATCTAGTCCAACACTCTGTCACACAGTGGCCAAAAATACCAGGTGCCATCAGGAGGTCCAGCAGTGGGGCCAGGACACTAGAAGCCCTCCCACTGCTGCCCACCCCCCAGCACCAAGAATAGAGTGCATCACCTGCCCCAGACTGAGAGTTCCCATCTATACCCTGTGGCTAATAGCCACTGATGGACTTCTGCTCCATATGTTTATCTAATTCCCTCTTGAAACTGTCCATGCTTGCAGCTGCCACCACCTCCTGTGGCAGTGAATTCCATATGTTAATCACACTTTGGGTGAAGAAGTACTTCCTTTTATCTGTTCTAACCCGACTGCTCAGCAATTTCATGGAGTGCCCACGAGTTCTTGTATTGTGAGAAAGGGAAAAAAGTACTTTTTTCTCAACCTGCTCTATCCCATGCATAATCTTATAAACCTCGATCATGCCACCCCTCAGCCGTCGTTTCTCCAAGCTAAAGAGCCCCAAGCGTTTTAACCTTTCTTCATAGGGAAAGTGTTCCAATCCTTTTATCATTCTAGTTGCCCTTCTCTGCACTTTTTCCAATGCTATAATATCCTTTTGAGATGTGGTGACCAGAACTGTACACAGTATTCCAAATGAGGTCGCACCAATGATTTATACAGGTGCATTATGATACTGGCTGATTTGTTTTCAATTCCCTTCCTAATAATCCCCAGCATAGCATTGGCCTTCTTTATTGCAGTTACACACTGTCTAGACATTTTCATTGAGTTATCTACTACAGCTCCAAGATCTCTCTCTTGGTCAGTCTCTGCCAGTTCAGACCCCATCAATGTGTATTTATATTTAGGATTTTTGGCTCCAATGTGCATCACTTTGCACTTGGCCACACTGAACCCCATTTGCCATGCTGACGCCCACTCACCCATCCTCGACAGATCCCTTTGGAGTGCCTCACAATCCTCCCTGGTTTTCACCACCCTGAACAGCTTCGTGTCATCTGCAAATTTAGCCGCTTCCCTGCTTACTCCCAATTCTAAATCGTTAATAAACAAGTTAAAAAGCATTGGACCGAGTATCGATCCCTGTGGTACCCCACTGCTTACCATCCTCCACTGAGAAAGTTTCCCATTTATATTCACTCTCTTCCTATTTATAAGCCAGTTTTTGATCCACAAGAGGACTTGTCCTTTTATCCCATGACTATTGAGCTAACTTAGGAGCCTTTGATGAGGAACTGTATCAAAAGCTTTCTGGAAGTCAAGGCAAATAACATCTATTGGGTCTCCCTTGTCCACATGTTTGTTCACTCCCTCAAAAAACACTAACAGGTTAGTGAGACAAGATCTTCCCTTACAGAACCCATGCTGAGTCTGCCTCAGTAGTTTTTGTTCATCAATGTGCCTACTAATTGTTTCCTTAATAACAGTTTCCACCAACTTGCCTTTTTTCCTGCAGCTGTGTCCTCAACTGTGCAACTCCTTCGCCTAGATAACTGGTGCCATCCCGTTCTCTTGGACAATCCAGGTGGAGTGTTGCTTTGTTCGCCTAGCTCTTTTGCTTTCATTTAGCTTTACGCTGGGCAAACAGGGCAATTGCTGTTTTGGTGAGATACTTTGTAATTAGCTGGCTGGAATTGTTGTTTATTTGCCAATGAAGACTGAGTTCCAGGTGCAAGAGAAACTTCTGCAGATGCTGCTCTACTTGAAGTGGATAATTAAGTTACTGGTGTTTCCACTGCCCTGAGCATCATGTTTTGGCAGAATGAGTTACCCAGGCACCATGATCAAACAGAGACTCCCTGCTCGCTGCTCAGTTACCAAACTGCTTTCCACTGTGGAATCTCAAAACCCAGACACTGCCTGACCACACAGCTGCCTCTGCAGTGGGGAAAAAGGGACACAGACCTGGTTCTTCACATCCGTGACAGCCCCATGATCCCTCCAGTCCCACATGCTAGGGGCTGTGTCACTGGGGACTGTGGCCAGTTTCATTGGGCGGCGTGGCATCTTGGCCAATAATGGGTTCAAGTAGGTAGTACGGAATTCCTCCTCTAGAAAGGGACAGAAAAATGTACACTGTGGACTAGATACAGATCAGAGCTTTCAGCAGACTTTATAAAAGCAACCCTCCACCAAACCATCTACATTCAACAAGCTGACAAAGCTGTTCAGTGCTCAACTGTGCAAAAATAAAAGGGCTCTGAGTTTTGTCCTTTGAATAAGGAGGATGGGTGAAAATAAAGCCTGTAGAACTGCTAAAAGCTCTGGGATGTCCATTCTATTCTAATGCTGATTGGCTGCTCTGGAAGCTTTCATTGTGTGGTTCAGATTGTGCAATTTCTGTTTTTAATTAAAGGACGGCCAGGAGTTGGTATACATTGGAAGCTGTCTTGTTTCTGAATTGGAATATTGATCCATCTGCCTTGGCAATGTCTACTTTGACAGATGCTCAAGAAGGGTCACTTCCCTAGTACAGCCAACCTGTAATTGTCTAACGTGTGACCTGAAACCCCCCAATTCATACATGTCCTCTACACCACGGAGCTATGGGCCTTCTCCGTAGGGCATATGGGAAAAACTATCAGCCAAGAGAAACCTCATCTCTTCAGCTCTGCTTTCTCCCACATAATACACACCTAAGTTTTTGAAGTCATGTTTTCTTCTACAGCATTTTTTACTAACTTTTAACAGTCTGACTGCTTTCAAGCAGACAACAGTGTCCATACATGTACATGACTTGTCTTTAGTGACTGCAGAGGGATAAAAAAGTGACCTTTTCCAGAGATTCTGAACCGCCAAAGAATTGAGCTGGGTTTTGCAACACATGCATCCCACTTAACAGCCTGAATAGCCCAGCTTAGCCTGGGCTCTTCACAGACTGGGACCTAAGCAGGGATAGCCAGGGTCAGTACTTGGATGGGAGACCACCAAGGAAAACGAGGGTTGACACCCAGGGGAAAGACATGGAAAACCGTCTCTGCTCATCTCTTGCCTGGAACACCCTGTGGATGGGTGTGCAATGAATCTGTTGTGACTCAACAGCACGTTCTTCTTCTTCCTCTTCTCACTTGGGCAAGAATCCTCACAAAGAAGAAGAGGAAGAGATTGGATTTATACCCTGCCCTTCACTCAGAATCTCAGAGCGGCTTTCCTTCCCCTTCCTCACAACAGGCACCCTGTGAGGTAGGTGGGGCTGAGAGCTCTTTCCAGAACTGTCCTTGAGGGAACAGCTCTGACAGAACTGTGGCTTGCCCAAGGTCACACCAGCAGCTGCATGTGGAGGAGTGGGGAATCAAACTGGTTTTCCCAGATTAGAGTCCATGCACTTAACCACTACACCAAACTGGCTCTCAAGGTATCTTTTTAGCCATTAGGGAGGTTTGAAGGCTATGTGACAGCTTCTGCTAGCAGAAGAATACAGTCTGCCTGCTGAAGAGCACGTACAGGATCCAAAGGAGGGGGAAAAATGGCAACCAAGTCTTCTCCCCATTCTCATCTACCTGTCAAGTCACTAAATTTGGTGACCCCGTATTCTGCTGTGCCCCGATCCAGCTCTTGAATGACCTGGGCCTTCTTCAGGTTCTCAGCAAAGATCTGGAAGCGCCTTTCAGTTTCTGCAACAAAGAAACCCGAGGGGAACAGCTGAAAATAATCACAATGATTAATACTTAGCATGTTCTGCAGCATGCAAGATGCTTCAGCATTATTTATCTCCATCAGCGGTTGAGTTAGGGTTGTATGGGTCATGGGGCACAGCAAGTTAAAGCAAGCCAAGGCACTGTGCCAGGGAGCAGAAGGAAACAAAATCCCTCTGTTCTTCAAACCAAAGAAGCAGGTCTGACCCCAAACGCTCTTAACAAAACTTCCATGGGATTGAGATAGCCTAAGAGAAGGCAGTTTTGGGAAGACAGGAGCCCCTGGATTCTCCCAGCAGCCTCCTTGTCTATTATTTTGAGTTTCCTTATCTTAGCGTTCACCTCTTTGGTTCTTGTAGCTCTTCTTGTAGGTGGTCAGGAAGTCCTTGAAGAGGGACACCAGCTGGATGGAGGCATTCTGGGAAAGTTAAGGATGCAGAACTGAGAAACTGCCAAGTTGTAAGCAAGCAACACAATTGTACAGAAATGGCAACAATCCAGTAGTTCCTACAGAAAGCTGCCTTACATGGCCACACGCCATTTTCTACAGGTTCTGGGAAAATCAAGGCTCTGGGGTATGAACAAAACTGCCTCCACCTTCGCTAAGGCAGAGGCTGATCCCCAACGTAAATCATACTGAGAAAAGATGGGAGAGGCCCAAGAAAGGCATGCCAAGCTTTAGAATCCCCAGGAATTAGGAAAATTCAATACAGCAGAAGTATTACAATGAATGGATTCATTTTGTTAAACAACCATCAACAGGAAGGAGAAACAGCAGTTAATCCCGATGAGAAGAAAAGGCTACGTTAAGCCACCTGATTGTCATCAAGAAGCAGTTATTTGCAGAGGTTGCAAAGAAGCGTTTTTGGCCTGTGTGCAAAATACGGAACTTCACAAAGTTATGAAAAATGATTAGCTAGCAATCTCAACGCATGCCCAAAGCAGCAACCCGTACTGAGAGACTAACATCACAATGTGGAAAGAGCCCCGCACAACATCAGAGCACAGGTCCATCTGGTCCAGTATCCCAGCCAGATGCTTCCACGAGCAAGGAATACAAAGGCAAGCAGGAAGGATGCAGATTAACCATCAGGGATTCTGGGGCCCGCTGTATCCTACCAAGGGCTTGCACACTAACGTTAGAAGGGAAGACCACCACCCACCTGCAGAAATCTTTTCTCCTGGAATGGCTCCTCAGCTTCCAGTGCAGGTGCCTTGGGATGAAACACCTCCCAGTGTTCTAGTTTTACTGTCTGGACTACCTCAGATGGCTCTGTAGGGAAAGCAAGAGGAACATTTTCAGTAAAAGCGGCTGCTTCAGTAAGGAAGTCCAGGAAGCCATGGGTTAACACCTCGATCCTTTCTGCTCCAATGGTGTTCTTTGACTCCCACCAGTCTATCTCCTTACCAAGGGCCTGTCTAGATCTGATATGCAGAAGGGTATTTCCATCTGACAACCTGCCGTACAGTTATTCCTGTCAAGTCCCAACGGCCCAAGATTAATTCATGCATAACTCAAAGCAGTGGGGGCCAGGTACAGCATTTGACTGTCTCTAAGGTCAAACGCACCATAGCTTCTCACCCTACAGTCCATCCCTTTCTCAAATTATTCTTAACTGGGGAGAAGTGGCAAAGTCTTTTTTAGTTGAAGGTTTTATTTCAGTTCTCAGCACTCAAATATACAAGACAAATTAAATACAATCGCAAAGCAAATCTTAATTTGACAAATTTTAACTGAACCCGATTAATCACTTTTAACCACTGGGACTGTAATTCATCAGAATTCTCATTTCTTTGAAAAAAATGTAAGTTTTACCATAAGGTAAACTTCTCCTTTTGTTGCTGACTTCAGGCATCTTGTTTGACTCTCAATACTGTGCAAATGTTAAACGTGCAGCTGCAATCAAATGCAATACTACAGACTGCAATTTCTTTGTAAGGGGTCCTCAACCTTTTTGACCCTGTGGGCACCTTCGAAATTCTGACACAGTATGGTGGGCACAGCCACAAAAATGGGTACCACTAAACAGCTGCCATAGGAGGCAAAGCCAGCCACAAAATGGCAACTGCAGATTTCTTCAGTCACGCAGCGAAGGTTTTTGTGCTGTGTTGGCAGCTGCTGCCAAAGCAACATTTTTAAAAATTGGCACAGCCAATCAGAAGCCTTGTTGGGCAAAAGCCCCACTTGGTCCCACCCACTTTCTAAAAACACTTGGCAGATGCCCCAAAAAAGGTGCCAGTGGGCACGACAACACCCATGGTCTCCACACTGGGGACCCTGATTTAATAACATACATTTGGGAGTATTTTCTACCCTTCGTTGCAACCGAGCACTCAACAAAACAGCTACTTTTTCCCCAATACTGGATCGGTCTTGGGCAGAACCACCACATGGGGATAAAATCAGCTAAGTCTGCATTGCAAAACTAACATAAACCACAGCAAGCGCTATAAATTTTAGCAAATTAACTTTGGGGTTAAATACAATTGGTGTTATCATTTTCCACAGGTTCTCCCTAAAAGTAAACATATAGTAAACACTGGTCCTGGTGAAAATGCGAAACTTCTGTCG
Organism: Gekko gecko; assembly: GCA_029375565.1. NCBI lineage: Eukaryota > Metazoa > Chordata > Lepidosauria > Squamata > Gekkonidae > Gekko > Gekko gecko. Next base: position 24,578,192 of record JAPDNY010000001.1, on the reverse strand, counting down.
CAACTTCATACCCCAAAGTTGAATTCCATTTATACTTAAACTTTGGTATCACTGCTGATTCTTGTTTTACTACCTGCTCATAGAGTTAAGAAAATAAATGCTTTGGATGTCGAGTTAAGATTTTGTTTCAAACTTACTTTTTTGACTTATACTAAAGCCACCTTGGATTAGATTTGTTTAAAAATTCTTCCTTTTGGGAATAATAAAACGATGTGCTCTAACCATTACTTTCCCTGTTAACTTCTTCATATGAAATAACAGTACCAGAGACTATTAAAATGTGATAGCAATCTAATTTATGCGTTTCCCTTTTGGTCAATTATGTTAACCTAAATCTTTGGAGCAAATCCAAGTCAAAGGAAAATCTTGCAACTTGTATAACTGCATTCAAAAGTGGTTCTAAAAATACTTTGCGATTATGAGACTCCAGCCTACAAACTTGCAATCCTATCTGCACAAAAGGCCAACAAAAAGTATCATAAGAACATTAGAAGAGCCCTGCTGGATCAGATCAGTGGTCTATCTAGTCCAGCATCCTATCCCACAAAGTGACCAGCCTTACCCTGGAGGGCCAAGGACTTCCCCTGGCACAGATATTCAGGGGCTTAGTGCCTCTGAATGTGGAGGTTCCCTTTAGTTAATAGATGCTGATAGACCTATTCTCCATTAATCTAATCCCCTTTTAAAGCCTGGGGCCATCCCTACATCCCCTGGCAGCAAATTCTACCTTTTAGTCCAGTGGTTCTCAACCTTCTTAATGTCGCAACCCTTTAAGACAGTTCCTCATGTTGTGGTGACCCCCAACCATAAAATTATTTTCGTTGCTACTTCATAACTGTAATTTTGCTACTGTTATGAATCGTAATGTAAATATCTGATATGGAGGATGTATTTTCATTGTTACAAATTGAACATAATTAAAGCATAGTGATTAATCACAAAAACACTATGTAATTTTCCGATAGGTGACCCCTGTGAAAGGGTCGTTCGACCCCCAAAGGGGTCACGACCCACATGTTGAGAACCACTGTTTTAGTCACTTGTTGGATAAAGAAGTATTCCCCCTTTTTTTTTTTGGTCCTGGCCACCCTGAATCTATCAGACATCAACTTCATTGGATGCTCTCGAATTCTAGCATTTTGGGAGAGGGAGAAAAAGTTCTACTCTCTACCGTATGCATAATTTTATCACACATACAACCTTTAGCCATCTCTTTTCTAAACTGAAAAGTCCCAGACTCTTTAGCCTCTTCTGATAGGAAAGGTGCTCCGGGACCCTTAAACAACTTGGTTGCCCTCTTCTGTACTTCCTTTTTGAGACACAATGATCAGAACTGCACACAGTATACCAAATGAGGCCACACCACAGACCTATACAGAGGCACCATAATATTGGCTGTTTTATTCTCAGTCCCTGTCCTAATCATCCTCAACACAAAGTCTGCCTTTTTACACTGCTGTGGCACACTGAATTGACACGGCTGTGGAGCTATGCACTACCACTCCAAGCCTAGGTCTCTTTCCCTCCATTAGCATATACTTGGAGCTGGGTTTTTTTTGTTCCAGTCTTCTCTCAGCCATTCTGGATGCTGCCTGTTTACATGGGGCTGGGTCCAGTGGGTAGGCAGCAACTCCTTTCCCACAGCAGATCTCTGCTCCCCTGTACACATTGGACATGAGAATTCCTCAAACTCCGCAGGAGCAAAAATTCCAGATGCTCAGCAGGCTGCAGAGATAAGGGGGAGGCAAGAAACCTCTGCTCTGCAAGCTTTGATCTTCCCCTTGTACTCTGAATCCAACATTCTTTTTGGGGCCAGGAAGCTGCTGTTTTATCTCACAACATGAAGGTAGGAGAGGTTTTGACCTTTGCGTTCTCTATTATATTTATATTCCAGACAAGCTGCTCAGACCTGACATACCGGCAGGACGGCACTCTTGCTTCACCAGTTTCTTCTTGTTCGCCCAAGGTTGACTCCAGACCTCAAAGTAACATGCCTCAAGGGGGAGAGAACAAAGAAGAGTCATGAGTGCATGGAAAGCACAGAAACCAGGCAGAGATTAGGTGTGTGACGGACGGGAGCAAGGCTGGAAATCAGAAATCTTGGCTTGCCATCTATTCTAGTAGCAAAGAGAACATCTATTGGATTGGGGGAAAAGTAGTCATGCAAAGTTGGGAGCTCCTGGAAAAAAGGAGCCTGGCAAGGGCAGGGTCTTTGCGCTCCTGAAGGACTCCTCCCTCTGAGCTGTGCAGGGCTGTCAGCTGACCACACAAACAGCTGAGTTGTCCCTGTTTTGAGGGGAAGTTCATGCAAAGCAATTCAGCAGACACCCTGTCACAAGACAACATACAGGGAAATTGACTAGGACTCGGGTCTCCAGTGAGTGGATACTAAACAGAGACTGTGGTCTTGCAAATTAAAATGTGTGTCTTAAGAAGCAGAAATTAAGATTAGAAGCAAGGTTTATTTGCTTGAATGGTAGCACACCTACCACAGTGTCTTCTCAGGGTGAGAAACAGAACACACTTGTAGCTTGTTCTGATATATTTTCCTCTTTGTAATTCTTGTGGAGAAATAATGGCAGCTGGTAGGATAGCTGGGAGAAGGATCTGATAGTTACAATTTATCTCGGTAAAGGTTTCCCTGCTCGAAAGCCAGTCGAATCTGACTCTAGGGGGTGGTGCTCGTCTCCGTTTCCGAGCTGAAGAGCGAGCATTGTCCGAAGATGTTTCTGTGGTCATGTGGCTGGCATGACTAGATGCTGAGGGACATGGAATGCTGTTACCTTCCCATCAAAACAGTACCTATTTATCTACTTGCAATTTCTTGCTTTTGAACTGCTAGGCTGGCAGCAGCTGGGACCAGCGACAGGAGCTCACTCCGTCATGCAGCACTCAGGTCTCGAACTGATGAACTACCGACCTTCCAATCTGCAGTTCAGTGTTTTAAAAGTTTATCTAGAAGCCTGTAAAGGTGGCAGAGGTGCCACATTGCCCCTGCTTCGTAATGCAGAGACCTTACTTTGAAATCTGCAGCACTGATGAAGAAGCTCACAGCCTGCTCCAGAAGCCCCAAAGGATGAACGTTCTGCTACCCATCCACAGGATGATCCTATCCGCTCATCTCAGGGATGACAGAACCCAACATGCCTCAAAACAGTTTCTGCTTCGATCGCAATAAAACAAATTAATGGGAACTGGAAGTGCCAACTAGCGGTATCTGTTGTGGTTCAAAAAAGGGTTTAAATGGCTTTCCCTCCCCTACCATGATCTGGACTACAGAGCTGTCAACTAGGGCAAGTCTCGTTTCAGGGCTTGCTGGTGGTTTAGGAGGAAAAGCAGCCTAAAGACTTATGATCACATCATGTGATTTACACATAGCCACTTTGCACACCCCAGGTATTTGCATATCAGAAAGGAAGCAGACTTAGAGTATATTTAGCAAATTCCATCAGCACTTCCAAAGTTTTCAAATTCTTAAGCAAGGGAATTATCTTTTTTTTTTATCCTTCCCTTCTTCCAAAGAGCTCAGAGTAGCAAACATCACACAACGGACCCCCACATTTGACCCACAACAAACTGTGAGACAGCAAAGCTGAGGGAGATTGACAGGTCCAACTTCACACAATAAACTGAGTAGGGATTTTCACTGCATTTCCCAAACCCTTGTACAATACTCTCATCACTATGCGACACCAAACCTCTAATTTACGTCATAGAGTAGCCACAACCAGTTATTAGTTTAACCACCAACCTAATTACAGGGAGTGCCTAATTACAAGGAGTAATTAAAATGTGGAATTCACTGCCAGAGGATGTAGCAATGGCCACAGGAATAAACAGCTTTAAAAGGGGATTCGATAGATTCATGGAGGATAAGTCTGTCAATGGCCATGGTGACTGAGGAGAACCTCCACATTCAGAGGCACTAAACCTCTGTACCCCAGAACCAGGAGGGAATGTCAGGGGAAGGTCCTGTTTTTGGCCCTCCAGAGGAACTGGTTGTCTGCTGTGAGACAGGATGCTGGACTAGATGGACCACTAGTCTGATCCAGCAGGGCTCTCCTTATGTTCTTACCTAACCACTTGATCCAAATGTTTTCTAAACTGCTTTTGGTTGAACTGGTAAATCCCCAAAGTGATCAGTACAACTACCTGGATCCTAGGCACCTATCAGGGAACTCCAGATGCCCATTGTGTCAGATGCTTTAACCCTCTGCAATAACCTACAAATGGAAATCAGAGCCAAAAGCCTGAGTAGAATCTTGGTCCTTACAATTTGTTCAGGCTCTCCTGGAGTGATGCAACCAGAAGCATCTTGGGCCTCAGCCTGAGTTCCAATGCACAGACTCTTCAGCAGGGTCACATCCAGGTAGTACTTGATGCCGTTCACGACCTAGAAATGGGAAAGAGCTCTCAGACAGAAGTTTGGGAAGTTGCCAAATGGTGCTGCCTGCAGGATGCCTGACAAGACTGGTAGCACTGGAAAAGGCTGGGAGTGTCCTTGTGGGTTTTTTTTTTTGATAGCGGCAGGCACTGAAGCCAAAAAGAAATGGCATTGGAATTTCAAGTTGAGGCTCACAGCTGTGAGCTCTCACCCTAAAAAAGAAAGCTAGTTTCAGGAACTCAACCCATATGTGCAGTCAGCACTTGGCACACAACTGGCACTACAAAATATTTGCTACTGGCAAAAGCAGGGTTTCACCTTGTTTTTAATGGCCTATTATGTACACCGGCCCCACTGCTGGACCTCCTGATGGCACATGGTATATTTTGGCCGCTGTGTGACAGAGTGTTGGATTAGATGGGCCATTGGCCTGATTCAACATTGGCTTCTCTTATGTTCTTATGTACACACAGTTTACTGCAGAGAATCCAGGCAGTCAAGTCTTTAAGCCTGACTTTGGATTCTGTGCCTGCCGTACACACCATTCTTTTTTCTCTGGTGCATTTATTCTGTTCTACAGTACCTTCTCCCGCCACCTGGTTTAAACAGGTGGTAGTAGAGGGCAGCTCAGATGGGCTCGCTGTTTGTGCAGGGAGTCAATGACTCCCTGAAGGCACAGTTCTGCACTGCCTCCTCCCACTTTAAACTGGGTGGCAGGAGAGGGCAGCCCAGCCAGGAGTCATTTCTATTTTTTACAAGCAATCTGAGACTAGCGTTACTCTCATATCGCTAGACTCAAATCACTTGGGAAAAAAATTATGTCAAACAACGCAGGACACACCGATGAATGGCAGAAGGTGCAGAGTGAGTGGAATGACCTAGACGTGGGAGTGGCCTATGAGGGGTGGGAAAAGGGCGGGGGGGGGAATCTGAGGGAATCTGCATGCTTTTGAATTGCCTTTGGCTTGGAAGCAAAGTAGGGGGGGAAACGGCACAAAAGCACTCTCAGAAAACCCAGTGAAACAATGACTGGAAAGTGAACTGAGAGCAGAAGGGAGGCAAATCAATGCAAAACAAAAAAGAAAACCTGACAGACATGCCCTGTGAAAGCAAGGCAAACATCTGTGCATAACAGGCCAGTGTTTGTCACACTTGACTCTTGAATATTTAAAGATAGAGAAGGGGCCATTACAATCCTGCTTCCTGCTGCACAGTTTTCTTGATGAATTCTAAAGGCTAACATCTGTGGGTGGGGGGAGCAAAAGTCTAGTAGCACCTTAAAGACTAACAAAATTTGTGGCCCAGTATGAGATTTTGTGTGTCACTGCTCCCTTCTTCAGATACAACTAGAACGTGAGTCCATCTGCCCTTCTATCTTGGAGAGTGGAGTGATTTCAGCAGCCTCTCTTTCTAATCTCCCTTTGAAATTCCTTTGTGGTTTCTTATGTCAGACCATTTATTCTTTGTCTTCGGGACTGGCCTGTTTGTCCAATGCAGAGGGTGGAAGGACATTGCTGACACGTGATAGCATAAATCTCTAATGTGATTTATGCCATCATGTGACATTAGAAACCACAATATTAAAAAAGCAATAGGAGGAACATTTTAACCTTCCAAGACATTCAGTTGCTGACCTAGGAGTAGCAGCTCTCTTACAAAGGAATTTCAAAGGGAAATTAGAAAGAGAGACTGCTGAACTGATAATGGAGCTCAAGATAATGCATCATCCTGGACTGAATTGAGACAGAGGTCCTTTCCACATTTGCCTACCAGTCTGGATTTTCTTGTGTTTGAGTCACGGCGAAATAGCATCCAAATAACTTCCTGGGGCAACAGCAAGCTGAAACCAGGCTGACAATTAAAGAGAGGTAATGTAATGCAGAATGGAGAAGGACCCAGAATAAAAAGAAGGTTGAACTTGATTTTAGTGCAGAATGGGAAAAAAACCTGGATTAAAAAGAAGGTTGAATTCGATTAGTGCAGAATTGATTGGAAGACACAGCGGAAAGTGCAGAAAGGGCCCTAAGTTTCCTATCTCACTACCAATTCTGACTTCTCCATGCCTACTACCCTTTGGCATATCACCCCTACCCTAATCATACCTGCTATTGTCATTCGCCTGCTGTTGTCATTCGCCTGCTATTTTCATTCGGCATCTAAAAGCACCCCACTTTCCAGGATACAAGGACAGGTGGACTCACGCTGTATGTGAAGAAGTGAGCAGTGACTTATGGAAGCTCATACCCTGCCACAAATTTTGTTAGTGCTACTGGACTCTTGCTCTTTTCACCTGCTGCAGACAGACTAACACAGCTATGCATCTTGATCAGTCTCTAGGAAGGCCAGAAAAATAACCTGGTACAACAGTTGGCAATTATGTAGAAGCTTGGCAAGAACTTCCGGTCGATCTCTCAGATTTAGAAATTCGGTTATATAACAAGAAAAGTGCACAGTATGTCGCGTTCTCGTGTTTGGAAAACTAGATCCTATTGATAATATAACCTGTATAAAAGAGCAAGAAAAGTACCCATCCGGGATCTTGCCCTGATTTTCCTGCTGTCTGCCAGCCCTAGGGAATGCTTCCTGTCTGTCTTTGAGTCATTGACCTAGTTTTCTTGTACAAGTAACTGGGGGTGAATTTACACCACCGCAATCATGCAGACACACACCATGGGGTTTATTATTTGAAGGTCAACCTCAAACTTAACTAGTTGCTATCCAGCTAATGATAAGTCAAATGGAGGCAGGAAGCCTCTCGAAAGGCTCAATTTTCAACACACCTTTTAAATTACTCTATTTTAATGGAATTTACCTCTACAGCTGCTTCAGATTAAGGAAATTACACACATAACACTGTGCAAGAACAAATGGGTGTAACAAAGCACAAAACAGGGTGTGTAGAAGAGACAGAGGGAAAGAAAGTCCATCTAGGTCAGGGGAAAAGGGCTCTTCCTTCCCTGCAGCAATAAGCAGGAGAGTCATACCTGCTCACAAAGCCACATCCATCTTCATTTGCTGTACTGCAAGTTAGCCCATCTTCCCCCCACACATTTCCCAGACAACTTTTTCTGCCCACCCTTTTCCTATACCCTCCCACACAAGTAATCTCAGCCTTCCCCCTTCCAGGCAAAGTTACTGTCCAATTACCTGTACTGCACAAAACACTTCATCCCATAAAATAGCACTGTTTCTGTACTAGTCATTTTAATATGGCTTAATAAATTTGATATCTGGATGCTATCCACCTTGGGTCCTGAATAATCAGGAGATCATAATATAAATCTTATATAGATAGGATCATAGAATCATAGAGTTGGAAGGGACCTCCAGGGTTATCTAGTCCAACCCCTGCACAATGGAGGGAATTCACAACTACCTCCCCTCCCACACTCCCAGTGACCCTTGCTTCATGTCCAGAAGATGGGGGAGGAACCCTCTGCTCCAGGATCCCTGGTCAAACTGGCATGGAGAAAAATGCTTCCTGACCTCCAAGTGACAATCGGCATTTCCCTGGGTGTGTAAGAAAGGGCCACAAGAACTAAACACTGATGCTACACTTCCTGCCCTCCCTGCCCAAATTCACAGAATCAGCATTGGTGTCAGATGGCCATCTAGCCTCTGTTTGAAAACCTCCAAAGGAGACCCCACCACTTCCATAGGAAGCCTGTAGATAGATATTATGTCTTTTCAATACAGCCTTAACCCTTGGACTGCCACTCTCCTCCAGGGTCCCAGTTCATCTAAGGATTCCAGCCTCCAGGAGGGACTTGGGGACTCCCCCCCCTCCCAAATTACAGCTCATCTTCAGCCTACAGAGGTCAGTCCCCCTGGAGATAACAAGATGCTTTGGAGGGTGGACTCTATGGCACTGAACCCCACTGAGGTGAGGTCCCTGTCCTCCCCAGGGTCCATCCCCAAATCTCAATGAATTTTCCAATCAGGATCTGGCAACCCTAATTTGCCTCCATGCCATATTCTGGGAATGGAGCAGGAATCACTGGTGGTGGGGAGGTATTTATGAATTTCCTGCATTATGCAGGGGGTTAGACTAGATTACCCTGGAGATCCCTTTCATTTTTATGATTCTATCTATATAATTACTTCTAGATCTCAACCTCCTTTTTGTTTCTCCGGGGGGGCGGGCTTCATTCCTGTACAAATCAATCCCCTTGCTTCCACCCCATACCCCATGCACCGCCCCCAGCCAGCCTTCTCCATCCCAGAAGTACCCCCCCACCCCAAGGTGCAGTCGTGAATTCCCTGCATTGTTGTGAAGGGGCTTGTACTGGATGACCCTGGAGGTCCTGCCAAGTACACCCCCCCCAAGCTGCGCAATGTCGCCTGCCGCCATTGCCTCCCCCCCCCGCAACCTTCCTCACAGGACGCCCCTCTGCGTGACGTCACCACCGCCTCCCTTTCTCTACCCCCTCCTCCGTCCAGCGCCTCAGCTTGTGCCCCTCCTCTCCCCGCACCCCCTCCGACCTGGGTCTTGGCTCCTCTCAGCGTCCAGACGCGACCCGTCGGAGTGACTTCGGCCAAGGCGAAGCGCGCCGCCTCTCGAGCTGCAGCGTCTCCCACGTCCAGTACGGTCGCCTTGCCCGGCCCGGCCGAGGCGAGGCAAAACAGAAGGAACGGGCAGAAAAAGAGGAGCGAAGCCGGCGCCATCGTCCCTCCGGCTGAGGAGAAAACCTGTTTTGACGATCACCCGGCTGAGGGGGAAAGGGGCGGGGCTCCAGCGGCAGCGGGCGGAGCCTCGCCGGAAGCCCCGCCCCATGCGTCGACGACATCGCTCCCATGCCTTTGCCCGAGGCTTTGGGGCAAACTGGCGTCGTTGCGCCTGATGAATTGCGGGGAGGCTTCAGTTGGGAAGGAGGAACCGAACCGGTTTGATGTCCTTCGGGCGGGTGGCGCGGGGAACGGTATCACAAGCCCTGGACCGTTTCTTAAGCACGTTAGTTTCACGTGGGGGGTTAGCCGTGTTGGTCTGAAGGCGGCAGAACAGAGTTCGCTCACGGAAGCTTATGCCTTGAATAAAGTGTTGTTGGTATTAAAGGTGCCCTCTAACTTTGTTAAGCACATCAGTGTGAGCGATGACCCCCAAAATGAAGTATTCTTCCTCCATAAGGGGAAGCCTATAAAATTATATGGGGGGGGCATTTGGCACAAAAAAACCCTGATAATAAACACTACTGAAGCATATTGGTAACATTGGTGCATGCAGAACAACTACACGTCCCCCATCTCAGAACTTCAGAGGGAAACACCTAAAAGTACCCACTATTTTACTCTTCCACCTAAGGGTGTAAGGCAAAAGCACTTCGCAGAAGTAAGCAAGAGAGATGTGGTGCTTAAAAGTATGACAATCACCTGAAATGCTGAATGGTCCAATACAGAAAGAAGAAATATATAACAAGATGCCACATTAGGGAAAGCTCCAGGACCAGATGGATTTACTGCAAAATTTTATAAAAAACTAAAGGAGGAGCTGACCCCAATTATGGAACTTCTAATTAATGAAATTCAGCGGACTAAATTAATACCAGAATCTTGGAAAGAAGCCAACATATCACTCATACCCAAGGAAGGACAAGATTTGACAGACGTAAAAAACTATAGACCAATTTCACTACTCAATAATGACTATAAATTGTTTGCCAAAGTTATTTCGGAAAGATTAAAGACTTATTTAAAAGATGTCATGAGAGAAGAACAAGCCAGTTTTTTTACCAAATAGACAAATTAGAGACAACCTAAGGATTGTGATTGATGCAATAGAGTACTATGACAAACATCCAGAAAAAGAAGTTGCCTTTCTATTCTTGGATGCGGAAAAAGCCTTCGACAATTTAAACTGGGAATTTATGCTTCAAGTGTTTGATAGAATGGACATTGGGCAGCCCTTTTCAAACATGATTAGGGCTGTATACTGTGAACAAAAAGCGTCGCTGAATGTGAATAAAGAGTTGACGGAATACTTTAAAGTTCAAAAAGGGACAAGACAAGGATGTCCGTTATCTCCCTTGCTATTTATTTGGATTTTGGAAGTGATGCTGAATAAAATAAAAGAAGACAAAGATATAAAAGGACTTACAACTGGAAGTTTCGAGTATAAATACAGGGCTTTTGCAGACGATGTAATGTTTATAATTGAAGATCCAGTAATGAATGTACCGTTATTGATGGAAAGGATTAAAGAATTTGGAGACTTGGCTGGATTTTATGTGAACAAGAATAAGACAAAGATTCTTTGTAAAAACATGAGAAAAGAAAATCAACTGGACTTACAAGAAAAAAATCAATGTGAAGTGGTGAAAAAGACTAGATACTTGGGAATTGAGGTTACAGTAAAAATATAGACTTGTTTAAGAACAATTACGAAAAGACTTGGAGTAAAATTCAACAAGACATTAAGAAATGGAATACTTTGAATTTATCATTTTTGGGTAGAGTCTCAGTAGTTAAAATGAACATTTTACCTCGTTTGTTATTCTTATTTCAGACGATCCCAATTTTGAAACACTGCGAAGTGTTGAATCTATGGCAAAAAGAAATTTCAAAGTTTGTGTGGGCCGGAAAGAAGCCAAGGATTAAAATGAAAATTCTCTGCGATGCGAAAGAAAGGGGAGGTTTTCAACTTCCTAATTTTAGACTATATCATGATGCGGTATGTCTGGCATGGTTGGAACAATGGATTAATTTGGAGAATAGAAAGCTGTTGGCATTAGAAGGACATGATCGAAAATTTGGTTGGCACGCCTATTTATGGTATGAGAAATCCAAAGTGGATAACCTTTTTAAACACCACCATAAGGAGATCTATTCATGACATGGATGAGATACAAGAGATTTTTTTTCGAAGCAAGACCACTGTGGATTGTTCTGGCAGAAGTAATTAAACCACTTTCAAGGCATAAAGGGAAAGACTGGTTACCCTATAGAGACATTCTGAAAACTGAGGGGAGAAGTTTCGCCATGAGACTTAGAGAAGAACTGGACTTTGAATATGACTGGCTAAACTACAGACAGATTTATGATTTATTTAAGACTGACAAAACGAGGTATGGTTTTAGAAAGGAAAATAATGAAATTGAAAAGGTTTGGATAGAAAAAGGTAAAAAAATGATTTCTAGAATTTATAAGATTTTGTTAAAATGGTATACAGAGGATGAGATTGTAAAAGAGCAAATGGTGAAATGGGCTATAAATATAAACAGAGATATAGAAATGCCATCATGGGAATGTTTGTGGAAAAAATCAATCAAAATTTCAACATGTGTTAATGTGAAGGAAAATTGTTATAAAATGATGTATAGATGGTACATGACACCAAAAAAAATTGTTAATATAAATGAGAATATGTCGAACAAATGTTGGAAATGTAAGAAAAAAGAGGGCTCATTCTACCATATGTGGTGAACATGTGAAAAAGCTGGTGCTTATTGGACTGAGATCCATAACGAAATTCAGAAAATTCTGAAATGTGCTTTGAAAAAAGAGCCAGAAATGTTACTTTTAGGACTTAAATTAGAAGAAGTCAAAATGACAAAGAGAACTTTGTTATGGTACTTAATTTCAACTGTAAGAATGACTTATGCTCAGTTTTGGAAGCAGGAGCGGGTACCTGACAAATGGGAATGGATAAAAAAAATGATTTTTATGATCGAAATGGACAAGTTGACAAGAAAACTTCATGGAAGAGAAGACGAAGAATTTTTAGCAGATTGGAAAGATTTTAAAGACTATTTAGAACTTAACTGGGATGTGAAAAATAGACTCTTATGTTTTGATAGTTATTAATAATAGAGGTGTTGTAAGAAAAGGGATTGTAATTGAAAAGTTACATAACAGTAAAAAATAGAAAAGGAAAATATTGAAAATTATGAACTGAATATTGAAAATGAATTGAATGTAAGAGAACATTGTTAGAAATGTTAATGGGAGTGGAGCATCGTTGGAAGCCAGGGGAGGGGGGGTGGATTTTCTTTTTTTTAGAAAAGGATATGTTAAGGATTGATTGGTGAATATGTAACATGTTAATATATCCTGTTAATAAATTGTCTTTAAAAAAAAAAGTATTACAATCATCCCCCCCCCACACACACACACAAACAAACAATGTGGCCACACAAACAGAGGCAGCATCAAAGCTGTGGAGGGTAGAGCAAGGGAAACGCAAGATCCTCCAGTTGGTGCCATCATTATATGGTTGGTTGGTTTTCTTCATTTACTCCCCACATTTCTCCCCACTGGGGACCAACATGACTTACATTGCTCTCCTCTCCTCCATTTTATTTCCAAAACTGCCCTGTGATGTAGGCTAGGGCAAGAGTGTATGACTGACTCAAGGTTACCTAGCAAACTTCTATGGTGGAACAGGAATCTAAGCCTGGGTGGTCCTCTCAAATCCTAGTCCAACACTAATCACCACAACACTGGGCACCTCATTCACTGAACTGGCTTCCTTTGGTAATGGGGGGGTACAGCAGGCCTGTACAAATTTTCTTTTGCTGTGTAAGTCAGCCCCACAAAATTAGACACTCATTTTCTCAAGCTGGACTGCAGGGTTTTGTATTTTAGTTATCGTGCACTGCTTTCTAATTATTGCTACCACAGGAAGCTAGTACTAAACGCTTCACGGTTTCTTGGAATTCTGTTCAACCTTATGACAAAAGTGTTGAAGTATGGGAGAGTGATTAAAATGTGGAATTCGCTGCCAGAGGGTGTAGTGATGGCCCCAGGAATAAACTGCTTTAAAAAGGGATTAGATAGATTCATAGATAGTTAGCTCTATCAGTGACTCCTAGCCATGGTGACTGAGGGGAACCTCCATGTTTAGAGGCAGACAGCCTCTGAATCCTAGAGCCAGGAGGCAACATCAGGGGAGGGTCTTGGCCTCTATGCCCTGCTGTTGGCTCTCCAGAGGAACGGGTTGGCCACTGTGTGAGACAGGATGCTGGACTAGTTGAACCACGGGCCTGATCCAGCAGGGCTCTTCTTATGTTCACTTTGCAACAACAGAGAGAGGAATGGATTCATTTTGGTACTTCAGAGTTGAATTGAAACTTCACACTCCCAAAGTCAACAATGTAGACTGTTACTGGGCCAAATTAGACATGGCAGATGTGGCCCAATCATATAGGAAGTAGGTGAGGGAGGAAGACTATGGAGGAGGAGGAGAAGAAGAAGAAGAAGAAGAGGAGAAGATTGGAGTTATACACCCTTTGCTCAGAGTCTCAGAGCAGTTTACAATCTCCTTCTCTTCCTCTCCCCACAACAGACACCCTATGAGGTAGGTGGGGCTGAGAGAGCTCTGAGAGAACTGGTCTTGAGAGAACAGCTCTGAGAGAACTTGTGACTGACCCAAGGTCACACCAGCAGCTGCATGTGGAGGAGTGGGGAATCAAACCTGGTTCTCCCAGATTAGAGTCCGTGCTCCTAACCACTACACCAAAGTGGCTCAAACACCAAAAGGGATGCTTTGGTGAGAAGCACAGAACCTGCTCCTTAGCTACAGTATACATTCCCACAGTATGCCTTCCAGATCTACTCTGATCCTGGAAATGGGCTTGGTTTGGAAAAAAGCTGGCAGAGGGTGCCACTAGCACCCAGCCCAGCACAAAGCAGCAGCAGCAGTTGCTGTTTCATGCTGGGCACCACCTCCTCCCAGGTAGGGATGCCAGTCTCCAGGTGGGACCTGGGGATCCTCTGCAATTACAACTCATCTCCAGACTACAGAGATCGCCTGGAGAAAATAGATGCTTTGGAGGATGGGCTCTATGGCATTATATCCTCCACAGGCTCCATCCCCAAATCTCCAGGAGTTTCTTAACCTCGGTCTGGCAACCCTACCCTCCACCCTCCTACCAGTGGCCACCCCCTACTCCCAAGACAAATGGTGGCCACTGCATTGCACTTGGGCTGCCTTGGCACAAGCCGACCTGGACAGTCCAGTAGTTTGGCTGACTGTTCAGGAATAACTCTGAAAAACTACTCTTCCCAGTTTTTTCCCCAGACAGTCAGTAAAAATACTGGGCTGCGTAAGGAAGCAGCTGAGCACCAGATCATACATCTTGTTTCTGGGCCAGACCCAGCAGCCTGAGTAATCTGGTAACCTTGGCCAGAGGCTGTCGGCCGAAGCTGCCATTTCATTCAGGGGAATCGATCTCTGTAATCTGCAGATCAGTTGTAATTCTGGGAGAATTCCACGCCTCACCAGGAAAATGCCAACCCTACATCCTACCTTGACACTTGGAAGAGATGCTGTTAGTGTCAGGTAAACCTGCCATCTCTGCGGAAGGGTGGGGGAGGAGAGAGGAGATAGATTTCACAGCTCTGGAATGCGGGAGTAACACCAAGTCTCCAGAGCCTTTAATTTACTGTGTCTATGCTATGCCTTATCTAAACGACTGGCCTTGGCTCTCAGGCCTCTTTGGCCTCTTGCAGACATATCTGGTGGCCGTTAATTTTCTTCTTACCACGCGCGGGAAATGTAACCATTGGCTTGTAGTGGGGGGGGGGGCATTTCAAGGGGGCTATAACTGATGCTGTTACGTATCTCCCAGCATCACTGACAATGAAGGTGTTCATGTTGCTCTAACTTAGTCTTAATAAACGCTATCTTCTTATGAAGCCTGGTGTTTGACTGACTATCTGGAGATCTTGACAGTCAGAGCAGATAACACTGATATTGCCAGACCTAGGGACTGACTCAGGTACAAGGTAGCTTCATGAGTGAACGCCCTTTCCCTTGAGACTCACCTGTGCTTCCCATTCTATGTTTTAGGTGCCAGGCCAAAACGCTTCTTCTTCTTCTTCTTCAGGCTTTTAACTGAGATGTTCTATCTTTTCTTTAGCTGTTTGCAGTCTACTTCTAGCCTGGAATGTTTTCGTCTTAGGAAGTTGAATGTGAATTTTTATGCTGTTTTTGTGTTCATGACTGTTTTTTTTTTGTTTCTTGATTGAACAGTAATAATTTGTATGCCTGTTGTTTTCAGGATTTTATGATATTGTTTTTACTCTGAGTAGTTCTCTGGAGAAGCAGCATATGCCTTAGAAAAGCAATAACTATCTCTTATTACAGTGTTTTGCAAATGTTTGAGTTTCTTTTACAATTTGTGGACAAATAACTGTATTTTTCTGGACTACTGGTGACACTGGTCCAAGGGGGGGGAAGCAAAAGTGTTCGACTAACAACACCAAAATGTCATTTCCCCACCTCTAAGTCAAGCCATACGAAAGTACTTGGAAGGGCAACCTCCAAGGAATACCAGAGGCGGGATACAGAGGCAGGCTTATCAAACCACCTCTCTGAAAAACATCTAGTTCCCCAATAAGAGTCACTAGAAGTCAACCATGACTTCCAAGCAAGCAAGCAGTGTTCCCTCTAAGCTGAGTTAGTGTGAGCTGGCTCACAGATTTTTAGCCTCCAGCTCACACATTTTTGCCTGAGCTCAGGATTGCTGGCTCCAGAGCAAACTAATTTCTGCAGTAGCCAAATCGCTAGCTCACAACTTTAATGCCAGTCACTCACAAAGTAGAATTTTTGCTCACAAGACTCCACAGCTTAGAGGGAGCATTGCAGGCAAGCACACAAAACACACATGCACAAACAAAATATTAAAAAGATAAAAAGAATAAAGCCATACAGTCCTACATAGCCCATGTTTATCCTGAACTTTCTCCAAGGAGCTCAGAGTGATACTAGCCCTGTAGATACAGGGGGCAATACTCCTTCCAAAACATTTCATGACCAATTAGTATTTGAATTCTAAGGTTGGGGTGTGTTTTTTTTCCATGTTAAGACTCTAGTCCTTTTCCTTGCAGAGGCATAAAGGGGAATGCAAGTAGCTTTTGTCTTGATAGGCTGAGAAGGAAACGGATTGGGAGCTACAAGTTAGTTGAAGTTGTTAACCCCTTCCTGACTACATCCATTCTCTTCTGCTGTGTTCCACCCCCTTTTCTCTCTGGGCTCTTTGCTTCTTGTTTCTCCCCTCTGTAATGTCCACAGTGATGAGTGAAGAAAGCCAGAGAAGGGATCACAGTGTGCAGATTCATGCCAACAAACAAAGAACCACTGTGATAAAATTAACAATGACATATTTAATAATTCTATATGCATCAATTTGTGAAGCTATTAATCTTACAAAATAGGTAGAAAATTCTGACATTAACAAAGCTAAGTCCAACATCATCATATCCTCGATGAGCACACCGGTTTTTGCACTCATTTCACCAATCTTCCTCATGAGTAGTCTTATAAAGTTGGAAGGTGTTAACCTCTTGATTCAGCTTAGTGTATGTATCATATAGGAGTTTACCTTTTAGTGTTAATGTTCTACACCTTTAAGAGAGAAGTATAACAACATGCAGCTGTTTGGAATCCATCAGAAAGCTCCTTAAGAGTTAGTTTTCGGTGTGAGAATTGGAGAGCATTGTCAGTCTATCATTAAAAGAAGGCTTTCAGTCAGATAGATACAGGCTTGCCAAGAACTTACCATACACCGGTCCTAGCAGGACCATCCCCAGGGGAAGGAAAGACGCGTGCACGATGCCGTCGCCAGGAAGTGACGCCGGGTGATGCTCTGGCAATGGGGATGGAAACTCGTTGGTACCATCGAGTTTCCAGCCCCATTGCCAGAGCGTCACCCGGCGTCACTTCCTGGCGACGGCATTGTGCGGCGTGGGTGTTGCCCGGGGGAATGTTCCGGCTGGGGACTGTGTGTCCCCCGCCGAAATACGGTAAGTACTTGGGAACCCTAGATAGATAAGAATACTGAAATGCTACTCCCTAATAGAGAGCTACTAGCCAACAACATGAGACAGAGAGCAAATGCCAGCCAATTTAAAGTAGGCCTGTTGCCACATAAAAATTTTGGACTGGTTGCTACAACTAGAAATTTTGTAATTGGTTTGCTCCTATTCAAGTTCTTGCAATGGAACTGAAAGTAAGTTTTAAACTATTCTAGCTAAAAATTATAACAAATACGATTCCGTTCAGCTTCTTGTCTTTTTCCACTCCTTATAACTATGCTTTTTCTAGAAGAGATTGAATAAAGAAGAAAACAAATGAGAAGCTATAGTGTTTTAAAAAGAAACTAAGATGAATCAAGAGGTTGACACCTTCCAACTTTATAAGACTACTCATGAGGAAGACTGGTGAAATGAGTGCAAAAACTGGTGTGCTCATCAAGGATATGATGATGTTGGACTTAGCTTTGTTAATGTCAGAATTTTCTACCTATTTTGTAAGATTAATAGCTTCACAAATTGATGCTTATAGAATTATTAAATGTGTCATTGTTAATTTTATCACAGTGGTTCTTTGATTGTTGGCACAGTGATGAGTGAACAGAACATCGGGCAGAAACCTGGAGTAAGATTTATGGTATTTTGAAGTTGCCTCCCCTGTTTGCAGTGGGAAATTTGCATCAGAAGGAGGTGGGTCATGAGGGGGGAGAGAGAAAACATAAGAACATAAGAACATAAGAGAAGCCAATGTTGAATCAGGCCAAAGGCCCATCCAGTCCAACACTCTGTCACACAATGGCCAAAATATACCAGGTGCCATCAGGAGGTCCAGCAGTGGGGCCAGGACACTAGAAGCCCTCCTACTGCTGCCCCCTCCAGCACCAAGAATAGAGTGCATCACCTGCCCCAGACTGAGAGTTCCTATCTATACCTTGTGGCTAATAGCCACTGATGGACTTCTGCTCCATATCTAATTCCCTCTTGAAGCCGTCCATGCTTATAGCTGCCACCACCTCCTGTGGCAGTGAATTCCATATGTTAATCACACTTTGGGTGAAGAAGTAGTTCCTTTTATCTGTTCTAACCCGACTGCTCAGCAATTTCATGGAGTGCCCACGAGTTCTTGTATTGTGAGAAAGGGAGAAAAGTACTTCTTTCTCAACCTGCTCAGTCCCATTCATAATCTTATAAACCTCGATCATGTCACCCCTCAGTCGTCCTTTCTCCAAGTTAAAGAGCCCCAAGCATTTTAACCTTTCTTCATAGGGAAGGTGTTCCAACCCTTTTATCATTCTAGTTGCCCTTCTCTGCACTTTTTCCAATGTTATAATATCCTTTTTGAGATGTGGCGACCTGAACTGTATACAGTACTCCAAATGAGGTCGCACCAGTGATTTATACAGGGGCATTATGATACTGGCTGATTTGTTTTCAGTTCCCTTCCTAATAATCCCCAGCATAGCGTTGGCCTTCTTTATTGCAGTTACATACTGTCTAGACCCAATTTCACTCAGCCTGGTATCTGGTTCTAATAATCATTTGCAAACCACTTTGCAATAACTTTCCTGTGTCAAGGAATGCAGGCTTCTGAGCATATAAAGAATGCCTTTTTCTCACCTATTACAAAATAATCCAACTTGGTCCTGAACCCTGTGCACCACAACAAAAATCTGGGATTAGTGCTAAAGCCTTGAAAATGCTCAGGCAGGTTTAATGTAATTGTTTCTTGACCTTTTGCACATAGAAAAAGCTGGGTGTCACCAGATACCAGCATCAGCTCTGCAGCTAACATCTAAGCACAATGCAGGCTATGCCAAAACTTTAATCATGTCCAAGCATCTTTCTTATCCCCTTTTTGTGGGGCGGTGGGGGGGCAACATCCAGCTTGAAGAGTAGTTCTGGAGAACTCAAAAATGCACACGATCTACCTATGGGCTGGCATGCCCATGTCTGGTATAACATGGATAAAAGCCAACAAATTTTTGTAAACCATGCAATAAGAGGCCCCCTAATGAAAATCTGGAAAGAAATTAAAATGAGATATTATTCCAAAATTCCGATTTGGGTATCACCTGTGGAGGCTTTTACGCTACCGTCGCTTTGGTCCAAGGAAAAAAAACTAATTTATGCAAACCTATTGACAGAAAATAGAGAATTAATACCATTAGACTCACAAGAGATCCGAAATGCAAATTTAACCCCCTGGGAAAAAATACAGCTAAAATCTAGATTTGCTAAAGATAAAAAAATAAATTTCATGAATAAGTACTCCCAATTAGACAAAATCTGGCTTTCATCAGCGGATAAATTAATACAAAAACTGTATAATTTCCTTTTAACAGAGGACCTACTGGATTAAATTGTAAAACCTAATATGATTTGGTGGATGAAAGATACAGGGCAAAACATTACTCTAGAACAATGGTCCAGAATGTGGAATTCTCTTAAGCTGCTCAGAGCTACAAATTATAAAGAAAATATTTATAAGATGTTTTTTAGATGGCACTGGACGCTGGAGAAAGTATCAAAATGCTATAGAAAAGCATCGAATGTCTGTTGGAGGTGCAAAAAGAAGTGGGAACGTATCTGCATACCTGGTGGAAATGTGAAAAAATAAGAAAATTTTGGGAAATGATTAAAAAAATAATAGAAGATTCCACCAAAGTGAAGCTAGAATTGGAACCAGAGGTTTTTTTGCTAAATATGATACCGGTGAGAATCAATAAAGAAGACCAAAGAATTATCTTATATATAATTACAGCAGCGAGAATAAAAATAGCAAAATTTTGGAAAAAAGAGAATATCCCTAAGGCAGAAGAAATTATAGATTCTATACTGGAAATAGCCGAATTAGATAGACTAAATCTTATACTTTCCGGAAAAGAGGATTTAGTTTATGAAAATAGATGGAAAAAAATTTATCATTGGATAGAAAAAAAGACATGAAACATAAACAAATAAACACATCCTCCCAATGCCACTCCTATTTTATCTAGACAGTGTAACAGAAACAGACTTAATTAAGGTATATGCGCGATAATATATTAAGAAATTATGCAATGTCTCGCAATTCTGGTTGTAGACCAGGATTTTGTTTTTGTGTATATATGCTGGAAAATTTATAAATAAAAATATTTAAAAAAAATGCACACTACTGTATGCCATTTGGTTGATCCTATTATTATTATCATTTATGTGGATTGATCCTATGTGGATTGTATTCTGGGTTTTTAGATTTTTCTTTTGAACCTGCACAGCTGACAACTTCTTTAAACTCCAGGACTTTTCACAGTGGACAAAGAAGTTCAGAAGACCAAATGGCCCTGAACACTCACTGCAGAATGTAAAGTATTTTTTTTGGGGGGGAGAGTTTAAATAAACCTGTGCCAAGAATAATCAATTCTCCGAATGCCAAGACTGCAAACACTCTGCCCATGTGCAGAGTTCTTTTCTTTTGCTGTAGAATAATCCGGTATCAGGGGATAGTGTCTAGGCTGGCAAAAGGGATTTACAGGCAGGTGTAATTTAGGAATCTCCCGTTTCAGTAATGAAAGCGCTGGTGAATTGCCAGTCACCCCCAGCTTTCCCACTGCAGATGTGAATCATATCTCACAGTCTCATGGCCTGCAGAATCTCTTGAGGGAAGAATGTAAGTATGATAATTAACAAAGGACTCATAGTATGATCATATGCAAATAATTTCCCACTGGATAACTGATGGGGTGCCGTTTTCTGGATATATGGCTTCTTCTAAAAATTGTATGCACACCTGCTTGTGGCAGATACAAACTGGATATGGGGAAGCAGTAACCAGCACTGAAAGCTCAACTCGAGACAGCATAGTCAAGGAGGAGGAGGAGGAGAAGGAGATTGGATTTATACCCCATCCTTCACTACCCGAAGGAGTCTCAGAGCAGCTTACAGCCCCTTTCCCTTCCCTTCCCCACAACAGACACCCTGTGAGGTAGGTGGGGCTGAGAGAGCTCTCCTGAGAACTGCCCTTGAGAGAACAGCTCTGAGAGAACTTATGACTGACCCAAGGTCACTGCGAGCGAAGAGGGTCAAGCTAACAAATAAATTATTATAAAAATATACAAATATTTATTAGGGTTTACACATGAATAAAACATACATAAGGTTAAAAAAAAGTCTAAATATCAGACTCAAAGCTATATCATTCCAAGCTGATTATTATACAGATCCAATTGATGGGTAAAACCTTTGACCTAAAGACCATACGTGTTTCAGCCCCTTCGGGCCTTCCTCAGTGGTCAATATACTTTATTTTACAATGACACACATCCAGAAATACATGCAAAAAGAATTTCCTATATATGTATATATGTGACCAGGTGTTGCTTTCTTATATGCATTTGCTACAAGTTAGTATGTTAGGCCATAGATAGTAGCTGTGCAAATTCTTCAAATTCTTCTGGTATCAAGTATCCCTTTCGTCAGGATGTGTGTCACTTCCACCCAAAGTGGTAGTTGTGGGGAGAATTTTTCAATTAGGGCATATAAATGAATAAGTTTGACTCCCCAATAATGAATACATGACTTTCCAGGATCAATCTTTAGTCTCTCCTGTTTGCCAGTCCATGGGAAACAGTCCTCTCCCTGCCCTGGGAACAATGACAGGTTTCTTGTTTATTGGGCCATCTGGCCCTTGTGTATTTACATTTTTGAAGTAACCTTTCAAGCAAGGGAAACCGTTACCTATCTTTAGATGTATGGACAATAGGTAATTTAGTTTTGAATCCCTCTATTAGCATTGCAAAGTGTGAAAGGGCCTAGCCTTTCACACCTCCCCCTTCAAGCACCAGAACACCAGGCCCTGAGGCATCTTGTTATCTTTATGATGGGAACATGGACACTTCCTGACAGGGTCCATTTCACTGTAATAAGTCAATCTTGTAATTGTTGGGAACATCCTTGTAACAACAAAATGGTCTTCCTATGTCAGAATTTATAAGAGAACATCCATTACATATCAAATCAACGATTGGAGTGAAGATTGATGTAATTCACTGAGGTGTCAATTCTTGTGAAACCTTTGAAGATTTTGTATAAAACATGGTACCTTGCTGGCACATCTTTGTCCACTCGTTGGAGCAATGAAAGGCTTCTACTCTCCTTGCTGCACCGACTGGAACCGAGGCCCCTCTTTCTGTGTGCATGTTCTTTTGTTGTTATGTCTTATCTGTGGTATGTGTGTATGTCTATGCGAAGCTTGGATACTAGCATTGTGGGGGTCACAGCCTAGCGTCTGGCAGGCTGTACCCCAGCCTTATTTTACTAACCTTTAATAAAGAAAAGCTTGCTTGTCAGTATCAGTGTGAATGTTTCTTGGAACTGTCAAAAGACAGGTCTGTTTTCATATTTCCTCCCCACACTAAGCCCTTGGTAAGTGGGCCAACACCTTAGCCAATGAACCTTATTAAAGAAGGGGTGCTACCCCAAAATTCTCACGACAGTAGTCAAACCCAGTTCTCCCAGATTAGAGTCCGCACTCTTAACCACTGCTACACCAAACTGGCTCTAGTTGCTAGAGTGGTAGACTAGGATGTGAGAGACTTAGGTTCAAATCCCTGCCTTGGAAACTTGCTGGGTGACTTTGGGCCAGTCACATATGCTCAGTCTAATCTACCTCACAGGACTATTGTGAGAATAAAATGGAGGAGGGAATGATGTAGGCTGCTTGTAGCATGTAGCTAAACTATTTTAGTCTAGCAAGCAGAGCCATCTCTTCAAAGCCACATGGGGTGTGCGGAAGGACTGTTAATTTAGCTGTTCAATGTGACATCACCAGGCCTCGTGCAGTTAGTCCCACATGATGATGGAGACTTGGAAATCCCCATGCTCCTTTCACCATAAAGATTTACAGGATTGGGCATTATGCTTGGTCCTCTCTTCCCCTTTTCTTCACAACAACCCTGCAAAGTAGGTTGGGCTGACAATGATTAGCTTAAGGTCACACCGTGAGCTTTGTGGCAGCATGCATATTCTGAAGAACTCTAAAGTTTTATTTTGGTTAGTTCAAATGAGTATTACACAGCTTTTGCTGTTGAGTATTTGAGGGTTGGATCCATTCCACTGCAGAGGTGGTCCCTCCCAGTACAAGGAGCTTTCCTCGTGACACAAGAGGCTCTTCAGGGGAAGGTGCTTAGAGCTGGGGGACCACAACCTGTGTTTGTAAGCCTGCAGTAGAGGCAAGGGAAGATCGTAAGAGATTGGGGGAGGGCCTGTGGCTCTGTGGAAGAGCCTCTGCTTTGCATGCAGAAGGTCCCAGGTTCAGTCCCCAGCATCTCCAGCTGAAACAACCAGGGGATATGAAAGACCTCTACCTGAGACCCTGGAGAGCCATTGCCAGTCTGAGCAGACAGTGCTGAACTTGATGGACCAATGGTCTGATCCACTGTATGGCAGCTCCATATGAATGTGAAAGGAGCAGGTGTCCAGTAGAACTGTCAAGGCTAACAAACTTTATTCCAGCATAAACTAGAATAGGTCTAAGCTCACTTTGTCAGAGGCATAAGTCTGAAAAGGGGGGCGGGTAATGTAACAAGAAGGCTCAGAACAAGATCCAGTTCTAGGAGTGATGAGATCCCGGACAACAAGCGCCCCTAACAGTTGTTAGCAAGTTTGGTGTAGTGGTTAGGACTCTAATCTGGGAGAACTGGGTTTGATTCCCCACTCCTCCACATGCAGCTGCTGGTGTGATCTTGGGTCAGTCATAAGTTCTCTCAGAGCTGTTCTCCAGAGAGCTCTCAGCCCCACCTACCTCGCCAGCAGTGTTCCCTCTAAGCTGAGTTATTGTGAGCTAGCTCAGTTTTTTAGCCTCCAGCTTGCAGATTTTTGTCTTAGCTCAGGATGGCTCCAGAGCAAACTAATTTATGCAGTAGCCAAATCACTCACTCACAAGTTTAATACAAGTAGCTCACAAAGTAGAATTTTTGCTCACAAGATTCCACAGCTTAGAGGGAACATTTCTCACAAGGTATCTGTTGTGGGGAGGGATTGTAACCCACTCAGGTAGTGAAGGACGGGGTATAAATCTGATCTCTTCTTCTTCTAACACCACATAGTGACAAGGTCCTAGATTCATGCTGGCTCCAAGCCCCCTTAGGGAAATGGAACTGCACATGGGGGGAGCCCCTGTAATACCTTCACATGAATAACCTTCCATAGGAATTGTACTGGAAGCATTTCGGGGGTGGGGGGAGAATAGTTTCAGAAGAGGTCCTCAAAGAAACCAAACTGGTGGGGGCTTGGAAGGGGGTGTTGTGTGAGATGTACAGCTTGCCAAAATGCACTGCTTCAGACCACAAGCAGTCAATTTCTGCTTTGAATGTTCCTTCACATAAAAAGCTCCATGCAAGGAGAAAGCTAGCATAGCAAGGCAAAAGATTTTAGCTCTTTCCTATCTATGTAAGTTTCCTATTTGCTGGATTTTTTTAAATACAGGAGAACATGGCAAAGCACAGAGTCCAAAACAGCAGTTCATCCTACTGCCTCATTCTCCTGTGTTTGTGTAAACCAGGCCCAGGGCACTGTGAAGTTAGGCATACTCGAATCTGCCAAATATTTTCATAAATTTACTCATGCTAGTTGTTAAATAACCACATTTGGCTCCAGATCCCCTTCCTCAGCTGAAAACTGATCCAGGCTAGGCTGACATTTGGAAAACCTTCACACTACTGTGTACCAGTTTCACCACTCCTAAAACAATGTATGCTTGCCACCTGCTTGGGGCTGCATTTCTAACCCTGGGATATAAGAATGTAGTCTTTTTAAGAAATAGGGCAGTGAGTACAACACTCTGCTTCAGACACATGCATCAGAATATGCTAAGTGCCACAGGACTCTGGGCCATTTGGAAGCAAGAGGTTCCCCTAAAGATCCTGCTGGATTTGGCCCTGTGGTAGAGCAGCTTCTCCTCACCGAGCTTTCATCTCTGCACAGGATGTGGCCACAGGGGAAGCAGCCCAAACAGCCACCTCACATGGCACACACGGAAATGTCATTCTGCGACTGTTGCCATATTAAGAACTGAGCTAGTCTCTGGGTGCGTGTTCATCAGATAAGGTTTGAAGAAATATAGCCCTGGAAGTAGGATGGGGCACACCAGTCAGATAATGAATATATTGTCAAGGATCTTATGGTGTAAAGAATGCAGCTTTGCAGGAGGCACTTTTCTAGTTTATTTTATCATGGCGTCATTTGGTAGCAAGGCCCCGAGCGAAGGCCGCTTGTCTCCGAGCTCTGCAGCTGCCAGGGGCAAACCAGAAGTATTGTAAAGCTGTTTGTACTGACCACTTAGAACTGCAGGCACCTTCGGACTTCTTTGTAACACCTGCTTATAATTTTCCCTTTGTTTTTCATTTATTTTAAAGTTTTGTAACTGTAGGCTGGTTGCAATTTTTTAAGTTAAAATTCATTTTACAATTATCCAGTTCGTTTTGTAATAGGCATATGTATTTTTTCCTACTCTTCTAATAAAGTTAATTTCTTTACATACACTGTTACAGGTCAAATGCCTAGCAGGAAATTAGCAAGTCTTCAATTACTACCCACTTTGTTACTTCGAGTAGGTGCCGTGTGTACTGCACATTTCCAGAATACGGGCCCAGTTTGGACTCTGCCCAGTCCTATTCTCCATTCAGAGAAGGCAATCCTCCAAGTGTACCACCCCCCTTTAGCCATTAGGCCAATTCAGTTTCAAAGAAGACTAAACATCAACAGCTGATTTTTATTGTTTAAAAACTTTACAATGATTTTTGTTCCTAACGTTTAAACAAGTGGCTTAAAAGTCAGGTGGGAGGATCCAACACTGTTTGCAAATAATGTTGTCTTTCATTTAAATACACATCACTTATTTCACAAAACAGTTAATCCTCAGGCCAATCATAGCTCAAAATCGAGGGAGACGAAAAAGTGTCTTCCTTGAAATCAACAGGCAGATAAGGCTTCAAGAGTTAGCTGGCCTGACAGTCAAAGGGAATCTATCGAAGCCACACAAAACAGATCCAATTCTACAAAGCCTTAAAACAGAACGTTCCCGTCTCCCCCTTTTCTCAACCCCCTCCCTGGATGAAAAGGTGTTTGATTAAAAGACTGTGGTAACAAAAATATTTTCTGGCATTAGGAGCGATTGTCCCAGGGACACATTTTAGATGCTGGAAGTTTCACAAGGAAGAAAGAAGTGGGGAGGAAGGAAGATTCAATCTCCAGCTAACTACAAAAGCCCCAACAGCATCCACTGAGGTTCTGAGCCAGGGCATTCACAAGAAGGCATCGCACCATTCTCTCAGGCAGCCGTAACAGTCTCTGGATTGCTTGGCGTTGGCACCACACGTATCTTTCAGCCACTCACGGAACAGATCCTCATCCTTCTTCAGCACCAGGAACTGCCCAAGCACCACATAAGCCTAGGTTCAGAAAGGGGAAAACAGAGTTTAAGCAGCTGGGACAATGAACCCAGAGGTCTACAAATCTGCCTGCCACAGTCATCACTGCAAGAATGCTCTGGATCAGCTGTACTCCCAGACACTGCCTCCTCTTTCCCCAGCACCAGCTGGTGCCGAACATGCCGATGGCCTTCTTCCCTCATCTTCTCCTTGTCCAGCATCAGCCAGTGTTCAGCATGCAAGCTGCTTCAGCCGGCCTTTCCCAGCCCAAGCAGGGCAGAGTCCAAAATAGCAAGCAGCAGCACTTCATCCACTGCCCACTGGGAGTGGCTAGGGGCTCAGGACACAGTGGAGGCAGATCACTTCTGGAGCTGGGGGGCTAAAGAGAGCCATGGAGACAACCGAGGTAGAAATACTGAAAGTTGGTTCACCGCAAGACCAGCTGGGGCAGAGGATCTTCTATGAAGTCTTGCACTTTGGAGAATGCCTCAAGAGATCCTCCTTGTAAGGCAGATTGTTGAACTTAATTCTCTGGATGCAACTGCTTTGAATCAGGCACTAGACTCCACCTCTCCAGGGCATGTTTATTTATCATATGGCATCTCCAGGGCATAGTCACTGCGAGAACAAATGGTGGTGAGTGGGCAAGGCAGCCGCGAGTTGTTGACTCCCCACTATGTCAAGACCATGCCCTAACCCAACAGCCAAGAAGCTCTGAAACAAGAAGTTGTAGAAGGCAGGCTGGTTTCTCTGAGCATGGTTCTCCGACAGCACTGGACAGATGCCTTATGCCAGTCACTTGGCAGTCCTCTCTCAAGAAGAGCAGCAAAGGACTGAACACATTAAAGCCCAGCCCTCCAGCTAGGTTAATCTACCCCCCCAACGTAAGCTTTCAGAACCCAGAAGATACCTTATCAAAGCCTTTGTCTTCCAGCTTCTTGCCAAGCACATCTCCAATGCCGGCCAGGGTGCCGACAGGCTTCTCGCCCATAGGTTCCGCCACAAAGTCCCGGTGCTTTTGGCTGGTGGTCATTTTGGCCGCTGCTTTGTCTGCAGGCAAGAAGAAAACCAAGGATCAACCAGGTATAACTAAGAGGGCAAAATATTACAAACCCACTACAATCACACACATATACTAGCCAATACCTGCTGACCCACTAGGTCAGCTGCTGTCACAGTATCATCACAGCGGACTTGTTGCCTGTTCCAGGAAAGAAGAGACCAAGGGGTTCATGTGGAAGGAAGCTTTAGCCATCTACATTCCCCACCCTGGATTAAACCAGGCAGCTCTGATGCCGCCATGACCCAATCGGGAGTTCTCCCAGAACTGGTAACCACACTTTGGAGACAAGCTACAAAATGCTTAGCTATCACCCAGACGAGGATGTTTTGGAAAAGAGCAGCAATTTATGGCATAAAGTATAGACAACCTCACTGCTGTTCTCCAAAGAACTGTACTTCTTAGGCAGGGCAATATCCAGTCAACTATGGCATCACCAGCTAATTCTGCAGGCACAAGATCTCATGAAGCTGGCCCTGTAGATCCATTCCACTAATGGTGGTTCCTTCCCCAGATGAAAACCTTAAGGGGAAAAATTAAATAAACTGCACCAAATTTTAAGGGGGCCATCAAAAGATGTTAACAAGACAATTTTAGAAAAAACAGATAAAGAGTAGTTTTCAAGCCATAAAAAGACACAACTTCTGAAAAACCCGTCTCTAATCATAGTAGTCAGTTGCTAAGTGGCTGCGATTTCTCCAATCACAGTCAAGAACAAATGGAGTCTGTGCGTTGCTATTGTGTGCTACAGCTGTGCACAGTTTTTGACCCATCAATGTTGCTGTCTCCAGATAAGGCAATGACTAAAAGGCGGTAGCCGCTGGCATTAGTTACACTGCTGCTAAATAAGGCAACATATGATACTGGGGCAGTGAAAAAGGATACCAGCACCCCCTGCTGATCAATGACCACTGTAGCACAGCATGGAACCAAGCCACAAGGATTCTTTTGTTTTAGAACTTGCAAGGGTGCCAAGAGCTTTCAAGTTCTTCTTTCTCCTTCTGCAGATCTTCTGTTCCAGGTCTGAGACCCCCAGTATCAGTACTGAACACCAGATGCCAAGCCAGTCTGTTTGGCCCAAAGTCTTTATGCTCTAGCAGCTAACGAGACACCCTATAGAGCTACACGTTTCAGATATGGATCTGCCCCAATTTAGCATGTAAGAAGCAGGGGGAGTGGGAACTTCAGTTTCAAGAATAAAGGGCTCATGTAGGTAAAGGCTGCAGAACCCGCTGATGGGCCACTCACCCTCTTCGCAGTCCCGCCCTCAAGTCAGTTACTTATATATGTGGACTTCTTCCGTCGTCTACACTTGAAGGAGTATTTTCCCCACAGCACAGAACACACTTGGACAGACAGCTTCCTCACAACTTCAGTGATCTATCACCAAACAGCTGCCCCCTCGCCCTTCAGCCAATGAAAAGTATAAGGGTGACCAATTAGCTCCCACTCAACACTATAGAAAGGAGGACTCCATTTGGACTCCCCCCAAAGGCTGCAACACCATACTGGACCTATATATAGGATGCTTCTGCCGCTGGGACCAAGCTGAAATAATCAACAAAATACACCACTCAGGATCCAATATCAGCTGCACAGAGAAGAATGCCATAAACAGCCTGAAAAATAATCCAGATATTATAATAAAGTTAGCCAACTAGGGAAGAGCCATTGTCATAATGGACAAGAAAAACTATACACGAGAGGCTGAGGGACAACTCTGGAACACCAGTTTCTACAGGCCACTATCCTCAGACCCCACATATGAATACCAGCGAGAACACAACAAAATCATGAAGAAAGTACCAGCACACATACAGGAACAAATTTATATGGATACACTCCAAGAACCTCGACCGGGCACTTTCTGCCTCCTGCCAAAGACACATAAACCTGGCAACCCTGGACGCCCCACTGTCTCGGGTATAGGCACCATCACTGTTAAGAGCAGCAGGCTATATGGACTTCACCCTGAGACCACACGTTATTAATACCCCCAGCTATGTCCGTGATACCACAGACTTCCTGAGGAAACTGCATTCCATCTCCCAGAAAACAGCATTCTAGCCACCATGGATGTTAAGTCTCTGTACACCAGCATCCCCCATAAAGATGGACTACAAGCCATTAGAAACATCATCCCTAACAACACAACAGCAGTTCTTGCCACTGAACTCTGCATGTTTGTTCTCACCTATAACTACTTCAGGTTTGGTGAGAATGTATACCTCCAAATCAAAAGCACAGCCATGGGCATCCACATGGCTCCAAAGCATGCCAACATCTTCAGGACGGATCCAGAACAGCGTTTTCTGAACTCCTACCCATTGACACCTCTCCTTTACTTGAGATTCATGGATGTCTGGATTTTTTATTGTCTGGCTTTCCACAACTTCCACCCCACCATCAATCTAACTATGAATTACACTACACAAGAAATAAACTTCCAGAACACCACAGTACAGATACCACATTATACTGGAAAACAACAGATCGGCAAACATATCTACATGCTATCACCCCAACCACATCAAACAATCCATTGTGTATAGCCAAGCCCTACACTATAGCTGCATCTGCTCCAACCCCACAGACAGAGATACTCACTTGAAGAATCTGCAACAAACATTTTTGCAACTACAATATCCTCCTGATATGGTGAGAAAGATTACTGGAAAAGCCAGAATGATACCCAGGGACAAATTGCTACAAGACAAGCCCAAGGAGAATAACAGAGCACCATTGGTCGTGACCAATGCTCCCTGTAAGCTGTGGAGTATTGTGAGCAAAATTCTACTTTGTGAGCTACTGACATTAAAGTTGTGAGTGAGCAATTTGACTACTGCATAAATTAGTTTGCTCTGGAGCCATCCTTCCTGAGCTAAAGCAAAAATCTGTGAGCTGGAGGCTAAAAAACTGTGAGCTAGCTCACACTAATTCAGCTTAGAGGAAACACTGGTTGTGACCTAGAACTCAAGCCAGTTCAACACATGATTGATAACCTACTACAACCCATGTTGGATAGCAACACTTCCTTTACACAGGCACTGGGGCGACCTTTTCTTGCTTACAGACAGCCTGCTAACCTAAAACACCTGCAATGACAAACTACTTAACAGGAGCAGGGACCAATGCTCCTCTAAGCTGCAGAGTCTTGTGAGCAAAAATTCTACTTTGTGAGCTGCTGGCATTAAACTTGTGAGCGAGCAATTTGGCTACTGCATAAATTAGTTTGCTCTGGAGGAGCCATCCTTCCTGAACTAAGACAAAAATGTCTGTGCCGGAGGCTAAAAAACTGAGCGTTAGCTCACACTAACTCAGCTTAGAGGAAACACTGGCAGGGACTCTGGCACCAAGGCCTGCAACAAAACAAGATGCCAATTTTGCTCTCGTATAGATCCAAACAACACCTTCAGCGAACCCAGCAACATTAGCCATACCATCTCAGGTTCATATTCCTGCTCATCCTCTAATGTGATTTATGCCATCACAATGTCAGCAATGTCCTTCCACCTTCTACATTGGACAAAGAAGCCAGTCCCTTCGACAAAGAATTAATGGACAGAACCACAACATTCAAAAACCAGTGGGCGGACAGTCTAACCTTCCAGGACATTCAGTTGCTGGTCTAAAAGCAGCAGTTCTCTTATAAAGGAATTTCAAAGGGAGATTAGAAAGAGAGACAATGCATCAACCTGGACTGAATCAAGACCTAGATTTACTGTCTCATTACCAATGCTGATTTCTCCACGCCTATTAGTCCTCTGCATATCTCACCAAAATCCAATCATGCCTGCTATTGTCATTCACCTGCTATTCCACTTTACAATATGTAGGACAGATGGACTCCCATTCTAGCTGTATTTGAAGAAGTGAGCAGTGGCTCACGAAAGCTCATCCCCTGCCATAAATGTTGTTAGTCTTTAAGGTGCTGCTGGACATTTGCTCTTTTCTAGTGCTAGAGACAGACTAACACAGCTACCCATTTTGATATATGTGGACTGATATATTTCCACTCTTACATACAAGTTACAAAAATCATAATTTAAAAGAACTAAAACAGTAGTAGAGTAAAAACAATAAAAAACAGCAGCAGCAACAAAACTTGTAAAAAGCAGTGAAGGGCAAAATCAAATGCTATCCTGAAAGGCTCCCACTGGGGAGGAGGGAGAGGGTTAGTGATGTGAAGAGGGAAATTTTCCAAAATGAGAATTTTTTGCGGAAGAATTTTCAATACCATTTTTCCCCATGGAATTTTTTTCACCCCACATATGCCAATATAGTCTGTTATCTACAGTTGTCAGGGCTGTTGTGCTGCAAATCAATCATGTTAAGATGGGCTAAATGTGGAACACCTCATCACTTGTACATGGTGTTCTTGTCTTCATTTGCTAACATTAGGCACTGAAATTATTTAAATCTGAATTAGAATGTTTTCTAGAAAATGTTCCAATTAAAAATTTCCCAGAAAACCCACATTACTGCATAGGGCAAGGATGGATTTTGTGCTGCTCACCCACGGGCACATTTTGCTCTTCAATTACACCTTCCCCTCCCTACGCTAGTAAACACGGATCTGCCTCCAAACAAAAGGACCAGCTGCTACTGTAACTAACTTGGCTCTGAACCTCCCAACAGAAATGTTCCACACTCCTCCATCTAGCAGCTGGCTGTTGTCACGCAACACATTTCCTCATCAGCTAACATTGCCACACACAGTCCTGAGAATTCAGGAGCCTACGCAACATGCATCACTCTGTACTTTGATACAGTCAGCTCAACTGCTTCAGACCCTCACCTTGGGATATCTCCTGACCAGAGGGATGCTTGGGAGAGAAGCCAAGTACATTGACAGCCAAGTACATTGAGGAAGCACTCAAACCCTTAATATGGGAGAAGAGATGGCAGAACCAGAAAAAGGGTTGGAACACCTTCCCTATGAAGAAAGGTTAAAATGCTTGGGGCTCTTTAGCTTGGAGAAACGACGGCTGAGGGGTGACATGATCGAGGTTTATAAGATTATGAATGGGATTGAGCAGGTTGAGAAAGAAGTACTTTTCTCCCTTTCTCACAATACAAGAACTCGTGGGCACTCCATGAAATTGCTGAGCAGTTGGGTTAGAACAGATAAAAGGAAATACTTCTTCACCCAAAGAGTGATTAACATATGGAATTCACTGCCACAGGAGGTCGTGGCAGCTGCAAGCATGGACAGTTTCAAGAGGGAATTAGATAAACATATGGAGCAGAAGTCCATCAGTGGCTATTAGCCACAGGGTATAGATGGGAACTCTCAGTCTGGGGCAGGTGATGCACTCTATTCTTGGTGCTGGAGGGGGCAGCAGTGGGAGGGCTTCTAGTGTCCCTGGCCCCACTGCTGGACCTCCTGATGGCACCTGGTATATTTTGGCCGCTGTGTGACAGAGTGTTGGACTAGATGGGCCATTGGCCTGATTCAACATTGGCTTCTCTTATGTTCTTAACCAAGGCCAGTTTCTGTCCTCTCCTTTAGGTCACATTTCACTCAATACAGCCAAGTCTGTCTCCAAAGACAAAGGTTGTCAACTGTGTTGGTCTGAAGCAGTAGAACAAATTTAGAGTCCAGTGGCATCTTTAACATCAACAAAGTTTTATTCAAGGTATGAGCTTTCATGTGCAGGCACACTTTCAAATCTGAAAAAGTGTGTGTGCACACGAAAGCTCATACCTTAAATAAAACTTTGTCTACCTTAAAGGTGCTACTTGCCTCTAAATTTGTTCCAAAGACACCACAGAGCATTTATTTACTTACTTCATTTATACTCCATTTTCCTGCCCAATAGGGACCCAAAGTGGCTTATGACATCATTCTCCCCTCTACCATTTAATCCTAACAACAATGCAGTGAGGTAGGACAGGTTGAGACAGTGCTACTGGCCCAAGGTCACCAAGCATGGTTCCAAGGCAAGAATAAGGATTCAGACTTGGGTGTCTCAGATTCTAGTCTCTTAACACTAGCTCTACCTCTAAAGTGTAGGAGTATGTGCCACCCCACCCTGTGTTCCACTTTCCTACGGTTACTGGCATGTATCCCGGAAGGAAAAAATGTCCACCACACCCAAACATTCCTTTTCAACATATACTTTGTACAGATGAGGCACTTCCTCCGTATAGGAGCCTGTTGATGAAGGGAGCATTTTAAGACCAGGAGAACTGAACAGAGCACAGCAAGGTTGGGAAAGTCCAGCACCTGGGAATTTAACAACAACACCCCCCCCACCCCATCATCCAGAATATTTTTCTATCCTTGGGAGAGAGGCTCAACACATTTGACAAATTGAATCCTTCACCATAAACAAAACCTTTTGCTCATTACAAATGGACAGTTGCTTTTTAACTTTTTAAAAAAGTGCTGGTACTCCTATATAAATTTGTGTTGATTTCCACCAGTTCCCCCATCTGAACTTAAGAGAACTCCATTGCAACAGTACCAGTACTCAGTACCAGCGAGTATCACCACACACAAAAAAGTGCCCTGCAACTGAGGCAAGAAAAGGGCACATAGAAGGTACAGGAGCAAAAGGGAATCATCCATGTTCTATGAAGAGCCCTGCTGGATCAGACTGAGGGTTCACTCAGCCCAGCACCCTAATTCTGAAAGGTGCCTCCTGAAAAGGCACAAAAAGGGCCTCCAAACAGCCTTCCTGTCAACATTTGATACATCCTCTTTCACAGGAGATCCCTCCACAGAACCCCATAGTAATAAACAACTCAAAATAATTTAAGCCAACTAACAAGAAGAGATCACACAATTGCAGAAGAACAATACACGCAAAGTGACTCAAACATATCCTTGGGAATCAAGTACAACATACATCGCTGGACTATAACATACAACTAGCTATTCTCAGTATCACCACAAACCTCTTTGGAAAAGTGGCATCTTACAAGCCCTCCTGAAAAAGAGCAATGATAAAGGCTGCTGCACAGATAGGTCAAGAGAATTGGTGCTAAAGAGACCAATTTCTGGTGGAGGCCAGGGGAGCAAAGCAGAGGGAAGGAACTGACAGCTGAGCACACCGGGCAGGTCTAAGGCAGTATGCAGGCTCTTACCAGGAGAGAGTCCTTCAGATACTGAGATTTCAGAAAGTGTGGAGCAAGGAACTCTCCCATGTACATATCATCAACTGAACACTTGCATAAGCACTTCTTCGGTATCTGTATGTGACCTTTTCTACAGAATTTTTGGAGAGAAACAGCTTGAAGACTTGCCAGGAAGACAGTGCAACTGGCTGTGGCCTTTATGCAGTGGGCATACAATGACATAAGGCTAAAAATCTGCCCTTGCTTGTTCTTAGCCCACTACTGGCAACACAAGGATCAGCTACCAGCGGGAGCGTGCAGAATCTCACCAGTTTGCTGCTGCTACTCAACATTTATCTGCTTCAAAAAGCAGAGGGAGGAGGCTTCAAGTACCATTTTTATTTTTCTAGCAATTTCCAAAATGTTAAAGCTTTTCTAACCTTTTATTTATTTAAGGACAGTTATTTCCTCACCATTCTACCAAACAGCACACAAGTCTGCTAGCAAAGTAAAGGAACAAAACAAAATAAACAGAAGGGATGGTAAGGAACAAGTGTGACAAGATTTCCATCCATGAAGCTCACTAGAAAATAGGGTTGACAACCTCCAAGTGGTACCTGAAGATCTCCCACTATTACAAGTGATCTCCAGGTGACCACATTCAGTGCCCCTGGAGAAAACAGCTGCTTTGGAGAACAGCTTTTATGGATTATATCGTGCTGCAGCCCCCCTTCCCCAAATCCCACCCTCCCCAGGCTCTACCCCCCAAATCTCCAGGTATTTCCCAACCAAGAGCTGGCAACTCTGCTAGAGAAGTCCCTCTCCGCCTCACAGGGTTGCTGGGAGAATTAGGAAGGGGAGAACCCCGAGCTCCTCTGGAGAATGTGTGGGACAAAAACGCAGTGAAATAAGACACCATCCCGTGCGTCCCGGTAGCACTGCGAGAGTTACAGTTAGGGGTCAACTTAAGTTTTACGTCAACTTAAAAAAAATAAAAAGGAGGGAAAAATTAAACGCAGCACCGAGGATCCATTTAATACTAAATCATTCATGGGTATGTTGGGCTATCTTTCGGCTACGCTCCTAAAGAGTGCAGGGGGCTGGACTAGATGACCTGCAAGATCCCTTCCAACTCTAACATTCTATGATTCTATGAACCTTGGATTTTCTCGATCTCTTTGTCAATGGGAAAACGGGCCATAATACAGTAAGACGAAAAAGCCCGCCTTGCGAGGCAAGCCAACGAGCGCCGCCTCCACGCACATGGGGGGAGGGGGGGAGGAGCTACCTGGCGAACTCATCACGACTAAGGCTCGGCAGGGTGTGGGGACCGCTCAGTGCTGGCTACGGAGCCCACTGGGGGAATTCACGTCCTGCCAACCCCACAGGCTCTCCCACCACCCGGGGAGCAAACCAGGCCCCATCCCCGGCCCCATCGCCTGCTTGGGGCGCCCAACGCTCACCGCTCAGCCTTCCTTCCAACCGTCGCTCCCGCCCAATCAGCGTCGCACTCACTGCGCCTGCGCCTTCGCGCGTTTCTACTTCCGGGTGCCTAGCCGACTACCTTCTTTGGGACCGGATTGGCTCTTCTGTCTGGTGACGTCATCAATAAGTAAAGGGGCGCTCTAGCCTCTCCGGAGTCTCTCTGTGGTTGCGTGGGTCTGGAAGTTTCCCCTATTTGGACGCCCGGTGGAAATAATAGATGCAGGCTGTGTTCCCTCTAAGCTGAGCTTGTGTGAGCTACCTCACCATTTTTTAGCCTCCAGCTCACACATTTTGGTCTTCGCTCAGGAAAGAGGGCTCCAGAGCCAACCAATTTAGGCAGTAGCCCAATCGCTCGCTCACAACTTTTAATGCCGGTAGCTCACAAAGTAGAATTTTGACTCACAAGACTCCACAGCTTAGAGGGAGCATTGGATGAAGGTGGTTATTATTGCTACAGTAAATACGACTCCTTTTTTCAGTCTTGCAATTGTGTAACAAATAATATGGATTGTGTAGAATCTGTGTATTTATTTATTTATATGCAATTCCTCTAGACTATGTAGTAGCCTATAGCTTTTCTTTGGCAAATAGAAGGGGAAGTCGTAGAAGTAGTGACAGACTTCATGTTCCTAGGATCCCAGATCACTGCAGATGGTGACTGCAGCCATGAAATTAAAAGACGCCTGCTCCTTGGGAGGAAAGCGATGGCAAACCTAAACAGTATGATAAAAAGCAGAGACATCACCTTGCCAACAAAAGTCCGCATGGACAAAGCAATGGTATTCCCGTAGTAATGTATGGCTGCGAGAGTTGGACTATAAGGAAGGCTGAGCGCCGAAGAATAGATTCTTTTGAACTATGGTGCTGGAGAAGACTCTTCAGAGTCCCTAGGACTGCAAGGAGATCAAATCAGTCAATCCTAAAAGAAATCAACCCTGATTGTTCCTTGTAAGGCCAGATCCTGAAGCTGAAGCTCAAATACTTTGTCAACCAAATGAGAAGGGAGCATTCACTGGAGAAGACCCTGATGCTGGGAAAGATGATTGAAGGTCAAAGAAGAAGGGGACGGCAAAGGATGAGATGGTTAGACAGTGTCATAGATGCAACGAACATGAAATGGAGCAAACTTCAGCGGACAGCGGAAGACAGGAGGGCCTGGCGTAGTCTGGTCCATGGGGTCGCGAAGAGTCGGACTCGACTGTGCGACTGAACAACAAAAATAGCTTTTCTCCGCCTAATGTACCTCTCAGGGTTGTTCTGAGTGTTAGATTTGGGAAGACCTGGGCTCCAATCACTGCCTGCCGTAAAACTTACTCGGTGACCCTGGCCCAGTCTCACTCTAAGCTACCTCATAGGATCGGGTGAGTAGCCGTATTGATTGGTCTGAATCAGCTGAACAAAGTGAGTGCAGTGGCACCTTTAAGACCCACAAATCTAAATTCTGGGTATAAGCTTCCGTGTGCATGCACACCTCTTCAGATGCATTGAAACAGATTTCCACAAGCCTTACATGTAGGTAGAGAGGGGGTTTGTTGTGAGGATAGAGGTGCATAAGAGTACCTTGAAATAGGCCAAGATAGAATGGCCCGCCCCGCGGTACTCCCCCACTTTTGATGCGTTGCACCTTGGGAGTTGTAGTTCTCAGCTAGCCTTACTGCAACCATAGCGAAGCGAATTAGAACTACAACTCCCAAGTTGGGAGTCCCAAGAGGCCGTGGGGCATTAGCAGGGAGAGTGTGACTGACACACACCTCTCTGCAAAGCCTCCGTCCCACACTAAAAATTGTCCGTCATTGCCATCTGCCCTCTTGCATCCCAGCATCCGGAGCCTCCCCGCCCCAACCTGGGAGAGCTGCGGGACTTGTCAGATGAAAGTAGAATTACGAGCGCGTGAGAGACCCAGCGCTCTACCTCCTACCCGCAACAGCGTAACTATCTACTGTCGGGCAATCCCGCAGCCTTCTGCCTACGTGATTTACACACAGCAGGCAGCAGAGGGCAACAGTGGGGAGTAAGACAACATTCATCACTCAGGAATGCCGCCTTAGAAAAAACCTTTGTTCAGTTGCAGCACGGCACTTGGTGGAGTCCGAGTGAACAGGCTTCTCTACCCCCCGCCCCATTATGACCGCTATACCTGAGTCCCAGAGGGAGCAAAACACATGTGGAAAAGGGGAGGGAAACACAAAGCAACTGGGACACACGAGGGACAAAAATGAGAACGCGGAAGAACCCAAAGTCTGGAGTGTTCTAGGACAGCATTCCTGGGTGATGATGACTGCTGTCTGCTGCTTGCTATGTGGAGGTCACATAGGGAGAAGACTGCGGGATTGCCCGATAGTAGATAGTTACGCTGTTGCGAGTAGGGAGCAGATCGCTGGGTCTCTCAATCGCTGGGAGCCCTACTGGCATCTGACAAGCCACACTGTTCTCCCAGGGCTGGGGGAGGCTTGGATGCCGGGGCGTAAGAGGGACGAGGGCAATGACGGGCAATTTGAGCGTGGGACGGAGGCTTTGCAGGGAGGCGTGTCAGTCAGACTCAGCCCGTGAGTAGGGCCATCCCATTCCTCATTTTCCTGCTTGCAGGGTCAAAATATGCAGACAGCTGGGTTGAGGGGGTTCTCCCCATAGGGGCATCGGAACCTGGCCACTGGCCACACCATCCAAGTGCCTTTCCGATAGGCCAGAGCAGTTTTGGGGATGCTTCCTGCCCTGCTGCATATGACAGGTGGTGAGCTCAGGACTTCAGTCCTATACCTAATACCCACACCATTCCTCCGTTGCATTTCTGTCTCTGGCCAGGTTGTTGGGGCAGTGCTGTGGGTGTACAAAGTGTGGGTTTGAGCCTGGCCTCTATCCTGTGTTCTTCAGGCAGGCAGTTGCTGGGGGTGGGAAGTGGACTTTGCCCTTTGGCTGCCCCCCCCACTTGAGCCCTGACTCTTGTCTGACTCATGGGCACCCCTCCATGGTAAAGTGAGGTGAACAGGAAATACTTTGTTGGGGGTGCTGTTCTGCATTCTCCTCTTGTTGCTCTCATCTCTGCAGCCCTCTTGCACAGTGAAAGGGAACTTGGCAACCAGCTGGGTTGCCCTGGAGTGAGTTGGCTCCAGAGAGCCTGCTGAGTGCTTCCAAGCATGCACACAAGTCCATTTCTCACCCTTCTTTTACCATAAAACAACCCTAGAAGCCCCAGGTACAGATGAGTGTTTGTTTCACCAAAGAGCATTGTGTATGGACCACTCTTGCTGATCTCCACCCCCACCCCACTACCACCACCTAGAAAGGATCAGGAAAGGCCGTGATAGCCAATCACCATCTACCCAAACACAGTGAGCCAGAGACTCAGCTATGAAATAATGTATACGTTTATTGAAATTAAACAGGAGTCTTGTGGGAGTTCAGATTTTTTTCATTGTCGTATAATCTTTCATGTGTAATTTTTCATTGTAGTATAATCTTTCATGGTCCGCTTCATCGGAATGATACAGTATTTACCAGAGGGAGGCAGTCTTCTATGTAGCTGTCTTGTCTGCTTCATCGGGATAGTAGATTATTTAACAGAGCCATCAGGCACGGATTGAAGAATAAACATCAAGAACACTATTGATATAGGTCAAGTAGGGTAGCCGTGTTAGTTCACTTCTTCAGGAACAGCTAGAATGGGAGTCCATCTGTCCTATATACTGGAAAGTGGAGTGATTTCAGATGCCGAACGACAGCAGTAGGACTGATATGCAGAGAAGGTAGTATAATCTTCTGTAGTCCGCTTCATTTGGAATGGTATATTATTTCCCAGAGGGAGGCAATCTAATAATGTTATTGCCTTGTCGACCTTATTAGTTCACTTCTTCAGATACAGCTAGAATGTGAGTCCATCTGTCTTCTGTATTGGGGCGTGGGGTGATTTCAAATACCAACAGCAAGAGTGATATGCAGAGAGGCAGTAGCACACTGGTTCATAGTCGATCCTTAGGTATAATTTATATTCACTCGATCACCATGTAGTAATTTCTTCAGTATTATAATTCATACTTGTTCTCCATGAAAAGGAATATAGTTAATTTTTGCCTTATTTAGAAAAGAAAAACGCCTTTTAATTCTTAACAAAATATAATATATCTTCTTTATATCATTTAAAATTTCAGACCACTGATACAGGTTTTGGAAGTGAAAAGCTACAAAATCATAAACAAGCTGCCACACACCCATTGCTATAGAATAATACTTACAAGCGCTTCAGATCTGAGCAAACAAGCCAAATCTATTAAAATCCTACCTTCCAAAACATGCCCAGGTCTTTCATTTTGAGGAACATCCTTGTTGTGGAGAGAAACATTACATCTGTAGGCGACCACCACCACACACACAACAGCCTGACTTGGGACTTCTCCATATATACCCTGCAAACACCACTCTTTCCACTGGCCAGGTAGATGGCTTGCTGCCCCGAAAGTTTAAGAGCAAATTCCGAGGATACTTGCACTCTCGTCAATTTCAGGCCCTCCTGCTGATTTCATTGGTGTAATATTTGGTTATGCCTGCCCACTGCCTTTCCCGTGATGCTTTGTTATCTGTTGACATTTTGGGAGCATCATCACCAGAAGCGCTCCTGAAACAGCTTGGGAGGAAGTGAAACTTTGTATAAGTTTCACTTTTACTTTGTATAAGTAGGAGCTGAACATTTTCGATAAGCTTCTTCAAATGTTCTCTTTGCAGCAGTCCACAAGTTATTATTTGCTGATTGCTAAAGAAAATAGATCAAGGGGGAAATTGGAATAGCAGCAGCAGCAGCAGCAGAAAGTCTGTGGAAAGAGGAAAGCAACCCCTTACATGCGGGAAGGAGTTTTTCTGGTTCTCAGATGTTCCCAGGTTTACATGTTGCTGCTTTGCACTGCTAGTAGCCCCGTTTAAACGAGATGCTGTGTGAGTGCCAAAGTCCCATGGGGGGATTTTGCCATCATCACATTTAAATGAGGTCTGACAAGCAGCTTGACAAGGAAAAAAAAATTTTTTTAGTGAGAAAATGTACATTAGCCTACCGTGAAGAATGAAAATGTGGTGGGCTGGGTAGGAGGAAGCCTGCACAAGACAGACTGCAGGGTTGCCAACTCCAAATTGCGAAATTCCTGGAGACTGAGGAATGGAGACTAGGAAAGGCAGGGTTTGGGGAAGGGAGGGACCTCAGCAGGGTATAATGCCATAGAATCCACCCTCCAGAGCAGTGTGGACATCTGATGTAATTCTGGGAGATCTCCAGACTGCCCCTGGAAGTTGGCAGCCCTACACTGGAGGGTGCCTGCCTTTTTCCTCTTCACCATCTGGCCTGGAGGGGGTTAGAATAAGGTTGCCAATGCCACTTTCCAGGTGTGGCTTGGAGTTCTCCTGGTGGTACAGCTGATCCACAGATGATAGAGATGCAGAAGAGAAGGAGGAGGAGATTGGATTTATACCCCGCCCTTCACTACTCAAGGAAGTCTCAGAGTGGCTTCCAATCTCCTTTCCCTTCCCGTCCCCACAACAGACACCCTGTGAGGTAGGTGAGGCTGAGAGAGCTCTTTTGAGAACTGCTTGTGAGAGAACAGCTCTGAAAGAACTTGTAATTGACCCAAGGTCATTCCAGCAACTGCATGTAAAGGAGTGGGAATCAGACCCAGTTCTCCCAGATTAGAGTCCGCGCTCTTAACCACTACTTCAAACATCAGTTCTCATGGACAAAATGGCTACTTCCTATATATTCTATGGCATTATACTCTACTGAGATCTTTTCCCCCAGACCCTGCCCACCTCAGGCTCCACTCCCAAAATCTCCAGGAATTCCCCAGCCTGGAGTTGTCAACCCTAGAACAGAAGGCAGCAGTTTTCACTTGGAGGCTCTGGAGCTCTTCACAATTGTGTTTGCATTCTGTGTTTCCTTTGCATTCCACACTGGTTTTCATAGGAAGTCTCCCCTGCACACCGATTTGGTATAAATATGTGAGTCAAACAAATACTCTTTTGGTCTATATTCTTATTTACTGCAGACATCTAATGTTTTAATGGTTTTGAAAATTTCAAGAAAATACGAATGAGAGACAGTGTTTTTACAAGACCTAAGTTTGAATCTGTTTAAGATACTGGATCCAGCAGTCCATTCAGGCCCATAGCGACAGTGGGGCATCTCGGGGCTAGGCCCCCTGACTTACTGGCAAGGCCCCCTGACTTCTCATCCAGTCTGAGTGGCAGTAGGTGTGTGGAAGGAGCCGGGTGTTCCTTTAATTCAATTAGCCAGTGCCCCCCTACTTAAAAAAATCCTGGC
Organism: Gekko gecko; assembly: GCA_029375565.1. Taxonomy (NCBI): domain Eukaryota; kingdom Metazoa; phylum Chordata; class Lepidosauria; order Squamata; family Gekkonidae; genus Gekko; species Gekko gecko. The sequence goes on along the minus strand of JAPDNY010000001.1, from coordinate 24,535,752 downwards.
TATGGGCCTGAGTCCATTGCCTAAAAAGGAGGAGGAGATTAGATTTATACCCCGCCCTTCACTTGGAGTCTCAGAGCGACTTACAAACTTCTTTCCCTTCCCCTCCCACAACAGACACCCTGTGAGGTAGGTGGGGCTGAGAGAGCTCTGACAGAAACTGCTGTTTTTCAAGAACAGCTGTGCCAGAGCTTGTGACTGACCCAAGGTCACATCAGCAGGTGCAAGTGGAGGAGTGGGGAATCAAACCCGGTTCTCCCAGATTAGAGTCTGCACACTTAACCACTACACCAAACTGGCTCTCAAAAGGGTGTTTGGGATCACTGAAGGATGTCAAAAAATAACCCAACAGATTAGAGGTTTGTAGGGTAAACAGAGCGACTCTGCTCACCTTCCCCTTCAGCCTTGGGCTTAAGTAGAAGGTTCATGTAAATGCAAAGTGAGTTTCGTTGTACTGTTTATTTATTTAGCTGTGACTTGGGTAGCCCCGGCTAGCCTGATCTAGTCAGATCTTGGCAGCTAAGCAGAGTCAGCCCTGATCAGCACTTGGATGAAAGACCTCAAGGGAAGACTTCCAGGGACCTTGGAAGTCCAAGGTCACTATTCAGAGGCCAGCAATGGCAAACCACCTCTAGTTTGTTTCTTGCCTTGAAAATTCTATGGGGTTGCCATAAGTCGGTTGCAATCTGATGGCACTTCAAACACACACACATATTTAGAGTATTTCTATGGTGCCTCTTCAGAGTTCAGTTTGAGGTAGCTTACAATAAAAAATGCAATATTATAAAGAAAACAAGCCAGTAGAAAACAAGCCATTAGACAAAAGCAGCATGAAAGTGATCCATGAAACAGCAGCAAACCATTAAAAAACGTGATGAAATAGTCCCTCGTTAACAGCCTGTGTAAAAAGAAGAAGAAGAAGAAGAGATTGGATTTATACCCCGCCCTTCACTACCCAAAGGTGTCTCAGAGCGGCTTACAAACTCCCTTCCCTTCCCCTCCCCACAAACTCCCCCATGAGGTAGGTGGGGCCGAGAGAGCTCTTTTTTTTTTTGGTAAATACAATTTATTATTGGATATATCACATGTTCAAACATTTTCAACCAACCTACATACCCATTTTTCTAATTTCCCCTTCTCCCCCCCCAAACAAGACTTCCCGCACCGTTCCCACCCCATTAATATCTCTCTTATTCTATTACAGTTATTTCTAAACTTATTTTCTCTAGCAAACGGTAACAATTCAGAAATCTAATTCTATTTCATTTTCCACTTAATAACAATCAAAACAGATCAAACCACGTTTAATGTCCCAATTTTTCAACAAGTATTTTTGAAAGTCTTTCCAGTCTTCAAAAAAGGTTTCATCTTCTTCGTTGTTTAATTTTCTTGTTAATTTGTCCATTTCTGCTAAAAACAACGTCTTTTTAATCCATTCCCATGTTTCAGGTACTTTATCTTGTTTCCAACATTGAGCAAAAGTCAGTCTTGCTGCAGTAGTCAAGTACCATAACAGTGTTCTCTTGGCTACATTTATTTCTTCCATTTTAAGACCTAACAATAACATCTGTGGGTCTTTCTTAAAAGTACATTTCAAAATTTTTTGTATCTCATTGTGGATCTCTGTCCAATACTTTACTGCCTTATCACATGTCCACCACATATGGTAAAAAGACCCCTCATGTTTTTTACATTTCCAACATTTGTTGGACATACTTTCATTTATAATAGCAATTTTTTTAGGCGTCATATACCATCTGTACATCATTTTATAGCAATTCTCTTTAACATTTACACACGTTGAAATTTTCATTGATTTTTTCCACAAATATTCCCAAGATGTCATTAATATCTCATTATTAACATTTACAGCCCATTTTATCATTTGCTCCTTTACAACTTCATCCTCAGTATACCATTTCAATAACACCTTGTACAGTTTAGAGATCATTTTTTTATCTTTCTCAAGCCATACCGTTTCAATTTCAATATTCTTAGCTCTAAAACCATGTTCTCTTTTATCGGTCTTAAATAGATCATAAATCTGTCTATACTTCAACCAATCATATTCAAATTCAACATCAAATCTATCTTTTAACACAAAATTTTTCCCTTCAAATTTTAAAAGATTTTTATAAGGTAGCCAATCTAGTCCTTGGTTTCTTGAATATGGATTAATTACTTCCGCTGGTACAATCCAAAGTGGTCTTTCTTCTGAGAAGAATTTTCTATATCTCGTCCATGTCCCGAACAGTGATTGTCTTACATAGTGGTGTTTAAAAAATTTATCCACTTTTTCTTTTCCATACCATAAATATGCATGCCATCCGAATTTATTATCATGTCCTTCCAGGGCCAATAACTTCTTATTGTCCAAATTAATCCACTGTTGTAACCATGTTAAACAGACGGCATCATAATACAGTCTTAAATTCGGTAGTTGTAAGCCTCCTCTCTCTTTTGCCTCACATAAAATTTTCATTTTAATCCTTGGCTTTCTTCCTGCCCATACGAATTTAGATAGTTCTTTCTGCCACATATCCAATACCTTCCTTTGTTTTAATATTGGAATAGTCTGAAACAAAAACATCAAACGTGGTAAAATATTCATTTTTACAGTTGCGATTCTTCCCATCAGTGATAAATTCAAAGTGTCCCATTTCCTCATATCTTGTTGAATCTTATGCCACACCTTTTCATAATTGTTTTTGAACAAGTCAATATTTTTCATGGTTAATTCAATTCCAAGATATTTGGTCTTTGTGACCACTTCACATTGAATTTTCTCTTGCAATTCTGTTTGTCTTTGTTTCGTCATATTTTTACACATCACTTTGGTTTTGTTTTTATTAACATAAAATCCCGCAACTGACCCAAACTCTTCAATTTTTTCCATCAATTGTGGTATTTTCTCAATTGGGTCTTGAATCATAAACATTACGTCATCTGCAAATGCCCTGTACTTGTAGGCAAAGCCTTTTACTGTAAGTCCTTCAATACTATTGTCTTTCCTTATCTCTGTCAATAATATTTCCAATATCCAAATAAACAGCAATGGGGATAATGGGCAACCTTGACGCGTTCCCTTTTGGACTCGGAAGAAGTCCGTCCTTTCTTTATTTATATTCAAAGCCGCTTTTTGTTCTGAATATATTGCCACAATCATATTTAAAAAAGACTGTCCAATATCCATTTTTTCAATAACTTGTAGCATAAATTCCCAATTTAAATTATCAAAAGCTTTTTCCGCATCTAAGAAGAGGAATCCTACTTCTTTTTCAGGATGCTTGTCATAATATTCAATTGCATCTATCACCACTCTCAAATTGTCTCTGATTTGTCTATTTGGTAAAAATCCAGCTTGTTCTTCCGCTATCGTATCTTTCAAATACTTTTTCAGCCTCTCAGAGAGTATTTTTGCAAATAGTTTGTAATCATTGTTCAATAGCGAAATTGGCCTATAATTCTTTACTTGAGTCAAATCCAAACCTTCTTTAGGTATCAGTGAAATGTTTGCTTCTTTCCATGAATCTGGGATCCGTTTAGTCTGTCTTATCTCATTCGACAGAAGTACTAAAATGGGGGTTAGCTCCTCTTTAAATTTCTTATAGAATTTTGCTGTAAAGCCATCTGGTCCTGGAGCTTTGCCCAACTTTGCATCCTCTATCGCCATTGTCACTTCTTCTTTTGTTACTAAACCATTTAATAATTCCTTAATTTGTTTTCCCAGCTCTGGAACTTCAATCTTCTCCAAATATTTCTTGATTCTCTGTTGGTCAATTCCTTTCTTTTGAAATAATTTGGCGTAGTATTTAAAAAAAGCTCTTTTTATACCATTCAGATTCATCACATCCTTTCCATCTTCAACAATCTTAGATATAAAATTTCTTTCTTTTCTATTTTTCAATTGCCATGCTAAAAACTTCCCTGGTTTGTTTGCACCCTCAAATGCTTTTTGCTGTAGTTTTTTCAGATTCCAATATAATTCTCTGTTTAAAAGAACATTCAACTGGTCTTGCAAGAAGTGGATTTCCTTAATAATCTTCTTCTTCCCTGGTCTTTTTTTAATTCCCTTTCTTTTTGTCGAATTTTTTCATGTAGGTCTTTCTGTTGTTGGATCTTTTGCTTTTTATCTTTGGAGTTCAGAGAGATAAGCATACCTCTCATTACTGCTTTGTATGTATCCCATACAACTTGTATATCCGTTCCTTTATTCAAATTCAATTCAAAAAAACTTTTCGTTTCCTTTTTTAAAATTTCATTAATTTGTTTTTGATCCAGTAAATCTTCATTAATTCTCCAAAATAACTGTTTGGGTTTTGCTTTAGATATCCAAAGTAGGGGATTATGATCAGAATTAGTTTTCGGTAAAATTTGTATTTTATAAGTTTTTTGCGCCATCTCCTCTGACATCCAAATCATGTCAATTCGAGAAAAGGAGTTATGTCTATTCGAATAAAACGTGTAGTCCTTAGCCTTAGGATTCCACTTCCTCCAAACATCTTCTAATTTCTCTTGCTTCATCAATTGAAAAAAATTTTTTGGTAACTTTCCAGCTATTTCTCCACTTGCTTTGGACTTTCTATCCAATGTGTTGTTCACTGTACCATTAAAGTCTCCCGCCAGGACAATTTGGTCATAGTTCAAACACTCCAACTCTTTAGCCAAATCGTTAAAAAAGTCTCTTTTGCACCATTGGGTGCATATATATTAACAAGCAATGTCTTTTTTCTGTCCATAAAGATTTCCACGCCTACATATCTCCCTTCTTTGTCGGAAAAAATTTGTTTAGGATCCAAATCTTTTGAAATATAAATCACTGTTCCTTTTTTCTTATTAAATGCTGAAGAATGAAATTCTTCTCCCAATTTTTTATTAGTCAGATATTTATCGTCTTGTTTTCTTATGTGTGTTTCTTGTAGACAAATTATATTACATTTTTGTTTTTCCAGCCAATGATTCACCAGTCTTCTTTTACCTGGTGAATTTAGTCCATTTACGTTCCAAGATAAAAATTTGTAATCCATAATGGCGTTGAATTAAATATCTTTAAAATCGTCCAAATTGCTCGCTTTAAATCTATATAAGTCTCCTTCTGTTTTAAGAGTTGATCTCACCGAGTTGTACATGAATGTAAGTCCATATGGAATCTCCCATCTGAACCTGATATTCATTTCTTTTAATCTGTCTGTCAATTTCTTGAATTTCTTTCTGTCTTGTAGAATCGATCTCGGAATTTCTCTCAAAATTATTATTTTCTTTCCATTAATTTCCAACGGTTGTGTAAATTGTTTCTTGAAAACATCTTCCTTCATCTTTGTTGTCACAAATTGAACAATTACATCTCTAGGTAATTGCTTTCTTTTGGCATAGGCTGAGTTTACTCTGTAAATCAAGTCAAAGTCTGCATCCAAGTCTCCTTCGTCTTCCCCTATGTAAGTTGTCAATGTCTTAATTACTAGAGCCCGTAAATCTTGATCCTCCTCTTCTTCTATCCCTCTCAATCTCAGATGATTCTGAGTAGCCCTGTAATCCATTATGGTCTCCAGCCTTGCGTTTTCTGACAGGGTTTTTTTAACCCTTTGTTCCATATCTTCAGATTTTGTCACCAGACTTTTGACTTCCTTTTTGAGTTCTTCTGTATCTTTCTTAATCCCTGACACTTCTGCAAGTACCAGTTCCTTCAATTCTTCCATATTTTTTTTCTGTACTTGAATTTGCACTTGCTCTATTTGCTCCAATTGTTGTTGCAACTGTGATTCTATTTGTTTTCCAAGATTTTCAGTCATCCGTTTTTCCATCGCCTCCATAGCTGCTTGCCACTCTTTTTTTCCTTTGCAGTCATTCTTGGGCTGGGTGATGAAGCAGCTCTAGGTCTTGTTCGCAAATCCGTCTTGGAGGCCACTTCAATGTTAGTTAGTCTTTATATTAGCAGTCTTCAAGCCAAATCGCCACCTTTAAAACTTGTTTAAACACTTTTTCGGCCTGAAAATAACGTTTTAAATTTTGGTACTCCCCAAAATGTCGGGCGCAATTTCTCTATGATTTTCCGGCTAGAGTAGGCTTCTTCCGAACTTCCTGTTCTCCTGTCCGTCTCTATAATCCAACTTCCGGTAAAGGTGGTGTCACATAATAAAATGTCCATCCGCTTCAAACACAGCAGCCTCTGAAAACCTCCACTCTAGCCCACTTCCTGTATCACAGAGTCACAGTTAGTTTCGTTTCTACTACGTAACGTTTAGACTTGAATAACCACAGGAATGCAAAACAAAGTCTCTTTTCAGCCTTTTTCTCTAACGGAAAGCTTTCTTTTTACTTTTAATTCAAGCGGAATAGTTCCTTAAGCGTTTCAACGCTTATCCGTACGTTTATCACAGTCTTCTTTAAACCGGTAAGCGCTTAATCGTATATTTGTTACCTTGCTTGTAGTTTCGGGGTTTCGCGGTGCTTCTTCCGTAAACGATGTTAATCAGATGATGAAGAGATCGGTAGATGGCGAATTTATGCTGAATTCTCAGCCCGGCTGGCATCTGTAGAGTTGATTTGCAACTGCCCTCTTCACGGAGGGAGATCAAAGTGTAAACAAGCTTCCTCCGAAGCTTATCCACACCGATCTCAACCCCCCTCAGGCTTCGCTGCTTGCTTGCCACTCCCCCGCCTGGAGAGTGCTGCGCTGGGCCAAGTAGAGCCCAGACTGTCGTCAGATGCCGCAGTACACTCTGCACAACTCGCAAAGTGTGTCAATTCGCCATTTTCCCCGACCGGAAGTCCGGGCCGAGAGAGCTCTTGACAGAAACTGCTCTTTGTCAAGAACAGCTGTGCCAGAGCTATGGCTTGCCCAAGGTCATCCAGCCAGGTGCAAGTGGAGGAGTGGGGAATCTAACCTGGTTCTCCCAGATTAGAGTCCACGCACTCAACCACTACACCAAACTGGCTCTCTATCAAGGGCAAAGAGATAAAGGTCTTAAAAGATATTCCATTTGAAATAAGGAGGAAAAGGCGAACCTATAAAAACTTGGTCTCATTTCTACAAAAGAAACAGATTGCCTACAGTTGGATCGTACCTGAAGGAGTCGTCTTTAAGTTCGTCAATGGAAAGGAGAAAATTAACACTTTAGAAAAGGCAAGAGAATTCTTGCATTTTCATACTTGTCCAGCAGACGTGGAAGAAGAAGAAGAAGAAAGACACTGTCCCAAGAAGGGTGGTGGTGAAGGAGTGGAGCAATCTTCTGGTGACGAATCAGACTCAAATTTAGGGGCTGCTGCCCCAAAAACAGGCTATAAATTGAGGAAGAAAAGGGATAAGAAGTAAGTGGTTATCATAACTCTAAAATTCTAAAAAAATGTTTAAACTACACTTTCTTAGGTCTTTTATGAAGTTATAGCAGATGTTGTATATTTAGACTCGAAGTTTATAGAAAGAGGATGACCATGTTCAATGGTTTGCCATGAGCATTTAGCCATATATACATGTAATCTTGTTAAAGCTGTTTGTATGACACCCATTCTTGGGTTTCTAGAGGTTACTTTTCTTTATCCTTTAGTTTGTAGATCCCTCCCTTGTTTCTTTTATGTATTACTTAGTTGTAGAAATTGCAATAAAAAAATCCCCTTTGGGGGGCCAAAAAAAATGTTATTTCTTCCCAGTTTGTCTATAGAAACCTGGCTTGTTCTGGCTCTATTTCTAACTTTGCTGGTCCTGTAAGTATAGACATAATCTTTTTTTTCATCTGTATACACAGGCGGAAGGGGGAGGAACTTTCATTTATGTTAAACTTTAGAATGTGGTCCAGCAAAAAGGAAAGTGTTCTGAAGTTCCCATGAACTGGGGTTAAGCATGAGCTCTAGTGACAGGTGCAACATTTTCAAGAGAGTCTGAAAGTAGTTTTCCTGCTCTGCCAGCACTGCAGTTTTGGGAACTGACTCAGTTTTAAAAGTACCCTGAGAAAACACTTAACTGGCTAGTTCCTTGTGCATGCCTTGGAACAGTTTCAAAATTTTGTGTGCGTTTCTATTTTAGTTTCTGGCATAGTGAAGAAGAAGAGATTGGATTTATACCCCGCCCTTCACTACCCAAAGGAGTCTCACAGTGGTTTACGATCCCTTTCCCTTCCCCTCCCCACAACAGATACCCTGTGAGGTAGGTGGGACTGAGAGAGCTCTCTTGAGAGCTGCCCATGACAGAACAGCTCTGAAAGAACTTGTTACTGACCCAAGGTCACACCAGCAGCTGCATGTGGAAGAGCGGGGAATCAAACCCGGTTCTCCCAGATTAGAGTCCACACTCTTAACCACTACACCAAACTGGTGCTCACAGGAGGTCCTAGCGTGATATGGTCCATGGGGTCACGAAGATTTGGACTCGACTGTGTGACTGAACAACAACATATACATATACATACATATATATACACACACACACACATACATATACATACATACATATACAAAGGTAAGGGACACTCCATCTATCATCTGTCTGTCTGTCTATCATTCATCTATCATCTATCTATCTATCTATCTATCTATCTATCTATCTATCTATCTATCTATCTATCTATCTATCTATCATCTATCTGTCTACCTACCTATCATCTGTCGATCTTATACACTTGTCAGGGATGCTCTAGACTGACCTTCATTGAGCAGGAGGTAAGAACATAAGAACATAAGAGAAGCCAGTGTTGGATCAGGCCAATGGCCCATCCAGTCCAACACTCTGTCACACAGTGGCCAGAAATACCAAGTGCCCTCAAGAGGTCCAGCAGGTAGGACTAGATGGCCCACATAGCCCCTTCCAACTCTGTGATTCCATGATATCTCTCTCTCTCTCTCTCTCTCTCTCTCTCTCTCTCTCTCTCTCTCTCTCTCTCGCTCGTCGTGTGTGTGTGTGTGGTAAGATAGGCAGCCTGCAGAAAGTATGTGGGAAGGGGCAAAGCAGAGCACTGCCCTAGTATTCTTGTCCTGGTATGTTTGATAAAGGAACCTGTGAAACTGAGATCACTCTGTGGATGAAGAGGATGCTGTGATTGCTATTAAAAATAGTGATTTATCCTTGGACTCTCTTTCCTGTGAAAATCACTGAGATTTAAAATCGCTTAACTTTGCATTGTTTTGATTGGATGGGTTTCTGCCCTCTCAATCCATACTCCAAGGAATAAAAAATTTAGGTTTCCCCCCCTCATTCTTGACTTTTCATTTATCCTCCTTCGCCCAGTAGCCACATTCCTTCACCTCTCCTTATGTTCTTCTGGTGGCAATTTCAGAACAATATCTTGGGTTGCTAATTAGTAGCCCAAGAAACTGTCCCTGAAATTATGGCTACCGAGCCAGTCTTTCAGCAGAATTTTTCACGGGGGAAAAGAAACTTGACAGGTAATACTATATCAGATCCTTCTGTGATATTTTACAAGGATTCCTCTCATTAAAGGGCTATTTCTATTTGTTACAAATGTACAGATCAGCCTAGTATAAGGCTTCAGCCTAGGACCAGAAGCCAGAAGATTGTTCAGGCAGGAAATGTAGTCTTTTGTGCCACCTCAGGCAAACTAAAGGTACTACAAGGAGACAGGCTAGACTAGCCAAGAACCTCCTCACTCCCAATGGGTTAGAACAGGTCAGAGGATACTTCTCTCACTGTTGACAAAATTTCCAGGGGTGCACAGATGACATGACACAGAAGCATGGAACTTCATAACATTGTTAAGTTATATCATACTTTCAGCAGCTCAACAAGGTGTCTCTATGGAAGTGTTGGTAATATGCAGATTTATTTAAATCTGAGTGATGAATCACCCAAAGGCAGGCAGGATAAATCATCTTCATTTGGTTGTCACAGCCCTGAATGAAGGATTTGGGCTAATTGGCTTTATTTCTGGGCCAAAAAGCTGATGAGAAGTATTCTCTTGAGGCTCAACCAGATGTCTTCAAAACCACCCGTTTCTTCCCCCAGATGTTCTCCTGAACACCATTATGTTACAAGTGCTCATTTTGGAATCTCTCGCCCAGGAAGTTGCTGGTCCTAAGCAGACATCCCTTGTTGTACAAATAGGGTACTTGAAAGCTCAATTTATTTACATCTCTCCATCCATCTTGCAAGTATGGGACCTGCTATTCCATCATTTCAAACAACCTGGCATTCCTGCACTAAAGTCATTTCCTTAATTTGGAACATGCCTGAAATATTGGAAAGTAAGTTTTGGAATTGTAAAGGGCTTGGATGGGGATAAGGCAGGGGTGAAATTAATTGAAATTTCTTACCTCTGTCTGGGGAGCTCAAAGAAGAAGAAGAAGAAGAAGAAGAAATTGGATTTGTACCCCACCCTTCACTACCCAAAGGAGTCTCAGAGCAGCTTACAATCTCCTTTCCCTTCCCCTCCCCACAACAGACACCGTCTGAGGTAGGTGGAGGTGAGAGATCTCTTTCAAGAACAGTTCTGAAAGGACTTGTAACTGACCCAAGGTCACACCAGCAGCTGCATGTGGAGGAGTGGGGAATCAAACCTGATTCTCCCAGATTAGAGTCCGTGCTCCTAACCACTACACCAAACATGTGCCCTCCTAATTCCACTGAAGTTGGTGGGTTTAGAATGATGTGTCCCTTCTAATATTTGCTTTTGGGAATGATATACCGGAATGTGCTAGAAAAGAACTCAGCTTGAACTCGTCTTGGCTCAGGAAGGATGGCTCCAGAGCAAACTGATTTATGCAGTAGCCAAATCACCTGCTCACAACTTTAATGCTGGTAGCTCACAAAGTAGAATTTTTGCTCACAGGACTCCACAGCTTAGAGGGAGCATTGATTAGGAGGATTTAAGAATTTCTCTACTGCTGTGCCGGGTAACGGAGGCGCATGTTTCATTGCAGCAAGGTGTAATTAACACATCAAAGTGACTGTTGTGCCACAGCATTCCCCTCCTTACCTGGTCTCATATAACATTATCTGCCAAAACCTGCAAATGCCTCTTTTTTGGGCCATCAAGTCACAGTTGACTTATGGTGATCCCCTCAAAGGGTGTACAAAGCAAGAGATTTGAAGGTGTGGTTTGCCGTGGACTGCCTCGGAGTCACGAATAGGGTTGCCAGGCTTCCCTGGCAACCAGCAGGGGATGGGAGGGTAGTGTTGTCAGATCCGGGCTGGAAAATACCCCAAGATCTGGGGGTGGAGCCTGGGGAGGACAGGGGCCTTAGTGGGGTAGAATGCAACAGAGTCCACCCACCAAAGCATCCATTTTCTCCAGGGGAACTGATCTCTGCAGTCTGGAAATAATCTGTAATGTTGGGGGATCCCCAGGTCCCACCTGGAGGTTGGCTTCCTTCTCCTCCATCTACTAGGGTTACTAGGTCTCCCTGGCCACTGGTGTGTGATGGGGGGTAGGGTTGCCAGATTCAGGTTGGGAGACTCCTGGAGATTTGGGGATGAAGCATGGGAAGGACAGGGCACAATGCCATAGAGTCCACTGTCCAAAGCTGCCATTTTCTCCAGGGGAATCTGATCTCTGCAGTCTGGAGGTGAGCAGTAATTTCAGGGGATCCCCAGGTCCCACCTGAAGGTTGGCATCCTGAGTCACAACCCTGGTATTTCTTGGTGGTCTCCCATCCAAGTACTGACCAAGACTGACCCTGTTTAGCTCCTGAGTCAGGGCTAGCCTGGGCTATCCAAGATTTTTGGAGTGTGAACTTTTGAGAGTCAAAGCTCCCTTCCTCAGGTACCTGAAAATCTTGCTGGTTTTTCAGATGGTACTGAACATAAGAACATAAAACCATAAGAACATAAGAGAAGCCAATGTTGGATCAGGCCAATGGCCCATCTAGTCCAACAATCTGTCACATAGTGGCCAAAAATACCAGGTGCCATCAGGAGGTCCAGCAGTGGGGCCAGGACACTAGAAGCCCTCCCACTGCTGCCCACCCCCCAGCACCAAGAATAGAGTGCATCACCTGCCCCAGACTGAGAGTTCCTATCTATACCTTATGGCTAATAGCCACCGATGGACTTCTGCTCCATATGTTTATCTAATTCCCTCTTGAAACTGTCCATGCTTGTAGCTGCCACCACCTCCTGTGGCAGTGAATTCCATGTGTTAATCACTCTTTGGGAGAAGAAGTACTTCCTTTCATCTGTTCTAACCTGACTGCTCAGCAATTTCATGGAGTGCCCACGAGTTCTTGTACTGTGAGAAAGGGAGAAAAGTACTTCTTTCTCAACCTGCTCTATCCCATGCATAATTTTATAAACCTCGATCATGTCACCCCTCAGCTGTCGTTTCTCCAAGCTAAAGAGCCCCAAGCATTTTAACCTTTCTTCACAGGGAAAGTGTTCCAACCCTTTTATCATTCTAGTTGCCCTTCTCTGCACTTTTCCAATGCTATAATATCCTTTTTGAGGTGTGGCGACCAGAACTGTACACAGTATTCCAAATGAGGTCGCACCAATGATTTATACAGGGGCATTATGATACTGGCTGATTTGTTTTCAATTCCCTTCCTAATAATTCCCAGCATAGTGCTGACCTTCTTTATTGCAGTTACATACTGTCTAGACATTTTCATTGAGTTATCTACTACAACTCCAAGATCTCTCTCTTGGTCTGTCTCTGCCAGTTCAGACCCCATCAATGTGTATTTATATTTAGGATTTTTGGCTCCAATGTGCATCACTTTGCACTTGGCCACATTGAACCCCATTTGCCATGTTGACGCCCACTCACCCATCCTCGACAGATCCCTTTGGAGTGCCTCACAATCCTCCCTGGTTTTCACCACCCTGATCAACTTCGTGTCATCTGCAAATTTAGCCACTTCACTGCTTACTCCCAATTCTAAATCGTTAATAAACAAGTTAAAAAGCATCAGACAGAGTACCGATCCCTGTGGTACCCCACTGCTTACCATCCTCCACTGAGAAAGTTTCCCATTTATACTCACTCTCTGTTTCCTATTTATAAGCCAGTTTTTGATCCACAAGAGGACTTGTCCTTTTATCCCATGACTATTGAGTTTACTTAGGAGCCTTTGATGAGGAACTTTATCAAAAGCTTTCTGGAAGTCAAGGTAAACAACATCTATTGCAGTAATGGCGAACCTTTTAGAGACCAAGTGCCCAAATTGCAACCCAAAACCCACTTAAGTATCGCAAAGTGCCAACATGGCAATTTAACCTGAATACTGAGGTTTTAGTTTAGAAAAAACAACTCATACATTAACATCTTCTGTCTTAAAAGTAGACATGAGGTTGGTAAGCCAGGAGGAGAAAGAGATGAGTTGCCCCACTAGCAAATGTACTTACTGATCACCAGTACACAAGTCTAATAAGCACACTGATTCTGAAGTGTAAAGTTCTAATAGGGATGGCTATTTGAAAATACAATTTAAGCCAAGGAGTTGGAATGAAGACAGCCTGGAGATCTCTCTCTCTCTCTCTCCCTCACCCCCCGCCCCCCACATTTTAAGACAGCCTGGATCACGATCTTTCTCACACACACACAGAACCAACCCAGCGTTTGGAGATCTCTCTCTCTCTCTTAAAGGTGCCACTGGACTCTTTGCATTGCTATGGGGGGGGAGAAACACAGAGATCTGCTGTCACAGAGAGCTTTTACCTAAATAAGTCTTGATTGGTCTTAAAGATGCCACTGGACTCTTTGCATTGCTACCTGGGGGGCACACTTAGCACGGCCCTGCGAAGACGGGGGGTCGGGGAGGGCTCCGGGGCCCGCGCTTTAGCATGGACCTGTGAAGATGGGGGTCGGGGAGGCTTCCCAGAGGCCCGCACTTTAGCGCAGCCCTGCAAAGATGGAGAGGGGTTGGGGAAGGCTTCTCAGGGGCCCATGCTTTAGCACAGACCTGTGAAGACGGGGTGGGGGTCAGGGAGGGCTTTCCAGGGGCCAGTGGGACGGGAGATGGGTGGGCAGCGGGCTGGAAGGTGTTGGAGGCCCAGAGCAGGGAGGAGTGGAGGCGGAGCACCCCACCTTATGGGTGCTCCGGTGGCTGGGGTGACGGCGCACATGCCCACAGAGAGGGCTCTGCGTGCCATAGGTTTGCCACCACTGATCTATTGGGTCCCCCTTGTCCACATGTTTGTTCACTTCCTCAAAAAACACTAACAGGTTAGTGAGACAAGATCTTCCCTTACAGAACGCATGCTGAGGCTGCCTCAATAGTTTTTATTCATCAATGTGCCTACTAATTCTTTCCTTAATAACAGTTTCCACCAACTTACCTGGTATCGACGTCAGACTGACTGGCCTGTAATTTCCCGGATCTCCCCTGGAGCCCTTTTTAAAGATGGGAGTGACATTAGCTACCTTCCAGTCCTCAGGAATGGAGGCAGATTTTAAAGAAAGATTACATATTAATGTAAGGAGATCCACGAGTTCACATTTGAGTTCTTTCAGAGCTCTCAGATGAATGTCATCTGGGCCTGGTGATTTATTAGTTTTTAAATTGTCCATCAGTCGTAGGACTTCCTCTCTTGTCACCTCAATCTGATTCAGGATTCGCATCTAGATGTAAAAAAGTACTGCGATCCTTTTAGCCTTCAAAGAGCCAAGTTAGTGGCCACAGAATCATGGGTGTCCCGTTCTAAACCTGAATGGCACTTCAATGGATAGCTTTTATTTATAGATGGGTTGAATCTGCATTTGCATTTTTAAATCAGTTTTGTGCTGCTGTGATGCCGTCCTTCTCTATGCTTGTTTGAAGAGCTGTTTGGAGAAGATTCATTTAAAGCAGTGTGGAGGCGCAATGACAGTGGAGCCGCCACGAGAGGGTGATAAACATATGCAGACATGCAAAAGTATGCTAGCACTGTTGAAGTGTGAAAACAAAATGAAATGTAGACAGCTTTTTTGACGACGGAGTCAGAAGGCGGGGAAACCAGTGGGAAAGACAAATGCCGATTCGACCATGGTTTGGAGTTTTAAAGTGCTGCAAACAGTCAGGAAATATATTACGAACAAACAGAAAATTCTAGTTTCCATCCTGTACGTAGTTAAAGCCAATCAGTACAATTTTTTTTTTATTTCAAGAAAAGCTATGCTATAGCTAGGGTTGCCAAAGGGAAACTCTACATTTAGTAATAGTATACCACCAGGGACCGTCAGTACAAGATAGCGGTCATTTTTAAGACTCACCTAAGAATTATCTTGGCATTGCTTATGTGCAGAGCTGAACAACAGACCTTGGTCTGTTCCAGCGGAGGTGGTTTTTATGAGGTGCTTTCAGGAAACCCATTTCCAGATTGGAGGTAGGGAGGCTAGCCGGTGTAGGAGGAGACGCTTGGAAAGTATAGTCAATTAACATTACACTCAGGGTTTTGTGCACAATGTTGGTACAATTGGAGGAAAGTGTGGGCTTTGCCCTGGTGCTTGACAGGGTCGTTTCTGTTTGCCTCAGGTTCTCATTGGTTGTGCATTGAAACTCATATTGTGTTTGAACTTAGGTCAGGCATACAGGTGGATAAGGGTACGCAAACAACAATATTTCAGTTGCTATGTGCCCAAGATAACGCTCGAGGCAAGAAAAGGATGTCTTGCGGGAGATAATGTGTACTCACTTATGTCTCTGTGTTCCAGGCAACACCCAGTCCATGAAAGTATAATTTCGTTGCCCTTGACTGATTCCTGATTCCTTATTTAGTGATTGTTACAAGCTTACTCAGTGCCTGTTCTTTGGCCAAGCCACCTAATGAACTGCTTGGTGTGGCACAGGTCACTGAGGCCCTGTGTGAGTTCAGCTTGGTCCCACCATAAGTGGCCTGGAGCGGCAGAAACACATGGCCAGAAAGGGATGGGTGTATTGGATTGCCAGGCTCTCAGCTGGCCAACAGGGCACCAAAATGGCAGCAAAACTAGGGATGGATGGTCAGCAGCATGCTGAAATTACTACTTATGAAAGGACATCCCCGCCATCACATGCAACATGCTGACATCACAGGAAGTGATGCCAGCATGTCAATAATAACATCAGTGCATCACCCGTGAGGACCCCCAACACCTGGTAAGTCCCCTCCTGCCCCTTGCTGGTTGCCAGGGAGGACCTGGCAACTCTATAGGTGTACCATGCTTGAGCCAGCCTTGCATGCAATATGTATGCGACTAGAGCTGAATCATGGCTACAGATCCCACTGCTGCTATTCAGGGAAAAGAGATCTCTGAAGGATCCCTAAGAATTTGCTTCTTGTCTTAGACTTAATAAAATGGTTAGGAGCATGGACACTGTTCTGGGAGAACTGGATTTGATTCCTCACTCCTCCACATGCAGCTGCTGGGGTGACCTTGAGTCAGTTGTAAGTTCTCTCAGAGCTGTTCTCTCCAGAGTAGTCCTCGAAAGAGCTCTCTCAGACCCATCTACTTCACAGGGTGTCTGTTGTGGCAAGGAGAAGGAAAGGAGACTGTAAGCCGCCCTGAGACTCCTTCAGGTAGTGAAGGGCAGGGTATAAATCCAAGATCTCTCCTCCTCCTCCTCCTCCTCCTTCTCCTTCTCCTTGCAGTTAATGATTTCCCCTCTTTTATTGTCAATGGAGCCAGGTTCAGGAAAGGGAAGTAAGAAGCTTGTGACCCCTACACATACCTACCCTTCGATGCTGGCCCCGGGAACTGTCTTGGAATGAGGCGCACAGTCCTTGCTGTTGGCAGAGATCAGGAATGAATTCAATCCCCACTTTGGAGTTTGCTTTTGATGAATTTATTGTGAAAGGATTATGCAAAAATAAAAAAGACAATAATTGACGGCAGGATTGTGACAGAGAGGCCTTCCAACAGAGTTGCCAGCCTCCAGGTGGTGCCTGGAGATTTCCCACTATTACAACTGATCTCTTGGCAACAAGAGATCAGTTCATCTGGAGAAAATGGCCACTTCGGAAGCTGGACTCAATGGTATTATGACCCAAACTCCGCCTTCCTCAGGCTCTACCCTCAAAATCTCCAGGTATTTCCCAACCGGGAGCTGGCAACCGTACCTTCAGAGGAGAAGTACTAACACGTACTAACTACAGTGGAGAGAGAACAAACATCAAGAAGCAGGTTGAACTGCAAGAGAAAACAGTCAATAAACCCTACATACTAGAGAATGTGCTACGGCTCCCCCTAGGGTACAAGGTGGAAGGTCAATAGTCAAAAACTCATATAAACTTATTATAAGTAAAAATATATGTATTTATTTTGAGAAGACTTAACATATAAGGGCCCAATGAAAGCCTCATTAACACGTATGAATGACAAACATACAAGGAATAATTATTGTGAGATAACGTGTTTCGGGCCAATAACGTCTTCTTCACTGTCTTCACTGGACTCTGCAGCTGTTGGGGGGGGGTTGCCTGGCAACTGCGGCAGTTCTGCCAAACATTCCAAGCCTTGATTTCTGGAAAGCCAAGCTGTGGGGGGGGGAGCAAGAGGAGACTCAGGGGCCAAAACAGCCCCAGAAAGACCCCCCCATCATCATGTCCCTTGATGGAGGAGGCCTTGCCAACAATAGGCCCAGGAGCAACTTCTGGGAATTCACCACTGGTACGATTTGGCCTGGCTTGGCAGGGGTGACTCTGGAGCCCCAGGCCTGGTCTGCAGTACAGCTGGGACCTGCCCTGAGCTGGCGGCTACCACCCAATGTAGGCAGACTTCTTGCAGGGAGACTGTGATGGAGACCATGACAGGTAGGAAAGCAGGGGGAGAAGCTGGAGACAGGAAGAAATAGAGGTCAGTTGGCTGGAGAGTGGGAAGATGACTAAACAGATGAGGCCATTGGGGGTCTCTGCCTTTTCATCTCTGACTTTTATAGGTATTATTATTGTTGTTGTAATTACGTCTTGCTTCTCTTGTAAGCAGCCTTGAGTTCCACCATGCAGAAAGGTGGCTCACAAATAGTTTAAATAAAATAAATACATTAAATAGGGGCAGCCAAAGGAGCAGAAAGAAGTGGCAGGGAAGGAAGAAGCAGTGGGAAATGGGATGATGTGTGATACCTATGTCAACACCCTAAAGCTGCAGCATAGAAATGACACACAGGATGTGTGATGGGAGAGATGAATGGACTTTAGTAATATAGGGGTACAGACTTCTTTTATTGAATCCCCTGGAAACAATTTGACAGCTGCCCCCTACAATGCTACTGTCTGGAATGATGAAGGCTGCGCAGTATAGGAAATGTTTATGATTCAGTCAGAAAAAATGCTGGAAAAGGGAAACAGTGAGCCGCTGTGGTTTTTTTTATTTTGTACAAGGGAAGGAGGGGTTTGTGTGTGTGCTTACTGCAAACTTGTATTATTATTATTATTTTGAAACAGAGAACAGGCAAGCCTGTGGGATTTTTTTTTGTACATTGTGCAAACAATGTTTATTTCAGAAATGACTGTGTGAGATGCACCCCCCAAGGCAGATGGTTCCCAGAGCCCTCAGAGCAAAGCACCAGTGCTTGCAAAGCATGCCCCCTCCCCCCCAAGGCATGTCCCCCCCATTAATGGAGAGAAGGAAAAAGCCCTGTTCCTTTTAAAAAGGCAAGCCCCATAGCAAAGCTACCTTTCCCCCAAGACACCCCCCCCAGAGAGAGAAAGAGAGAGAGACACACACATCCCGTTTTCTCAAAGTCCTCCATACAAAAGAGAGAATCCTCAGCTATGGTTTAAATAGAAACCCCTAGCAAAGCAGGCTGCGAGCAGAGAAAGAGTCCTTCAAAAGCAAAACTACCCATAGAAAGCAGTGTTAATTCGAAACACAGAGAAAGAGGGGGGGGAGAGAGAGAGAAACAAACAAACAAACAAACAAACAAACACACAAACCCCTTTTCTCAAGTGCCCCGTGCAAATTGAGAGAATCCTCAGCTACAGTTTAAAAAATCCTTCTTAAAATAAAGTCAGCCTGTGGAAAGTAGAGCCATGCGTCCCTCCCAAAGCTTTTTAGCAGAATGGCTTCCAAAGAGAGAGTCCAGCCCCTGCGCTCACTAGTGGGTGGGGTTGGGGGTGGGCAAAGGAGGCAGCCAATTAGATAGAAGCTTGAAGCAAATGCAGAAGGCGGGAGTTTTTGCAATCTCATGAATGGTCCTCTGTTGACCCCCCCCCAACTAAGCATGCACTTGGAGATTCCACATGTGCATAAACACTTCCCCCACCCCACACCCAGACTGTTTGCCTGGTCATTGTGTCAAGGGGCTGGGCTGTTTCCCCACTCACTTCCTCTCTTACCAGCCTCCCCTCACCCCTCCCAGAGCCTGGCTGTGCCACTGAGAGGTTACAGCCGTGTGCTTGTTAACTGGTGATTTGAGGGCTGTATCCAACAGGGCAATCTGCCCCAATGTGAAATTAGTTTTTTTAGGTGTCTGTGTGCTAAGGCCCCTACCCTCCTACAAAGTAGCATCTGTCTCTCCCCCCTCTTTTCCTTGCTTTGCACATTCTGTATGAAATGGGAATAAATTGAAATAAAGCACTTGTTAGGTTGTGTGCAGCCCCCGCCCCTCCCAGTGCACCCAAGCCAGTCTCTTTCCCTTCTGTGCGAAGTGAAATAAACCCTGAGGAAATAAATCATAGGAGAATTGCAACAATCAGAAACACTGGACCTGCAGCATGCGCCGTGGTATAGAGGTATGCTCTAGAGAACCCCAGCCTTCTAGGAGAGGGCAGGGGGAGAGTCCCGAGGCGGCATGTGCGATTTGGGGGCGGCAGGAGCTGTTTTGGTGATTTTGGGGTGCACCAACCCTGCAAGGTAGACCACCCCAAATGGCACTTTGTTTCATTTTGGGGTATTGAGTGACCCCTCAGTGGTCTCATCTTGATGAGGCGGACCTCCAGCGCACCATTATTGGGGCAATTGGAGGTACCGCAAATGTTTCCATTTTTGGGGTGCCCTCAGGCATCCCGCTTTCTAAGAGAGGTCAGGGGGAGTGTCCCCAGGCAGCATGTGCCATTTGGGGGTGGCAGGAGCTGTTTTCATGATTTTTGAAAGGCTGCATGTGCCCCACCGGGATAATGAAACACAAAGTGGAGAATAAAAAATAGAGTTTCAATCACTGTTTTACCATAGTGCGATGCACATTTACATGGGGTAAATGCTGTATGTGGGATGTCATGGAGAGAGGTTTCTCCATCTTGTGAGGCTTAGGGGCCTGGAACACGGGTTGCTTCTCAGCGGTTGTTGACGATGGCCAGTTGTACTGCTTCTTGGGGCTGGATATAAATAATGGGGCTCATTTTTGTTGGTTCCTGTGCTGTCTCTGTAATCACTCTTTGGGAGAAGAAGTACTTCCTTTCATCTGTTCTAACCCAACTGCTCAGCAATTTCATGGAGTGCCCACGAGTTCTTGTATTGTGAGAAAGGGAGAAAAGTACTTCTTTCTCAACCTGCTCTATCCCATGCATAATCTTATAAACCTCAATCATGTCACCTCTCAGCCGTCGTTTCTCCAAGCTAAAGAGCCCCAAGCATTTTAACCTTTCTTCATAGGGAAAGTGTTCCAACCCTTTTATCATTCTAGTTGCCCTCCTCTGCACTTTTCCAATGCTATAATATCCTTTTTGAGGTGTGGTGACCAGAACTGTACACAGTATTCCAAATGAGGTCGCACCAATGATTTATACAGGGGCATTATGATACTGGCTGATTTGTTTTCAGTTCCCTTCCTAATAATCCCCAGCATAGCGTTGGCCTTCTTTATTGCAGTTACACACTGTCTAGACATTTTCACGTAGCACAAAGACCGCACGACAGAGCCTCCTCAACCAGAGGCAGTATATCTGAAAACCTTTCCATCCGTGAAACTACATGGGAGGAGAGGAGCTTGTGTTTTTATGTTTTGTACAGGATTCAGTCTAATGATGATCAGTCTAACAATTATCAGTATAAAGACTCCCTGACAGCTAACATCGCCCGAATGGCAGACCACGTAGCCGCTATTGTAATAAACAAAGTTCTGTTTTTTTCACAGATCCTGCTTTCTTTCCCCCACTCCCTCATTGACAGTATTCTTCCACTATGGAAATACACCCCTGAAAAAAGGAATGGCTAATGGTTACAGCAAGTGTCTAATAATAGCCACAGGCCGGCGCACAACTTTGGGTGCTGTGCACAATTGCTAGATACTATCAATGTATTTTAGATGTGCAGGAAAATGTGCACGGCAACACTCCTTTTTTCCTTTGGATTGTTTGTATCGTTGTGTTTGCTTGTGTGTATGTATTATGTCTTTGTTTTATGTTACATTATATAGTGAGGGCCTTTAAGGTCTCCCCACAGAAGGGCAAAAATCTTTTTATGGCTCCTGAGTTGGCCATGCCCAGCAGGAACTCATTAGCATAATAGGCCACACCCAACAGCAGAAACTCATTAGGATTGGCTACATTAGGGCTGTGTGGCCTAACATACAAAGGAGTTCCTGCTACAAAAAAAAAGCCCTGGGTTTTGACAACAAACAAGGTAAACAGAATAAGAAGCAAAAGGTGGGTGTGGCTGATGACCACACATCTGGTAACACGGGGGTGTGGCCTAATATGATAATGAGCTGTGCTATCAGGGGTGTGGCCTAATATGCTAATGAGTTTCTCTGATGGGTGTGGCCTATTACGCTAATGAGTTCCTGCTGGGCTTTTTCTACAAAAAAAGCCCTGCCTCTGTGCATGTACAGAACAACGTTGCCTCCAGTAACCACTTTTCCTACCATTTCTAAATCTGGATAATAACTCCCCCACTTTGATTTAAAGAGGGAGGGGACGGCTCCTACCTTCCCACAACTTATGACACCTTTATCTCTCCTTTATTTCTCCTTCTAATACTGCTAACACAGATTTTCCTAGCTATTAGCATATCCGGGATGCAGAGTAGCCCACTACAGATCTCCTACCCATCGCAGATTGCTTTTTTTCAGCCCACATGTGCATGAAGACCAACATCAAATTCTATTAAGAGTGCACAGAGACATGGGGCAGACCCCCATTTTCTATCTCTGTCAAAATTCAGGTAGAGGTCGGTCTCTCTCTCTCTCTCTGTTATTGAGAACAATAGCAGCCTTCTAAAAGCAGGACTACTACAACCTTGCAATGCAGAAGCAAAGATTACAAGCTTTCATATCCGTACAGAGACGGCACAGCAACCAACAAAAACGAGCCCCATCGTTTGTATCCAGCCCCAAGAATCAGTACAACTGGCCATCGTCAACAACCGCTGAGAAGCAACCCGTGTTCCAGGCCCCTAAGCCTCACAAGATGGAGAGACCTCTCTCCATGACATCCCACATAGAGCATTTACCCCATGTAAATGTGCATTGCACTATCGTAAAACAGTGATTGAAACTCTGTTTTTTATTCCCCACTTTGTGTTTCATTATCCCGGTGGGGCACATGGGAATCCTGATTATGCAGCCTTTCAAAAATCATGAAAACAGCTCCTGCCACCCCCAAATGGCACATGCTGCCTGGGGACCTCTCTTAGAAAGCGGGATGCCTTGAGGGCACCCCAAAAATGGAAACATTTGCAGTACCTCCAATTGCCCCAATAATGGTGCGCGGAGGTCCGCCTCATCAAGATGAGACCACTGAGGGGTCACTCAATACCCCAAAATGAAACAAAGTGCCATTTGGAGTGGTTTACCTTGCAGGGTTGGTGCACCCCAAAATCACCAAAACAGCTCCTGCCGCCCCCAAATCGCACATGCTGCCTCAGGACTCTCCCCCTGCCCTCTCCTAGAAGGCTGGGGTTCTCTAGAGCATACCTCTATACCATGGCGCATGCTGCAGGTCCAGTGTTTCTGATTGTTGCAATTCTCCTATGATTTATTTCCTCGGGGTTTATTTCACTTCACACAGAAGGGAAAGAGACTGGCTTGGGTGCACTGGGAGGGGCGGGGGCTGCACACAACCTAACAAGTGCTTTATTTCAATTTATTCCCATTTCATTCGGAATGTGCAAAGCAAGGAAAAGAGGGGGAGAGACAGATGCTACTTTGTAGGAGGGTAGGGGCCTTAGCACACAGACACCTAAAAAAACTAATTTCACATTGGGGCAGATTGCCCTGTTGAATACAGCTCTCAAATCACCGGTTAACAAGCACACGGCTGTAACCTCTCAGTGGCACAGCCAGGCTCTGGGAGGGGTGAGGGGAGGCTGGTAAGAGAGGAAGTGAGTGGGGAAACAGCCCAGCCCCTTGACACAATGACCCGGCAAACAGTCTGGGTGTGGGGTGGGGGAAGTGTTTATGCACACGTGGAATCTCGAAGTGCATGCTTAGTTGGGGGGGGGTCAACAGAGGACCATTCATGAGATTGCAAAAACTCCCGCCTTCTGCATTTGCTTCAAGCTTCTATCTAATTGGCTGCCTCCTTTGCCCACCCCCAAGCCCACCCACTAGTGAGCGCGGGCTGGACTCTCTCTTTGGAAGCCATTCTGCTAAAAAACTTTGGGAGGGATGCATGGCTCTACTTTCCACAGGCTGACTTTATTTTAAGAAGGATTTTTTAAACTGTAGCTGAGGATTCTCTCAATTTGCACGGGGGACTTGAGAAAAGGGGTTTGTGTGTTTGTTTCTCTCTCTCTCCTTCTCTCTCTCTCCCCCCCCCTCTCTCACTGTGTTTCGAATTAACACTGCTTTCTATGGATAGTTTTGCTTTTGAAGGACTCTTTCTCTGCTCGCAGCCTGCTTTGCTAGGGGTTTTTATTTAAACCATAGCTGAGGATTCTCTCATTTTTCATGGAGGACTTTGAGAAAATGGGATGTGTGTGTGTCTCTCTCTCTTTCTCTCTCTGGGGGGAGAGTCTTGGGGGGAAATGGTTGCTTTGCTATGGGGCTTGCCTTTTAAAAGGAACAGGGCTTTTTCCTTCTCTCCAGTAATGGGGGGACCCATGCCTTTGGGGGGCACGCTTTGCAAGCACTGGTGCTTTGCTCTGAGGGCTCTGGGAACCATCTACCTTGGGGGGGCATCTCACACAGTCATTTCTGCAGTAAACATTGTTTGCACGATGTACAAAAAAAAATCCCACAGGCTTGCTTGTTCTCTGTTTCAAAATAATAATAATAATACAAGTCTGCAGTAAGCACACACACAAACCCCTCCTTCCCTTGTACAAAATAAAAAAACTCACCGAGGCTCACTGTTTCCCTTTTCCAGCATTTTTTCTGACTGAATCATAAACATTTCCTGTACAGCGCAGCCTTCTCCATTCCAGACAATAGTGTTGTAGGGGGCAGCTGTCAAATCATTTCCGGGGGATTCAATAAAAGAAATATGTACCCCTATACTACTGACATTTTGCAGCAGTGACCTTAGCTACTGTGATACCTGAGTGCCACCTCATGAAAAGAGGACTTGCCTCAGGATCAGAGCCACCTAGTTTAAGGGGTGCTAACCTCAGGCACACTCAGATAACTGGGGGAAGGAGGAGGAGGAGGAGGTCTCGCTGTTTCTCCACCAGAGAAAGGCTGCCAAGAAAGGAGGACACCAATTGCAAAGAACAGGATGACGTGTGGCTGGAAGAGGATCGAGGAGGCCAGTTCTTCCATGAAACAGGGGCCGAGGACAGACTGGCAATTTGCCGCGGGATGGGACCCGGGCTGACAACGACTCAATATCGGATTAAATGGAATGTTCACACAGGCACATCTGCCTGGCGTCCCCCACCCGTAGCCTACCGGTGCTCTCGCGCTTCACTGCCGGATTAAAAAACACCTGATAAAAGCCGGCGCAAATCTTGAAAGCCTGCGTTCGTCGCGCGTTTCTCCACTTCTGGGGAGTCTGAACGCACAGCCGAAAAGCCGGGAGCAACCCGCGTTGGGCATGAGGCAGCAGCGGTGTGATTGGCCGTGCTCCGCTCCACTGCCCAATGCGGTGCCAGCGTTGCAGGACAAAAAAAAAAATTCGGCAAAATGCGCTTATGCGCATGAGCGCATGAGCGCTCATGCGCTCATGCACACATACACCCACAGCCGAATTAATGGGGAAACGGCAAATATAGCATGCCTCTGGTGCGGCAGTCTGAACGCTCCCGCGCGCCTCCATCCCATATCTTCCGGCAGCGGCCCCCGCTGTGTGGACGGGAAAACCCGGTATTGTTTAATCCGGGTTTTTTTTGCCGCGACTGGCTACCGGGGCAAATTGCCAGTCTGTCCTGGGCCAGGGAATGTGATAGGCTGAATGTAAGAAGGAAAACATGGCAGTCATGTAATTCCAGATTTCTTGACTAACATAACATCGGAATTTATAACAGGCTTTGTGGTATCAAACTGACAGAGAGGAAATATCACAATAACATCCAAGAACTATGCTTATGGCAACCATGCATGACTTCAGGGAAACTAGGAAAAGAATATTACAATACATAAAAGACACCCAGCAGGGCTTCCGTTCCCCCTAGTTTACTTTCTTACCCGCTCCTGCCCATTCATGCCCCTCTCTCATCCTAGGCATGATAAGGAGGAAGAAAAGGGGGCAGGCGAGGGGAAGGGAGGCAGAAAGGTAGCTCCAGTTTCCTCTTCTCGTCTGCTCCTGTGGGACTCCACCACCACATTTTCCTGGGCCATTTGGGGTTACTAGGGCAATTCAAAATGCCACCCTAATTCTGTGTTTGATTGATTGATTTTTGGCTATATCTGTTCATGAGCAGACGTTACTTAACTTTTACAAGTCTTTGTGAACCAAAATGTTTTCTTTTTTTAATAAAAGCACTAAGATTTTTCTGTAAACCAGGATATTCCCCTATGTGCAGACATGACTTTGGACTTTTAGGACTTCATGCCCTCTCAGTGTTGCTTGAAAACAAAAACAGAATATGCAGGTCAGGGAATTAGAACCCTTGGGAGCTAAATGTGGCTCTCTGACATGGCACCTATGGCTCTCCTGAGCACCATTTGCCATGGTGGCACCCAGACTAGGTTTCAGAGAAGTGGGCAAGACCCTTGCCCAGTGAGAACTGTGGTTTGCAGTTGGTTCCCACCTTGAGAGCAGCGTCACCGGTGAAGATGGTGGTTGCCTGTTGGAAGCTTTCTCTTAGAGTTCCATACTTTTATATATTTAAGATAAACCTTCCACCTCTTATCTTCCGTGATTCAGTGCAGGACTTTTTCAAAGTGTTTTGCTGACAGTTGGAGAGAAACATTTATCTTACTTGGGTGGATGTTTTGGTTTGGAAGCCTTGCTTTCCTTGTGAAGCCTTGAGAACTGAGTGGATAAATAGTTGAAGCAGCTGTGCCAGGTGTTGGCCTGAGAATTTCCTCTCCCCAACCTGCAAAATGCCTTGCAGTGCACAAAAGAAGAGCCAAGCGTACTGGACTTTTAACTTTTCTTTTATCCTGGCATGTTCCTGGCATGATAGGTTGACGGACCGTGGAGATAGATCTTCCCAATTAGGTTTCCATATTCTTCTGATTCAAGGAACTTGGGTTAGGGAAGTTATGAATCTACCAGGTGTTATTTTAGGGTGGTTGACTATTATGGAGGTGGCCATTTTCTCTACAACTTGTCCTTTCACTCTCAACAGATTGCTGGTTGTCCTTCAATCCCTTGATGGAGCACGGCAAAAAGGAAAAAAACACCTGAGGCCGCTTAGGTGCTCATCAGATCCAATCCCTGCAGCAACTCACATTATGTATTCCAGGGACTGGAGATGTCTGCTTACTGTGTTTACTAGATGAAGGGATACTGTAGGAATGATCAAAGTATTATTTAGTATTTTGAATCTTTCCAAGACAGTCTGTATGAAACTGTTGGTGACTTCTAGGGCTGCACAAAGAAATACTTACTTTGATGATGAGTGCAGAGAGTCTATCAGAAGAAAGAGGGCTAAAATTCATCTTTTTAAATGCACTAACCAACAGGTCTGTTTATCAGATTTCATGTCATTGAAGCCTGTCTCATCTTTTTGGAGCATATGAGAAGGCCCCTCTCCTCTCCGATTCAAAGCACATTCCTTTACAACCAGTAATATTAATTAATCCGGGAAACTGCAACCCTAGTGCCCATCTTGGGCCTTGAAGCCTGTAGAGTCTGTAGCAAAGTCGGCTTTTACCACCTACGGCTGATTAAGCAGTTGGTTCCCTTCCTTGAATGCAATGACCTAGCAATGGTGATCCACACATTGGTCACCTCAAGATTGGATTACTGTAATGCTCTCTACATGGGACTGCCCTTGTCCCAAATCTGGAAGATGCAGCTGGTGCAGAATGCAGCAATGAGGCTATTGTTGTGTCTTCCCATGCGGGAACATATCCAGCCCACCCTAAAAACTCTGCACTGGCTGCCTATAGCATACCAGATATGGTTCAAGGTGCTGGTTCTTTTCTTTAAAGCCCTGTATGGCCAGGGACCTGCTTACCTAAGGACCGCCTTTCCCTGCATGTATCCCAGCGAGCACTAAGATCGGGTTCCCAGAATCGCCTGGTTCTTCCGGGGCCTAAAGAGGCCAGGCTGGTTACAACGAGGGCCAGGGCCTTTTCTGTGGCAGCCCCTCACTGGTGGAATGAGCTCCCAGAGGACATCATGGCCCTGTGGGACCTTTTACAATTCTGCAGGGCCTGTAAAACGGGACTCTTCCACCAGGCTTTTAAGTAGGGTGCTGCCTTGATTGTATGGCCCTGGCCCGATTACCAACTGGGTCAAAAATTGTACCATCTTTGGTACTGACAGTACCAATGGCACCACCAACTGAGGCTTTATAGCTGGGACATGACTCTATGGACACGGTTCAGTCGACAGTCGAATTGGAAGATTCGCCATCTTTTAATATAAATTATATTTATGAAGTATGATTTTATATTAATTGACAGTTTTAATGGAATTTTAATGTATATTTATGTATGTTGTTAGCCACCATGAGCCTGCTGAAAGGCAGGGAGGGCGGGATATGAATGCAAATATAAACAAATAAATAAATAACTGACTGCCTTCAAGTCTTGGAAGAAGAAATTTATCCTGGCACATTCCAGGTGGGAATTCTAGGCTGAGAGACCCTGGAATTAGATCTTTCCTAGAAGAATTCCAGATTCTTTTGATTCAAGAAATTTGGGCTAGGGACGCTATTAATCTACCAAATTTCATGTAGTGCATGCCCACTCTAGTTCTCCTAAGAGCCATCCACAGTCAGGACTAGCAGGCTTAGTTTCAACATCACTTAATCGCTCCTGTATCACATTAATTGCCTCCTCAGATTCCATGCTCCCAGTGCTGTTGAGGTTTCCATCAATCTCCTTCTTCGTGGTTACAATCTATCTGGAAAACTGGGTGAAAACAAATAAAATGAATTTCAATGGGGAGAAATGTAAAGTTCTGTATTTAGGTAGGAAAAGTCAAATGCATAATTATAGGATGGGGGAGACTTTTTTTGGCAATAGTATGTACAAAAAGGATCTAGGTGTCTTAGTAGACCATACACTGACCATGAGTCAGCAGTGTGATGCGGTAGCTAAAAAGGCAAATGCCATTTTGGGCTATATCCACAGAAGTATAGTGTCCAGATCACAGTGATGGTATCGCTTTACTTTGTTCTGATTAGACCTCACCTAGAGTATTGTGTTCAGTTTGGGGCACCACAGTTTTAGAAGGATATAGGCAAGCTGGAACGTGTCTAGAGGAAGGCAACAAAGATGGTGAGGATGGAGACCAAGTCCTATGAGGAAAGGTTGAGGGAGCCTGGTATTTTTAGCCTGGAGAGAAGATGACTGAATGGTGATATGATAACCATCTTCAAGTACTTAGAGGACTGCCATTTAAAGGAGGGTACAGGATTGTTTTCTGTTGCCCCAGAAGATCGGAACAGAACCTATGGGTTTAAATTAAATCTGAAGAGTTTTCGGTTAAACATCAGGAAGTTCTTCCTGACAGAGAAGTTTCTCAGTGGAACAGGCTTCCTGGGGAGGTGGTGGGCTCTCCTTCTTTGGAGGTTTTCCAACAGAGGCTAGATGGCCATCTGACAGCAATGTTGATTCCATGAACTTGGGCAGATCGTGAGAGGAAGGGCAGGAAGGGTTGCCTCAGTGCTTAGTTCCTGTGTCCCTCTCTTACACACCCAGGGAAATATTGATTGCCACTTTAGGGTCAGAAAGCAACTTTTTTTCAGGCCAGTTTGGCTGGAGATCCTGGAAAATTTTTGTCATCTTCTGGGGTCACTGGGGGTCAGGGGAGAGGTATTTGTGAATTCCCTGCATTGTGCAGGGGGTTGGACTAGATGACCCTGGAGGTCCCTTCCAAATATATGATTCCATGATTCTATGATTTCCCCATTCACATCCCACAGTGAAATCTTGGCACTCTGGAACAAGTTGGGGTCCATTTTGGATGTGGTTCTTGAACAGTAGCCTGGAGCCTTGCTACTTCTAGAAGGTGATGTTAGTGCCCATAGTGGGTGGAAGGATGAAGCTCTCCTGACTTTGGGGATGATGAAATTTTTGAATGAGCTATCATACCCATACTTAGATGAAAGGACACCTAAAAACCCTAAGGTTAACTGCTCGCAAGCAGCTATTTAATTGTGCTTTAAACCATGGCCTACTGATTTGAAATGGATACAGAGATTTATCTTTCATAGGTGATTCCCACCCATGTGACACATTCCCATGTTAGCTCAGAAAATCTATAAAGACCCCAGTGGAGGCCTGCTGATTGCCAACTGCCCAGGAGAACATGCATTTCTTCAGAGGGATGAAAAGAGGTTCTGCATTTGGAAAAGAATGCTCATACCCTAAGTTTAATTTTGCTGGCAAGCAGCAGTTTAATTGTGCATTGAACCATGGCCTCATGATTTGAAACAGATGCAGAGAGTGAAATGCCGCAAGCAATTCCTGCCTGTGTGACACTTTCTAAAAAAATTTCAAAGTTTTATTATAATATTATTAAAGTACATTGATAAATGATAGTGACATATCTAAGTGAAAATATAAAAGCAGTGGGTTACAATAGAATGCCTAACTAACAACAGATATACGTAAGGGACATGGAGCTGCAACACCTGTGAGAGAAGAATTATACTGTGCATTATAGTGTCTAAAAGGTATAACAGACTAATCACTGCCTTCTGAATAGTGCATGTAGAATGAAAACAAAATATTAAAATTAAAGGGTGGGAAGGGAAAACCGTCAACATATAGAGTTCTGAACAGTTGGCAATTTCAGAGGGTTCTTTAAAAATGAAGGCCATGCATGGTGAGTAGGATTAGATCAGGAGTGGCCAAACTTGTTTAATGTTAAGAGCTCAGAGAATAAATATCAGATGTTTGAGAGCTGCAAGACTTTATCAAATATTACACATAATTTTATTGGAAAAGTATGCAGATTTGTTTTTTGTTAACATTGAGTGCCAAAAATAAAAAACAAAAGGGGTAAAAACAGATATTGATAATATTTATTTGTCCAATGATATTTATTTGTTTGCTAATGATATTTATTTGGCTATGAGAGAGAGAGAGAGAGTGGAAAGAATGAAAGAGAAGGCGATAGAAAACGAAGAGAGGGAGAGAGAAACAAAGCAAATACATGGAGGGAGGCAGTGGGGAGGAAGGGAGGGAGGGAAGAAGGGCAGAAAGAAAGCAAAAAATGGGGGAGGGAGGAAGGGAGAGGAAGAGAGGGAGCAAATAAATGGGAAGAGAGGAGGAGGAAAGATGGAAGGAAGGAAAGAAGGAAGGGAGAAAGAGAAAGGTGGAACAAATCAAAGAGGTGGAAAGAAGGAGAAAGAGAGAGAAACAGAAACAAAGAAAGCAAATAGATGGAGGAGAGAAGAAAGGAAGGAAGGAAGGAAGAGAGAGAGAAAGAAACAATGAAAGTAAATAGATGAGGGAGGGGGAGGAAGGAAGGAAGAGAGAGGGAGAAAAAGAAAGAAAGGAAGGGAGAATGAGGAAAGAAACGTGAAAAGAAAGAGGTGGAAAGAAAGCAAATATATGGGGAGGGAGGGAGGGAGGGAAAAGGGAGAGAGAGGTAGAGAGAAAGGAAATACGTGGGGGGAGGGAGGGACATGTGGGAAGAGAGGAATTTTAACTATAAATCTTTTCTCCAACCCCCCCCTCCAACACACACCAGCCAGCTTGGAGAAGAGATATAAAGAGACAAATGCCTTCTCCAAGCCAATGGGCAGGGCCACAAGACAGGGGCTTGGAGAACACCTTTAACTTTAAATGTGTTCTCCAAGTCCCCCACCCCCACTGCCATGCCAGCTTGCCTTGGAGAAGGGATTTAAAGAGACAAATGCCTTCTCCAAGCCAGCTGACGGGGGGGGAGGCTTTGAGAATAAATTTTGGTGGTAGTGATTGTGATGTGATCTTGTATATTTGGGTCAGGGCCTCTTGTCAAAAGGTTAGTATGACTGGACAATCCCACCAACACTGCATATAATCACTGACAGCTCCACTTTCCTTCCAGCATAGGGGGCTGGGCATGGATTTCATCTGATAAAGGCATTTCAGAGCATAGTACCACCTAGAGGTAATTTTAAAAGCCTGCATTCTGATTCAAAGACTTTAAAAGAGTGCACAGGAGTAGTCCGAACAGAAAGCCATTGATCATGGGGTAAATCCATCTTAAGGTCAAGGTGTCAGTTTTTCTGGTATTTTCCTTCAGATCTGCTGTTGATCATTATGATGGTCTTGTAGAGTTTAGAAAGCAGACCTTTTGGAGAATCTGGATATCTCATGATCAGTTGTTCAAAGCCAGTTCTTGGTCTGCTAAAAGTCCCAAAGATGGCAGTGGTTTCGACTATACTCTTCAATTGCAAGCAGGGCTCATTTCCTGCAGGAGTGCACAGGAGCGAAGCTCCAGCAGTAAGAAGCCCAGGGGGCGGGCACATGCAGCAAGCCCCACCCCTTGCTCCCAGCAGCCCCCCTGACCTATCCCAGCCCACTGGCCGACCCAGCGGAGCACTGCCATGAGCTGGCCCTCAAGCAACTCCACCACTGCGTGGCCCATGGCACCCAGCCTGCCCAGGCTCTGCCCGTCTTCATGCTGGCCCTGGCGCACGTCTCTGCAAGGCCTGTGAGGAGCTCCACTCTGTCCTTCTGCGCCTACTTGGCCTCCTCCTGCACCTCTGCCCTGCCAACGCCCTGGCCCCCCCTACCTACTTGAGGCCATGCACGTCCTCTGCGCCGCCCTCTTCATCCTACGAGCAGCCACACACTTTCCTGCACTTGCTGGCCATCCAAAAGAGTCCAGTGGCACCTTTAAGACCAAGGTTTATTCAGGTACAAACTCTCCCTCCTCTGTGAGGGCAGATCTGTGCTCTGCCCCCATAGCTAGCAATCCAAAACAGTCCAGTGGAACCTGAGCAGTGGGTGTTGCCTTCTGACACAGTTCCGGTAATGTCAGGGTGTGTGGCTGTCAGAGACCCTAACTTAGTCAGCCAAATACCAGGTCTTGTTCATTGAAGCAAGAATAGCATTTTATTATAGAGCTGCAATAGTAGGTTACTGAAGCAGATACATTGTTCAGAATAACGTGGTTACACAAAGCAAGCAGTTATACCAGAAAGGGGGTGAATGGGGACCCCCCCTTCCACCAATGAGTGCCTAGTATGCGAATGAGAACTGAAAGTTACTATACTAATGAAGTTCCCACCGCCCCCATTGTTCCCAGCCAAGCTGTAGCTTTGAAAGCGATAGGAAGCTCACAGCCTGTCTCCACCAAGGTCAGGGTGTTAAGTCTACCAGAGATAGAGCCTGCAGAGCTCGCCCTCCGCATTCCATTTGAACACTCCAGGTGCATAAATCAACACCCCACGATCCCAACCTCCCGCCCTACACACCACAATGCAACACAAGGCCCATCCTCCCACCCTACTCCATTCATCATGGCAGGACTACCTGACATGCAGCCCTCTCGAAAATAAATCTACCCCTTCGGTTTGTGGGGGTACAGCTTATGAAAAGCCCGGACCATTCTGGGGGCCAGAACATTTTCCGCCCGCACCCATTCCTTCTGTTCAGGCCCGAAATCAATCCATTCAACCAAATAAAACAAGCGATTACGAGAAATCTTAGAGTCCAGTATCTGTGAAACTTCATAGTGAGGTTCCCCCCACCATCAGCGGAGGCGGGGCGGGCTGCCGCGGTCTCCATTTGTTCTCCTCAGGTGCTCGGCATAGAAGCCTTACATGAAAAACAGGATGAACAGACTTTAGAGATTTAGGCAAGGCAAGTTCCACAGTCACATTGTTAATTACTCTCACAATCTCAAAAAGTCCAACAAATTTCCACCCGAGTTTGCGGCTCGGTTGAATACCATGTAAATTCTGTGTGGACAAATAAGCAAACTCCCCACACTTAGGAACCCAGGACAGGTTACGTTTCTTGTCAGCCTGGGTCTTATAGGCTTCCTTTGCATCCTCCAGGGTCTTGGCTAAAGACGACCACGCCGCTTGCAGTTGTTTGCACCAGTCACCAGCGTCTCCCGCCGGGAGGTCGGGAGAATCTAAAAATGGCAAAGGTGGGGCGTCATATCCATGGACCGCCTTAAAGGGAGACATACCGGTAGAAGAGTGCTGAGTATTATTGTAACAGAACTCAGCCAAAGGCAAAAGGGAGTGCCAATTGTCCTGCTGAAAGTTTGTAAAACACCTTAAGTACTGCTCAAGGGTTTGGTTCACACGTTCAGTTTGTCCATCAGTTTCTGGGTGGTACGCACTGCTGACCCCCGCTCCACCCCAAGCAGTGACATCAGTTCACCCCAGAAATGAGAAACAAATTGTACCCCCTATCCGAGATTACTTTAGCAGGTAAAGTGTGGAGTCTCACTACGTGTTGCAAGAACGCCGAGGCTAGTTTCTTGGCTGAGGGGATTGAGGCAAACGGAACGAAATGGGCTTGCTTAGTAAATAGATCCACTATTACCCATATGACAGTATTCCCCCCACTGGGGGGCAAGTCAGTAATAAAGTCCATTGAGATCACTTCCCATGGACGAGCCGGCGTGGGGAGGGGTTGTAGAGCTCCTGGGGGTTTACCGGGTCTGGGCTTGCTCATCAAGCACGTTTGGCAACCAGAAGTGAATAACGAAATGTCCTTTCGTAGCCCAGGCCACCAGAATTGTCTCTGCAAGAGTTGGAGGGATTTTACAAACCCCGTGTGCCCCGCCAGTTTCGAGCCGTGCGCCCAGCCCATCACCTCCCCCCAAAGGGAGCTGGGAACAAACAGTTTACCATTCTTCTTCCAGCAGCCATGCACATCTTGAGTGACTCCTTCCTCCCCCCTTACCTCCTCCCTATCAGCGTCAGACATAGCTGTAGAGAATTTCGCCACCCAGTCATTAGAGGGAGGGGTCGGGGACGGAGGGGAACATTTGGTTTGTTTCCGAGTGGTTACTGCTCCTCCCAACTGGGAAGGCGTAAAAACAGAGTCACGAATCTCCTCCCTCTTGCTGTCATGCTGTGGGAGGCGTGACAGTGCGTCCGCAAGCGAGTTAGATTTCCCAGGGAAGTGGTGTAGAGTGAAATTGAACTTGGAGAAGAAATCAGCCCAACGCAGCTGTTTGGCGTTCAAGGAACGAGGGGAGCGGAGAAGCTCGAGGTTTTTATGATCAGTCCACACCTTGAAGGGAACCCGCGCCCCCTCAAGCCAATGGCGCCAGGTCGCCAACGCTAAGCGGATCGATCCCGCTTCTTTCTCCCACACCGACCAATTCCGTTCAGTATCATTAAACTTTCTGGAAACATAGGCAAGGGGGTGCAGTTTACCATGATCCCCCTCTTGGAGGATCGCCCCTCCCATAGCAACGTCAGAAGCGTCTACTTGCACAATGAATTTCTTAAGTTCATTTGGGTGAGCCAACACAGGCTCCGATGTAAAAAGGGCTTTTATCTGGTCAAACGCCCGTTGGCATTCCGGAGACCAGTCTAACTTGGCTCCAGGTCGAGTGCAGTCTGGTGACTTCCCTTTCGTTTTAAGCAGATCAGTTAAGGGGAGAGCCACTTGAGCAAAGTTCGAGAGAAATGATCTGTAAAAGTTCGCGAATCCGAGGAACCCTTGGAGTTGCCTCCGAGTCTTGGGTGGCTCCCATCCCACCACATCTTTTATTTTGTCAGGGTCCATCTCAATCCCCCTTTGCGATATGCGGTAGCCCAGGAAAGGGATCTCTGACTTGTGAAATTCACATTTAGACAGCTTAGCAAAGAGCTTATGCTTGTGCAACGTTTGTAAAACTTCCCGCACCAGCTTCACATGGGATTTTAGGTCAGGGGAATACAGAAGTACGTCATCCTTGAATAAGTACTTGTGGAGCACCTCATTGATTAAGTTCATAAAGACCCCCGGTGCCCCCTGAAGACCGAACGGCATGACTAAGTATTCAAATTGACCCAGG
This sequence comes from Gekko gecko, assembly GCA_029375565.1. Taxonomy (NCBI): domain Eukaryota; kingdom Metazoa; phylum Chordata; class Lepidosauria; order Squamata; family Gekkonidae; genus Gekko; species Gekko gecko. The sequence continues at coordinate 24,500,513 of JAPDNY010000001.1, read as the reverse complement.
GGGTATTAAATGCCGTTTTGAATTCATCCCCCTCCCTTATTCGCACCCTGAAGTAGGCATCTCTGAGGTCTAGCTTCGAGAATACCTTCCCCCAGCCACCGCAGCCAACAAGTCTTTGATCAGGGGCATGGGATAAGCGTTCGTGTTGGAGACTGCATTCAAGCCTCGATAGTCAGTGCACAACCGCAACCCCCGTCCTTCTTTTTCCGGAAAAGAACGGGAGCTGCGAACGGGGAGGAGGCAGGTCTTATAAACCCCCTGCTTAAGTTCTTGTCGATAAATTTCCTCAATTCTACCTTTTCCGAAGGGCTCATGGAATATAACTTCCCTTTAGGCAACTTTTGATTCGGCAAAATTTCAATAGCACAGTCAGAGTTCCTATGGGGGGTAGTTCATCGGCTTCCTCTTCCCCAAAGACGGAAGCTAAATCGCGGTACTCTGATGGAATCATCTCTAGTTCTGCTTCCGCCACCCCCGCCGTCACCAGGGACTCCCCCCACTGGGACACCCCACTCTTGTTTCCACAAGTGGGACTGGCATTTCTTGGCAATGAAATTCACTTTCCCCTCCCCCATAAGACATGTGGATCATGATCGAAGAACCACACGCTTCCGAGTACTAGGGGAAACCGGGCAGAAGGGGTAACGACGAAGGGCCTCTCCTCCCAGTGGTGCCCAATCCCCACCCGCAAGGGAACAGTCTCATATTTGCAAGGCTCTTTCATTGTAGAGCCATCCATTTGCGTGAAAATCAGGGGATCGGTCAATTTAACTACCTTCGCCCCCAGTCCCGTTACCAGTGTGGGGTTGATGAGGTCTCTCCCACACCCAGAGTCAATGAGAGCTCGCACCCTCACATGGGTCAGTAGACCCGGGTCCATCAAAGTCACTGTGAGGAAGAAAAGAGAGGGAGGTCTGCTCTCCGGGATCTGCGCTTGAGAGTCCGGGACCTGCTGTTCAGCGCTATTTACAGCAGGTCCGTTTCGTTTCCCGGCTGCACGGTCTCGCCATCCGACGAATCCGATGCCTCACTGAGCGGCTTGGCTTGCAAGGCCCTCGCCCCTCTCGGTTTCGCCACCGGCTTTGGGGTGGAAGTGTCAAACTTCTTCTTGATTCCCTTGGCGGCCCCGATCGATGCGGGGGAGCCTGGGCAGCTCGCCGCGAAGTGGCCCCCTTCCCCGCATTTCAGGCAGAGACCTTGCTTCATCCTAAGCTCTCTCATGCCGTCCTTGGGTTTCGGGTTCGGTGGTGGGTTCTTTCCTCGCGGAGCCGGCGTAGGGCCCGACTGACCCCCTTGATTCATCGCTGCTGCATCATCCAGTTTGATGGTTTTCAAGCAGTTTTCCATGGTGATGGCAGCTTGTATCCAGCCTGTTAACGTGTCTGGATCTTGGGTCTTGGTGACTGAACGGCGAATCTCTGCATTGAGTCCCAACTTGTAGTGGTCTGCTAGGACCCCATCTTGCCACCCGCGAGTTTTGGCCGCACACCTGCGAAATTCAGCCGTGTAGTCTCTCACCGACTTGGCGCCTTGCTTGAGGGCACGTATGGCCGCTCTGGCCGTCTTATTGGCGTTCACATCTTCGAATTGTTCCTTCATGGCCCACATGAAAGTATCGATTTCCCTCAGCTCACGCCCGTCAGCCTGGTGGAGTCCCACATACCAGTCAGCCGCTGCATCTTTCAGGTGCGAGGCTATGACATCCACCATTCGGTCTTCGCGTTGAAACAGGTGGCCCCAGGTTTCGATGAATCTTTCGGCCCGCACCAGGAAAAAAGGAAACTTCTCGGGGTTCCCATCAAAATCCGCATCAAGGAGTTCCCTGGTTTCGGTGGCAGGAACCCCCATGGTCGGGGGGTGGCTGCCCCGGCGGTCCCTGCGGTCCCGGCCCCGCGGGTTGAGCGGGGGTTGGACCGGCACATTCTGTTGGTCCGGAACTGGTGCCTGTCGCTGGTCTTGAGGGGGTTGGTCGGGTGGTTCCTCCCGCCATTGCCGCTCTCGCTCCTCTCGGATGCCCTCCGCGATCATCTGGGGGATGCGGGCGAGAGATTCATCTAGGATGCGAACCAGGCGATCTTGGCTCGGCTCACCACTCCACCTCCGTCTCACCACGGCGCTTTCCAGGTCCCCGGAGTCTCGGCAGGTGTCTTCCAGCCCCTCGGCCGTGGTCAGTCTGCGGACCGACCTTTCGGTGTGGCTCGCTCGCACCGAAGCTCTCGGAGTCGTAAACCACGTCTCATGGGTTTCTGCCAGGGGCTTCACCCAATCTCGTTTCTGCTTGATTCGGGTGGTTACCCCTCCATAGGCTGCTCCATACGGATCTCCGTAGGGCCCTCCAAAGTCGTACTCCTGGCCCCGTGTCACCGGCATGTACGTGCCAGGGGCTTTGGTGGGTACGGTTGTCACAGGAGGTTTCTTGTCCTCCTTCTTTTCGTCTTCGAACGGGAGAGTGTCTTCTTCACCGCCACTCATGTTGGAGCCGCGGGTTTCCGACCAGTCCCAAAAATTGAAGGATTCTGAACAAACTGTCAGAGTCCCTAACTTAGTCAGCCAAACACCAGGTCTTGTTCATTGAAGCAAGAATAGCATTTTATTATAGAGCTGCAATAGTAGGTTACTGAAGCAGATACATTGTTCAGAATAACATGGTTACACAAAGCAAGCAGTTATACCAGAAAGGGGGTGAATGGGGACCCCCCTTCCACCAATGAGTGCCTAGTATGCGAATGAGAACTGAAAGTTACTATACTAATGAAGTTCCCACAGCCCCCATTGTTCCCAGCCAAGCTGTAGCTTTGAAAGCGATAGGAAGCTCACAGCCTGTCTCCACCAAGGTCAGGGTGTTAAGTCTACCAGAGATAGAGCCTGCAGAGCTTGCCCTCCGCATTCCATTCGAACACTCCAGGTGCATAAATCAACACCCCACGATCCCAACCTCCCGCCCTACACACCACAATGCAACACAAGGCCCATCCTCCCACCCTACTCCATTCATCATGGCAGGACTACCTGACAGTGGCATATGCAAATAAGTCACGCTAATGAGTTATGCTGATGAGCTCCTGCACGTCTTTTGCTTTGAAATGACCCCATCAGAACCATGGAGAGGGGTTTCATTAAAAAACCCCACCAATTTGTCTCTTATTTTGCTGCATGATCCATAAAGGTGCCAGTGTCATTGACTATACGCTGGTCTCTCCGATTTTGCTCCCTCAAATGTGTGACTTTAGGGTAGGTGACTATGATGGAGGTGGTCAATTTAATACCTTGTGAGTTTCTGGGGAAATCGTCAGTTGCCAGCTGCCAACTGCTTGCTTTCCCCACTCCTAGGGCTCCCTTTCTAAAATAGCATGTCCAAAACAGTAGATGCAATCTGATTGCTATGTTATGCACAGTTGCAAAATGGTCTACAGCAATGGTATGGAAAACCTTTAAACCCCCCATCTTTATCTACCTGGTACTATCATATTTGAGATATGTACACAATCAAATAGATACTAGTTCAATTGTCTACTAGCAACGATAGCCCTGACACGTTGGTGTAGTGGTCAAGTGTGCAGACTCTAATCTGAGAGAACTGTGTTTGATTCCCCACTCCTCCACTTGCAGCTGCTGGATGACCTTGGGCAAGCCATAGCACATCCCTAACTACAAATATAAGACATGATGAGGGGGTTGGAGGAGTTAAGGTTTAAAAAGAGGCTTCTATATTGAGAGCTTTTACTGATGATTTGGTACTAATTTTGGAAGAATCCTTAAAAGGAATTGAAGAACTGGTGGCTAAGAGAACATCATTCAGTGCTCTAGTGAGATTTAAAATTAATGAACAGAAAACAAAAATGTTAACAAAAAACTGAAAACAGAAGACTTAATAGAACTGATGAAGAATACAGGTTTTAAGGTGGAAGAGAAAGTAAAATATTTGGGTATCACACTGACAGATATGAATTGTATGTTATTTATAAATAATTATGATAAGACATGGAAAGAAGTCAAGAAAGATATGTTAAGATGGGATAAATTGCAACTTTCTTTGTTGGGTAGGATATAGAATCATAGAATCACAGAGATGGAAGGGACCAATACAGGCCATCTAGTCCAAACCCTGCTCAGTGTAGGTCACCCTATAGCACCCCTGACAAGTCCAATTGCTGCTTAAAGACTGCCAGTGAGGGGGAGCTCACCATCTCCCTAGGTAGCTGATTCCACTGTTGCTCAGCTCTTACTGTAAAGAAGTTTTTCCTAATATCCAGCTGGTACCTTAATATAAATCCTTATTGCGAGCCCTGTCCTCTGCTGCCAATAGGAACAGCTCCCTGCCCTCCTCTAAGTGACAGTCTTACATATATTTAGAACAATCATGTCCCTCTTCAATATCTGTAGTATCTGTGATTAAGATGAACATTTTACCTAGAATGTTGTTTTTGTTCCAGATAATATTCATTCTGAAAGCTGATGTTCCATTTAAACAAGGACAAAAAGATATTTCTAACTTCATATGGTGGGGGTGGGGGTGGGAAGAGGGAGATATATATAAGGTATTACAAGATGTGAAGGAAAGAGGAGGGTTGGGTTTACCTGATCTGAAATTGTATTTTTGTCGCTTGTTATTTGGTGTGCATGAAAGGCTGGTGGTTGTTGGGAGACAAAAGGCTCTTTTGATTTGAGATTTCGTTGGCATGCATATTTGTGGTATGACAAAGTTAAAGTCAATGTGGATTTTAAACATCATTATTAGAAGTGCCATTCTGAGAGTATGGAGTAAATATAAACCCAGATTCTGTCAGAGAACACTTTTGTGGCTTTCAAATGATCACTAGACAAAAGTGGCTAACTTACCAGGATATATTAGATTTTTCACAAGGGGAATGTAAAATGAAGAGAAGAGAAGACTTGATAGCCAAAGCCTACATGTGTCAATGTTTTTTTTTAAGCATAACTCTTAGGTTTAAAATGGATAAAAAACTCTGGAGCTTTGAACAAAAGAAGTCTGAATTTGAAACAGAATCATGTACAAATGATTACCATCTTATTGATAAAATATATAGACGGCTGTTGAAATGGGAGACAGAAGATGAGCACATGAAAGATTTTATAATAAAATGGGCACAAGGGGAGCAAGGGGAGAATATGAGGAAGAAGGGTTTTAAATTGATTTTGAGTGCTACTCTTAAAGAGAATTTCTATAAAAAGATATATTGTTTGGTGTAGTGGTTAAGTGCGTGGACTCTAATGTGGGAGACCTGGGTTTGATTCCCCACTCCTCCACTTGCACCTTTCTGGATGACCTTGGGCAAGCCATAGCTCTGGCACAGCTGTTCTTGAAAAAAGAGCAGTTTCTGTCAAGAACTCTCTCAGCCCCACCTACCTCACAGGGTGTTTGTTGTGGGGAGGGGAATGGAAAGGAGTTTGTAAGCTGCTCTGAGGCACCTTTGGGTAGTGAAGGGCGGGGTATAAATCCAATCTCCTCCTTCTCCTCCTCCTCCTCTTCTTGTTCTTGTTCTTCTTCTTCTTGGTCTATGTCTCCGTACATCAAGGATAATAACTGTTCTCCAGGCATCATAGAACAGTTCAATTGGAGAAAAGAGCAGCTTTGGAAGGCTGACTCTATGGCATTATTTCCCACTGAAATCTCCAACCCCATCTCCTGAGGCTCCACCCCAAGATCTCTGGGTATTTCCCAAATCAGAGCTTCCTCCCCTTCATCAGGGGCCAGGCCTAGGCTCACAGAGGAATTTTTAGGAATTCAGATCCTTCTCCTGTATTCCTTCCAGGTCTCTGTATAATAACAGCATGGAAGCAGGAAAATGCAAACCAGTGCTGAAGGCCAAGATAGAGAAGGACTACACACATGCCATGTATTTCCCTTTGGAACATCAATAGGTGGGAACAAAGGGGACCCAAATGCTGCAAAATATCAGCTTGCTGAAAGGATCACCCAGGGGACTGGGCTGAGATGAAAAGGGCCCTGAGGCCTCAGCCAATGGGATCAGGCCACTGGAAGGACCACGAGGGTGGGGACAGATGGTACCCAACCCAGCTGAACTACTGGATGCCACATTTGATGGGACCCCAGAGAAGTTCTCCTTCTTCCTGGTGAGAGCTGAGAAATTCGTAGACAATTGGGGCCACCTCTTCCGGAACGAGGAGTGCGTAGTGGATGCAATTGCGTCCTACCTGCGAGATGCGGCAGCGGATTGGTATGTGGTCCTGCATCAAGAAGATGCGAGGGAGCTGTGGGAAGTCGACGCTTTTATGTGGGCACTTAAGGAACACTTTGAGGACTCTAACGTGAGTGAGACGGCCCAAGCATTCCTCCGCACCTTCCGCCAGGGGAAGAAATCGGTACGGGAGTATACCGAGGAATTCCGGTGGCAGGCCACCAAGATCAGGGGCTGGTCAGACGGAGTATTAGCCCAGCACTATCGATTGGGGCTGAATCCCGAAATCCGTGGAACGATCCTGCGAGGCCGTGATCCCAGATCCCTGCTTGGATGGATGAAGGAGGCAGCTGACACCGAGACCCACCTGCGCACGATCTGTCTGGACGACGCGGTTGCCCTGGGAAGACCCACCCTGTCCGGCAGTGCACCAGTGAAGGCAAAACCGACAGTCACGCCACCCCGGCAGAAGTATGGGACCTGGGAGCAGTGGATGAAGCAGGGGCTTTGCCTCCAATGTGGGGAGACTGGCCATTTTGCTGCCACCTGTCCTGGGGAGACCCCCTCTCCGGCCCCCCCAAAGGAGGGAAAAAGAATTTTGAGACCTCGACTCCCAAGCCAACGGCCAAATCGAAGGGGGCGAGAGCTCTGCAGGCGACTCCGTTGGGAGACAAGTCAGAATCGTCGGAAGAGGAGCCAGCCCCGGTGGTGGGAAATGGGAAGGACTTGCTGTGAATAGTGCTGAACAGCAGGTCCCCGACTCCCAGGTGCTAAGACCAGTGAGCAATACCCCTTCCCTCTTTTTCATGACTGTGACTTTAATTGACCCCAAACTTCATATGCACGTAAGGGTACGGGGCTTAGGTGAGACATCATAAATCCCTTCTTGGTGATGGGATTGGGACTAAGGTAGTAAAGCTGGCCGAGCCCTTGATTTTTACCCAAATGGACGGGTCCACAATGAAAGAACCGTGTAAATACGAAACAGTTCCCCTGCGGATGGGATTGGGGAGGCACTGGGAAACGAGACCTTTCGTAGTCACCCCTGCAGCGAGGTTTCCGCTGGTGCTCGGCAGCCCCTGGTTCTATGACCACGACCCCCATATATTGTGGGGGAAGGGGGTGTTGAACTTCATCTCCCCTCGCTGTAAAAACCACGTGTGGAATGACTCTTGGAGGGACCCCCCGGGAGCCCCTTCAGTGCCGGTGGGGCTGGCGGAAGCGGAACTCAAGAGCATTCCCCGAGAGTATTGGGACTTAATGGATGTGTTCGAAGAAGGGGAGGCGGATGAGCTGCCCCCCCATAGAAATTCTGACTGTGCCATCGAGTTACTGCCTAATCAAAAGTTACCAAAGGGAAAATTATACTCCATGAGTCCTGTGGAGAAAGTTGAATTAAGGAAATTCATTGATAAAAACTTAGCCAGGGGGTTTATTCGACCTGCTTCCTCCCCGTGTGCAGCTCCCATGCTATTCCGGAAAAAGAAGGATGGGGACCTGAGATTGTGTACGGATTACAGGGGGCTCAACACAGTTTCCACAACGAACGCTTACCTGTTACCCTTAATTAAAGACCTTTTGGCCGTGGTGGCAGGAGGGAAAATCTTCTCAAAGCTCGATCTGAGAGATGCCTACTTCCGTGTGTGCATAAGGGAAGGGGATGAGTACAAAACGGCTTTCAACACCCCGTTGGGACAATTTGAATATCTGGTGATGCCCTTCGGCTTACAAGGGGCTCCTGGAGTCTTTATGAATTTGATAAATGAAGTGTTGCACAAGCATTTGTTCAAGGGGGTCCTTGTTTACCTTGATGATATCTTACTGTATTCCCCTGATAAAGAGTCACATGTCCAGTTGGTGCGAGAGGTTCTCCAAATGTTGCACAAGCACAAACTGTTCGCAAAACTCTCTAAGTGTGTATTCCATCGCTCCGAGATCTCGTTTCTTGGCTATCGAATTTCTCAACAGGGAATTGAGATGGACCCAGCAAAGGTTCAGGATGTAGTGGGGTGGGAGGTCCCAAAGACCTGGGGACAATTACAGGCATTCCTCGGATTCGCCAATTTTTACAGATCATTTTTGGTGAACTTTGAGCAGGTGTCCCTCCCCCTCACAGATCTTCTAAAGACTAAGGGGAAGGGGCCTGACAGCACAAAACCGGGGGCTAAACTGGAGTGAACCCCTGAGTGCCAAGATGCCTTTGAACAGCTCAAAAAACTGTTTACTTCTGAGCCAATATTAGCGCACACAAATGAATTAAAAAAATTCATAGTGCAAGTCGACGCCTTGGATGTGGCTATGGGAGGGGCCATCTTACAAGAGGGGAGGATGGAAAACTCCACCCGTTAGCGTATGTGTCAAAGACATTTAATGACACAGAAAGGAACTGGGCCGTGTGGGACAAGGAAGCGGGTTCTATCAAATTGGCCTTCTCAACCTGGCGGCATTGGTTGGAAGGGGCCAGGGTGCCATTTGAGGTTTGGACTGATCACAAAAATCTCAAGTTGTTGCACACCCCGAGAAACCTAAACGCTAAGCGACTCCGGTGGGCTGATTTCTTTTCTAAGTTTAACTTCACGCTGCACCATTTCCCAGGGAAAGCGAACTCCTTGGCTGACACGCTGTCCCGCCTACCCCAACACGACAGCAAGAGGGAGGAGGTGCGCGATTCCATGTTCACACCTTCCCAGTTAGGAGGTGTTGTAATGACACGCAGCCAAGCTAAGACTCCACCTGCCTCCCCCTCTCTTCTGGGACGCTAGGTTCACCTCCGCCCTCTCAGACACGGAAAGACAGACGCTGGAGAAGGAGGGGGGGGGGTTGACCGAGATGAAAATGGATGTTGACAAAAGGGGGGGAAGTTATTCGTTCCTCTGTCCCTGAGGGGGGAGGTTATGGAATGGGTTCATGGCACCAAATTGGCGGGACATACTGGATTTGTGAAATCATTGCAATTATTACAACGGCAGTTTTGGTGGCTGGGGATGAGGAAAGACTTGTCTTTATTTGTTCAGTCATGTCAAACGTGCCTCATGAGTAAGCCACGCCCCAGGAAGGCGCCTGGACTACTACAACCACTCACGACTCCGGGTCGCCCTTGGGAGGTCCTTTCCATGGACTTCATAACAGATCTTCCCCCGAGCAGGGGGAAAACAGTAATATGGGTGATTGTAGACTTGTTTTCAAAACAGGCACACTTCGTACCGTTTAAAGCAGTCACCTCAGCCAAAAAGTTAGCTAAGGCGTTTCTGCAGCATGTCGTGAGATTACACACGCTGCCATTAAAGGTGGTATCCGACAGGGGGTCGCAATTTGTTTCCCAGTTCTGGGGGGAGTTGAGGGCACTGTTGGGAGTGGAGTGGGGGGTTAGCAGTGCATATCACCCGGAGATGGACGGACAGACTGAGAGGGTAAATCAAACTCTTGAGCAATACCTGCGTTGTTTCACTAACTTCCAACAAGACGATTGGGAATCATTATTGCCTTTAGCTGAGTTTTGCTAAAATAACACATGTCTCGCTTCTACCGGGGTCTCACCATTCATGGCAGTACATGGTTATGAGGCCGCTCCTCTCCCATTCCTTTCGCAGCACATGCTGCCAGCAGGAGAAGCGGGGGATTGGTGTAAATGGCTCCAAGCCGCTTGGCCACGCCTTGCCTGCACTCTGGAGGATGCCAAGCAAATGTACAAAGTGCAGGCTGACAAAAAGAGAGACAAAGGGTGGGACCCCAAGCTGGGGGAATTCGTGTACGTGTCCACCCAAAACATCAAAGGACTCCAACCTAGCCACAAATTGGGTTGGAAATATGTGGGACCTTTTGAGATTAAAAGGGTAATCAATGAAGTCACAGTTGAATTGATTTTACCTAAGTCTCTGAAAGCAATTCATCCTGTATTCCATCTCAGGTTACTATGCTGTTCGCCTGGGAAGAATGAATGGTGACCGCAAGACCCGACACCCCCACCCTCATGGTGTGGGGGGGAACCGCATTACAAAGTTGCTGAAATTCTGGATTCTAAAGTAACGTGCAATTGACTGTACTATCTCATTGAATGGGTTGATTCTGGTCCTGAACAAAGGGAGTAGGTGAGGAATGACCACATTAATACCCCATGCTTGGTCCGACGATTCCATAAGCTGTACCCTCATAAGCCTGGGAGGGGTCAAGAATCAGGGGGGCAAAATCTCACGTAATCCTGCCATAAGATGGATGAAGGGGAAGGAGGGAGGGATGGACTGGCATTTCTCACTTTCTGGAATGTGGGTAGTAATACAGGTTGTCTGGGAGACCAAATTTACTATGACTAGGGAGACTGTTAACTCAGTCGATGGTCTTGGGTCCCATACTATTTCTTTCACTGCCTGGGATACTCTGGTTACCACTTATTTACGGCTGCAGCTGCGTTTGCCGCACGCGCACTTAGTAGCTATAGGTGGGTAGGTTGGGGGGCATTTTGAACACAGTATAACTGGGGGTGTCAGGAAGCTCTTGGCATCACTGACAAAGCATTGCTAATGTATTTCTATGAATAGCTTTCAATGAACGCTATCTTCTTTATGAAGCCTGGTGTTTGACTGACTTTCTGGAGAACTTGACA